>JAQQAC010019400.1:2042547-2135662 GCA_029783875.1 Phataginus tricuspis
GGAGGGGGCGTTGAAGGCGCCCCGTGAAGTGGCAGGGACGTGGCAGTCAAGCCAGGCTGACGCTGTGTCCCTGCCGCGCGGCCACCAGAACATGTCTGCGGCCCTTGGGGTGTCCCCAGTGGATCGGCTGGGATCAAAATCTCACTGAAAGAGTGTGAAAGACTACACGTACGCTGATGGGGGCGTTTAGGCGCTGCGACAGGTCCATACACGGGACACCATGGGGCATCCCTTGTAGGAGGTTTATTGATTAACAACAAGACCAACGGCCCCCGATGCACATATCTCCAGGGGTCTGGCAGCTAACACAAATTACTGACATGGGCCACAGAAAAGACAAATCTGTTCTCTTACTTTCCTTGAAATACTCAGCCTTCCTGGCCTAGGTCTCATTTTCCCCACTTTTGATAATGAGATGGGTACAAGACATAGTCCTCTTACCTCTTTTATCTGAAAACAACATTGCAAACATGATGACGAGCATCAAAAGACTCACCCTAGGTGTCAAGAAGACAGTCGGGGCTTGCAGGGACCCCAACCACAGGAGTCCTAGTTGATAACTATGGCAGGGAGGGTGTGAGGCTCTCTTGCTAACTTAAGATTAGGTTTGCTCTGGCAGTAGAAGGCATTATGCGCTGGCTTCAGCTAGATTTACAAATAAGGATTACACTTTTTTTCCGCATAACTAGAGATGCTGGGCTTGGTGCATGTTCTAGCCGTTGGCCAGTTGTTCTATCAAGACCCCAGGGTTTCCTTTCTTCTTTCTGCCTTGAGGTCAGTTTGGGCTTCCTCTGGTCAGCAGGCTGTGCTCAGGATTGTTGACCGTGTCCCACAGCTGCTGGGGCTGCTTGCTCGCTTTTATTCTCTTTAGGGTGAACGGGCATAACTCCTTCTCCTCCCGCAGGCTGTGAGCTCCTTCCTTCATTCTGAGTGGACACAGCCAGGTCACCTGCCTCTCCCGGACTAATGACGGACCCCGGGGGAAGGGCGGGAGCGGCTCGGTTTAGGAGGGTCAGATCCCTTTCTGGGTCTGGGGTCACTTGTTAAGGAAGGTGGGAAATAATCCAAAAGAGCTGGGCACCAGCGTTAGAGAGGAGACGATTGGTGTCCCTACTCGGATCTTCTAGTTTCTCAAAACAAGCAAGAAACCTGGATCTTAAATGAAATGTCCCAATTGTTAAATAAAGGCAACTAATTTAATTTTTTTTCTAAAAACCCATGTTGGCTCTAAAACTACGCAGCTCAACCAAAGCCTGCTTAAGCAACACCTGCAGGCGGTCCTTGGCTCTCCAGTTTGGGGTTTCTGGGGATGGAGAATGAATAAAGTGACAGGCAGAGGGACTCCAACAGAGATACAATGGGGATGGTCAAGAACTCTGGAATTGAGAAGTTCCCGGTGTCTTTTTTCTTCCATCATGTGACTGGCTGGGAATAACACATGGATTAGATTTCAGTGGGTCCAAAGAGCCCCTCAGAGACCTTTGAAAGGTCAAGAACTTTAAGAAGTTAACTTACTCCCTGAGAGGAACTTGGATACTAGGGAAAGTCAAGACGAAGGTTCATTGGAAGTTAAATCCTGCTTTTTTTCCCCATCGGAAAATTCTGAATGTTAGCAGAGGCATGGATCAGCTGAGGAAAGCTACAGGTTTCCTGTCCCCAAAATGCTTTGTTGCTAATTAAAATTAGTCTAATTTTGAAATGATCACATCCTTAAAGAGTATTTCAACTGCTATTGATTTGATGATACCTACAAACATCTTAGGATAATGAGGCTGGCGTTTTAACATGATATGGCGCTCTGATTAAACCTAGGTATGTGAAACTGATGATAGGAGCTCCCCATACCTCTTCATTTTTTTTCCTGCACGAAATAATTATGAATACCTCACTCCATGCAATCCACGTTTATTTTATTTTTTCACAGGGATGGGGGATGGCTGAATAAAGGGCTGTTTCTTTGCTTGTCTATGCTCTAGCAATATCTTAATTAAGTCTAGAGTAAAGATGAAATATGTGCCCAAAGTATGTTTCTAATCCTTTCAAACTTCCGGTTCTGATGGGTGATCCTGGGCCAATTCTTTAGAATGGTGTCTATTATGTCCATAAATCTTCCGAGCCATGTCAGCCAGGACATTGACACCTTTGGTAGAAGGGAGGGCTGGCTCTCAGAGGGGCTGGCGACTGAGGAACAACCTCAGAAAGGTTGCTCTTTATTCCCTGGGGCAGGCCCTTTTCCACATTGCCTGCTCAGCATAAATATTTTGTTCATTCCTGCCTCCATCCTTTTACTTGAATGTCAGGTCAACCCTCTATTCTCAGCCTGTTCAAATTCTCATCATCTGCTGAGGTCTACCCTGCACACCCCTTTCAGGGTTCCAGTCCACCTGGATCTTTCCCTTCTTTGTCACTTGCAGAAGTTACCAACGATGCCAACCATCTTGACATTGAGCCAAATTACTTCATCAGATTTGTACCTTGGTTCGTTCATTCAACACGTATTCACAGAGCTCCTCCTCCGTGAGAGGTGCTGTTTCTGCGAGCGTGGTGAGAAAGACAGGTAAGATCCCTGTTCTCAGGTTGTTTATATTTTGGGGCTATGACGGGCAATAAACAGCTAAGCAAATGCATCATTTCAGATTGTAAAATATCCCACATAGGAAAAGAAAAGGGCGGCATGGCAGAAAGATCCGCGACAAGGAACTAAGTGATGGGAACAGGCTGGCCTCTTGGGAGGATGGCTTTCAGGCTAAAACCTCAGGACAAGACGGGAGGAACAGCCCAGGAAGCTTACGGTGCTGCCTAGAATCCACACATGGGCTCCTCTCCTTCCCCCACCTCCTGGATTGAGAGACTGAGAGAGCCAGGTAAGACACACCTCCCTTACAGCCTAGATGGGATGCACCCATTTCCACAGAGTCTCTGGGGGCTGGCACTGGGCTGAGCGGCCAAAGTGGTGTCCAACAGATACTCACAAAGCTCACCTGAAGAAGAAAAGGACCCAAAGTCTCCTGCACTCCCTAAAAAGAAACAAAGCAGGAGCAGTTTGGGATGACTATTTGTCCCTAAGGGAGGAAACCTCGGTGCCAGGAGTTGCTATTATCTTAAACTTCCCATCACCAGTATTTCACAAGTTCTGAGGTGCAGAACCATGGTAGGTTCTTCACAGTCTATTGGGAATGAAGGAAAACCTCTAAGCTTCTTTTCTGCCATGAATTTCTTCATCTCTCCCTCCATGCCCTTCCAGAACATTTCTGGGGCTCCCAGCCTCAAGCCCCTTATGAGGTTCAGACATAGTGTAAGGCTGAGACCTAGATGGCTTGTGATGTGATTGTTTGGGTCACGTCCCATTTTTCCTTATAGACCACGCCACTCCTGGAGAATCTTGCTTGATTCCTCCTGTGCGCATGAGGGGGGCAGAAAGGGCAGGCTGTGGGGTGTGTTTGCTGAACAGTCTAGCACGTCCGATTGGCAGAGATTGTCAGGTGGCCCTGATTCAGGGAGTCCATGGCCCGAGCACTAGAGTCAGAATGACAAGTAGCAATTTGTCAGGGCATCTCGCAAAGAAATTTCGCAACTTGCCAGGGTAAGGGGGTGTCCAGTGCATGATCGCAGAGAGCAACTGGGCGTCTCCTGTTTTGGGCGGATCTGATGAGGAAAGGCAGGGCTGCTAGGAGTTGGCCATGACCCGGGGACTCAACAGAATATCGCTGAAAATTTCATATCTGCCAATGTGGACTCAGATCTGACATCTATTAGCTACCAGGCCAGAACTTTGGTTCTCAGCCTTTGGGATCCAGACGACCGTGAAAGTCAGCATGCACGTTGTCCCACCTTCTGAGCTGCTGGCAAGGATTCTGCCAACCACGATACGCAGCGAGTCCTGAGAAGGCCTGTCCTCTCTCTGCGCCCAGCCAATGACTTTCCTCACTTCCTTCTGCCACCGCTGGGGAGAAGACACGGTCAGCTTCTTAGACCACCTTAGAGACGTTATGTCTCAAGCCCCTTCCCCCCCTGTTGGTGACACATCGTGAAGAAGGGGTCTAAGGGACTGTTGTCCTGTCAGCGACACTGAAAAGGTCTGGTTCATTCTCCTACCAACTTAAAGGAATTATCAAAACAACTCCAGCCACAACCATGTCTATCTAAATGTATTTGCGATGATTCCAAAATAGAAGACATGTTTACCCAACGCGACTCGTCATTGCTTAGAATTCTCTTCATCTCCAAACGTGCCAGGAAGTCACCATGTGACTGTCAACTTTACTGTCCTCCAAGAGCTTCTTTGACCCGCTGTCCCAAGTTTCTCTGCCTCCTTGAGGGAGGAATTCTGAATGAATGTCAGATGACTATTTTGGCTGTTAATCTTAATGAGTTTTTTGTTACGCTGAATGTTTTACAGAGAGTTTTATGTTCTTACTGTTCATATGAGTTCCAATGGAAGAAATACCCAAAGTGAGTATGTTAAGGTGCCAGTGTACAGTCTGGCACTTCGTGAGGCTCACTGAGCGGAAGTTCAGTTTAGCTCCAACCCGTCAGCGACTCTGCTGAAACCAAGCTGTAAATACAGGCCAGTGATAGGCCACTGAACGACTGTCTTTCCTAGGAGAGGGGGTGGCTGCCAGCCATGGAGCTGGGGCCAGGGGCTATATGGAGATGACCGGTGTGCTTCTCTTCCCCAGGGTGGAGGTTTCTGATGGGCAGCTGGTTGGCTCCCCCGGGGAGAGGAGGCCTAACAGGAGAGGACAAAAGATGGACAAGAAAGAAATTCTTCTGGCTGGAGAACATGATGTACAGCAACACATGGAGGTGTGTTTCATCCTGCTTATCCACCTGCTGGGGACAAGTGTCTGCTTAGGCGGATGCCTGGCCTGGTTCTAAGTGTTCTTGTAAGTCTTAGCGAACTCCTGGGCTCTAGACAGCTGCCTTCCCTCACAGAAGCTCTACAACTGTGGTACAGACTGTATACTATGGACCATCCCAGCCTCAGGACCAAGGTTCAGTGATAAGCCCAGGAGTAACCAGCCAACCCCAATCCTTTGGGAATTACCACTTCAACTTTTAAGTGCTAGCATCTACATTGCTGTGCTTCAGGGGTTTTTGTTCCAGAAGAGCTGAAGCCCACCCTTCCTACACACAGCAGGTGGGAAACTCCAGGGAATGAACACCCCCAGCACCAGCTGCCAACCACTGACCGTTGACAGTGGGCTGGAACCGCAGCAGGCCATCACCGCTGGGGCTTTCCCAGACTTCCGTGGCTCTGGGCACCGTCATGGCAGCTGTCTTGATAAATCAACCTCTGTTGGCCGAGCTTTCTTTACCGTCCACCTACCAGTATACACCATGGTCAAATCTTTGTAGGGTCAGCTTCTGGGGGAACCCGAACTTGGACACCCACACCATTCTTGGCAATGTCAGCCAGGCACCCGGGGGCACTTTGCTGGGCCTTCATTCTTTCATTCACCCACTCATGAGCTCAGACCCACTCTCCCTCATCTCTGCCCTTAGTGGTCCTGGCAATGAAGTTGGGTAAGAAGATAACCCCTTTCCCACAGGGAGAAAGAAACTTCAGGAGAGGACAGTGATTTCTGGGAGTGTGTTTATAGAAGGAACTTCTATTTTTAGTAAACACCTCAAGAAGGGCTCCTGTCAGGAGAGACGAAGAACAGGATTTTGCAGGATTGGCAGGAACAGGAAAAGTAAAATAGCAGGAGTGAAATCACAGGTGGGACTGTCCCGGGACTGAATAGAGAACCATGGGTAGGTGGTCTTGGCCGGACTGCTTCAAGGATGTATGAAGGGGAGGATTGAGAAAGGAGGTGGGCAAGGAAGGTTAGGAGGAACCGAGGGGATGCTGTGCCCTACATGGTACTCATGGGGGAGCTTGAAACAGGCACGAAGCATGGATCAGTGCACTTATCTATGGAGACACATGGAAATAAGCCCTCCCCAGTCAAGCTTAAAACCCAAACCACTCACAAGCTTAGGGAAATAAAGAAGAAAAAATAAAAGATAAGAAATGAGCTCCACTTGTCAACTCTGATGGTAACCATGACTAAAACATGGATAATGAGTCGAAATGTGTAATTTGGAGGGAAAATGAAATGAAGGCAGCGTGGACCATTCACACCCACGGTGAGGTCGGCAGGCCGCAAGTCTTGAGTCCCAGCTAGGCCCCTGCCGGGCACCCCTACACCTTGCCTGGCTCCTCCCACAAGTCTGAGTTCAGGTGGTAACGTCACAAGACTGGAGGCCATCCCACCCCACTTGTTTAGCATGTTTCAAAATCTCCAGTCCCACGACTGACAGGAAGACATGGTCCCGAGTCTATTGTCTTATTTTGGAAGAGCAAAGGGACAGTGGAAGGTAGAAGCGAGGGCAAAGGCAAATTGTTCTTTCGAGCATTTGTCCCCACATGCTTCCTTACCTGGCTACCTGGAGACTGCATACAAGAAATAACTTAAACTTGTACAAGGCTCGGCCTATCTAGTATGCGGCCTCTAGAGATCTCAGCAATAGCTTCTGTGGGTGGTGACCCACTGGACTGGACCGGGATCAGTGTTGGGGTTACAGGCTATTATTTATTGAAGTGTAATATGCATAAAGAAGTTACACAAATCATAAGCATATAGCTCGATATTTAAAGAAAAAAAACACCTACACAATCAGCACACAAGTCAAGCAACAGTATTAACAGTATTCCCAGAAGTCTCAGGACAGCCCACCCCAGTGGCTCACCCAGGTGGAGTACCCTGACTTCTTGGATTCGTTATCTATTACTTAAAACAATGGTATATGTGAATGATCTCTCACACTTTCTACTCGTCAGGAATTTGGAAACAGCTTGGCTGAGTGGTTGTGAGTTGGGGTCTTTCAGGACGTCACAGTCAAGGTATCAGGCAGGGCTGCAGTCACAGGGAGGCTGGAGAATGTGCTGCCGAGGTGACATTCGTGTGGCTGCTCCCTGCTGCTGGCAAGTTGTAAGAGGCCTTCCTTTCTTCCCACATGGGCCCCCTTACAGGCTGCTCCTAGGCAGGCAGCCAGATTCCTCCAGGGAGCCAGGGAAAAAGCCATCCTTTCTTTGGCTTGCTTTGGAAGTAAGAGGCCATCACCTCCAGCCATATTCATTTTGTTGGAAATGAGTCTCGAAATCCAGCCTATATTCAAGGAGAAATAATTAGGTTCCATCCTCTGAAGTAGGGAATGTCAAAAATCATACAGAAATATTTTAAACCACCACGATATGTAACACTATAGATGAGCTTTATCTGTTTTTAATTTATGGACACACGTTATCTCCTATAGTCTGTCTTCCTGTATCTGATTTCTTCAGTCAATGCCAAGTTTCTGAAATTCATCCATGTAACTGCATGCAGCTGTACTTTATTCATTTTCATTGCCATGTCCGGTCCCATGGTGTAACTAAGTGTCTGTTCAACAGTAGATAGACAGTGACTACCAGAAATAGCACGGCTATGAGGAAGACTCCTATTTAATTTAGGTTTTATTGGCCTGTTTCTTGATTTAAGGCTGGCTTCTGCCTTCTGGCCCATGGGAAGCCATCACACACCGGCCTTCTCCAAAAGATGGCCAGAAAATGGGTCGCTCCCCAGAGACGAGTCCCAGGTCCTATACCAGCCAAAGCTGAGTTTTGGTGCTGGAAGTTTTAGCCACTGTGCCATTTGGCAACATTGTCTTCTTTTCCTTTCCCCCTCTCCCCAAGGAAAATAATGAGAGGTTGATTAGTGTTAGTCACGGCATAAAGGGTTAGCTGAAAGCCCTTACGTGCAATCTTTAAGAGGCTGCAGCAAACCAGCATACATCAGAAGCCAGTGCCTTTCTCTGAGTCACCCTCCTATGTTAGAAGAGGTGAGGAGATGACAGAATGGACATATTTGTCAGTGAAACATCCAGGGGGAGCAGGGTGTCAGGACAGAAGGACATGGGGTTGCTTCACAGCGTCACCTGGCTGAGGAGGAAGACACTCTAAGAGCATCTTCCATGAGGTTGCCAAGTGAAACCATCCCTGAAGCATGTCACTCAGCACGGAGACAGGACAGGCAGGTGGTCCCAGCTCCTGAGAAATCCCTCCTGGAGGTGAAAAAGATGTGGGGCATCATCACTAACTTAGGGAGCTCTTTCTTTCCCCCAGAAAACCACTCCATGGACCTGTACTTTTCACCTTTATCACTCATTTCTTTCCCCATTGTACATACATTCCTCTAAGCTTTCAGTGTGGAGGTAGAGCAGATGCTGCGTGTACTCCAGCCTGGTCCTTCTCTCTTCTTGCACACAGGCCTAATGTCCACGGGCAGGAGTATGCACTTTGATGCCTGGAAGATTTCTACAGCCCCTGCAGCTATGTGGGAGTCAGTGTGCTGCCCATCCAGGGAGGCATTCTCAGCCAAGGACTGCCAGGAGCTGATAAATGAACACTTCAGTCACCCTATCCCTCTTATGAGAAGTTGGGAGGTGTGGATTCTACGCTGGCTTCATCGGGGTACAGCAGTTCCCCATTGGGATAAAGCTCCCCTCCTTTTGGTGGACAGACAATAAAAAAGCAAAGATAGGCAAAATGATGATGCATGAGGGAGTGAGTCTGGATGGGATGCAGGTATAAGTCAGGGCTCTCCAGAGAAACAGAGAAAGGAGGAAATGCACAGATACATAGAAGGAGGTTTATTGTGAGATATTGGCTCACATGACTGTGGAGGAGGAGAAGTCCCACGACCTGCTGATTGCGTGGTGGAAGCTCAGGAAAGCTGGAGGTGGAGACCCACTACAAGCCCAAAGTCCTGAGAATCCAGATAGCCCATGCTGTAAGTCCTGCCTGAGTCTGAAAGCCCAGGGACCAGGCCAGCCAGTGTCCGAGGGCAGGAGCTGGATGCCCCAGCTCAGAGAGTAAATCCTCCCTTCCTTTACCTTTTCGTCCCATCGGGACTTTCATTGGACTGGGTGCTATCTGCCCACACGGTAAGTATGATCTTTTTTCACTCAGTCTACTGATTCAAATGCCCATCTCTTCCAGGAACACCCTCACAGGCACACCTGGAAGTGATGCTTTACCAGCTATCTGGGTACCCCGCCGTGCAGGCAAGTTGACACATAACGTTAACCATCAAAGGCTACTTGTGACTGGGGAGCCATGGAGAACGCCGCTGAAACGTTCAGTTCTGAGGCACCTGGCCAGGCCTGGTCTCTGTGGGGCCTTCCTTCATGAAAGCATGACTGGCCACTGGTCCTTCCTGCCACCCCCGGTCCCTGGCCTAGGGTTATAGTCACCATTGGCTGTCTTCTTTCTCTGGGGAGATCCAGCCAATCTAAGGACTCAGAGGCCAAGTGGGGTTGATTCTGTCGTTGCAGCCTCAGATCTGCGCTATTGTAAGTCTGGGGTCTCATTTGGCCACAGCAGTATTCTAAAAGATGGACTCAATTGTTCCACAACGTGAATCACAGAACTGGTGAATTAGGGAAGTTAAGGGCCCACATTTATCAAATAATTTCTTATGTCAGACTCTACCAGGGACTTTAAAATATATTGTCTCACTGAATCCCCCAATAACTCTTTGGGGCAAGCATTTTTATCCCCAGTTTTGGAAAAGGCAACTGAGGTCAGGGGGCTGAGTGAGTTCTTGAAGGAGTCAGAGCTAACACAGAGCCAGGGTTTAGGTTCCCGTGTGCAGGGCCCCAAACCCACGTGGTGGTTCCACATCACGCTGTGTGCACGCAGACTCGACCACAGTCTCTTTTGAGGCTTCTTTACTTTTATCCTCATGGCCACGTTGGGTCAGTCTTACTGTTGAAGCCCTTCTGTTGCCTTATTCTTCCAGGAAGCCTTCTAGGATGACCAGTGTCAGAGCCGGAAGCCAAGGTGCAGTGCTCCTGGCCTGCTCCTGGGGAGCCTCAGCTGGAAGGCAGCACGCCGTCAGAGTGTCACTGGCCACTGCCTCTCACCTGGATACACCGAAGGGCTGATCAGGAACGGACTCAAAGCTGGCTGGCTTGTGCCGGCCTCTGAGCAGTACCTCTGGCCGAGCATCCCCTGTAGCGATGGTGACAATTTTGATGATTACTGTTTACCAGTCAGTTTTCGGTGGCCTATGTTCAGGGCTCAGGATTTCCTATCTACTATCTTAGGCACGTCTCCTACAACCTGTTGCTCCACAACTAAGTCTATTATAACACATTTGTTCTCTCATGGAGGATGCTAACATGGGTAAAACCATCATCCAGAATCAATAGTCTTCCGGATGACGTGGAGGGCTGGCTTTGGGCATCGTAGTAGAGAACTCTGTAGACTCATTTTAAAATTCCCTCCGTAATTCCTTAGGAAACGTTCAGCAGAGCTTGCTCCCTTGGAATTCATCTGAGCCTGGCTTCGGTCAGCTTATGCGATTTCCAAAGTTACTGTCAAACCCTCACTTCTTGAATTCGTTTTCTAGTTGTCTGTCTGGGCAGAGGAAAACCCATATTACATAGGATCTCACCTACCTCTCCTAAATCAGTTTAAGAAACATTCACTGCAGCCCTGCAGACTTGCCCAACATAGAAGGGGCATGGAAGGGGAGGCTGGCAGTCCTGCTGTAGGAAAGCAGGCATGCACCCTCTCTTGACTACACAGCAGGAAGTGGCATGTCTGTGGGCCGCTCTGTCCCTCCCACACTCCAAGGGGGAGGGAAGAGGCTGCTGGGGGAGCCACAGAGCACAGAACTGTGACCTGCAGGACGGCATTTGAGCAAGAGAATGAGCACGTTTCTCTTTCCCTCTGTGGCTGGGAGGTCAGTGTGTGCCAGTTCACTGGGTCTAGATATCTTAAAAGAAAACTGGGGTTTATTGGGAGAATCATAGGAAAAGCTGAAGACTGTGAGAAGGACAGGAAAACTTGGGATACAAGTGACAGGGAAATACTAGGCAGGTGCTTCAGGGAACTAGTGTCTTGAGATGAACACCAAGCATTGTCCTTAGAGAACAGAGAGCGAGATGGAGAAAGAGAGAGGGAGAGAAGATTCAGTGGTGTCCAGCTCTTGGCTAGGGAAGAGCGGGGCCCTTTGGCTGGCAAGCCCTCCAAGACTGAGTGCAGTGCCACAGAGGGACACCCCCAAGGTGCAGGTCTTCTTTCTTTAGAAGACGGAGACAAGCAGGTCAAGTGGGCAAAGCTGCAGACACCTGCTCCGGGGCCTGAGTGCCCAGGTTGTAGCTTCCCACTTGAGAGAGAACATAGAGGAAGGGTCTGGATTTTCTCTGATGACCAGTCAGCAAGGTAATTACATGCAACAGGTTCCTTATATCAGTTCAAAAACCTTCCCCCCAGTTGGTTGAATAGGAGAAAGAAGAAAAGAGGGAACGTGAGATGGGTTGCTTGGGCCCTGAGACCACAGACACGAAAGGAGAGACTGCCTGACTCTGGCCTAAGTGCTGCCTTTGGACTCAGACACCAGGCAAGGTTTGCCTCACTGCGGTTGTAGTGACGTGATGCAAATGGAGCTTTGGGGTCAGACAAAGATAGATTCAAACCTCAGCCCTGCCTCCTAGTTAACTGTGTGATCTTGGACAAATTGCCTGCCCTTCCTTGTCTATAAAATTGATGTTCCAATGATTGCTCTGCAGGGAAATTGGAGAACCAGATGCGACTGAGTTCCCCAAAACAAAACCCGTATGAAGCCCCATGGAAACCCCATCAGGACAACAGATATGTGCTGATCACAGGCAGGTAAAGAATCATAAATGACCCTGAAACATAAGAAAGCTTCTCCAGTTCACTCATAACAAGAGAAATGTGGATTAGAGCTACTGATACACCGATTCTGAGCCATGAGATTGGGAAAACCTGATACTCACCGTCGGAGCGGTTGTGGCAAGACAGCCATGGAAATGACTAGTCCAGGGCAGATGGACGCCCCCTGTGGAGGGCAATACTTGAAATGAAACATCAACATTTCCAGAGAAGCAACAACCTCACTGCTGAGAATTTATCCTATAGACATACCTGCATATACACAAAATGACATTATTCACAAGGCGTCTCATAATAGGAAAACTTGTACTATTGAGAAACTTAAAACAATATACTTATTTATAAGTGTCTTCACTTACAAGGAGCTGGTTTAAATAAATGCTGTCATAGTCACACACAAAAGGAGCAGTATGTATCCAGGAAAAGGAATGAGGAAGCTGTACTAATATCACTAAATGACAGGAAGCAAAGTACAAAATAATATGCAGCCCAGAAAGCTGCTGCTTTTGTAAGAGAGGTGAAGAGGTCAAGAAGATGTATCTAGACTTGCTTCCTTGGCCTAAAGAAACGCTGGGAGGACAAACAAGCCACTAATACAAATGGTTTCTGTAGGTGAAGGGCTGGGATGGGAGGGAGACATTCTGGGGGTACCTTTTTACAAAAATGTAAATGTTTAGACCATGTTAATACATTACTCATCTAAACAGTTTATGAAAAAAAAAGTTTATTAAATGTATAGACCTATGAAACTATACTGGAGTCACCAAAGAAGTCTTAATGAATGAATTGACATATATCCTCCTACAGGGAAAGACTCCACATTCGAGTTGTCAGTTCTTCCCAAATCAATTAATTCAATACACTTTTAATCAACAGCCCAAGATATACAATCTGATATGCATATCGAGAACGTTCTAGGGTTGTTAAGGGAACTTTGGAGAAAAGATAATAGGGAGTTACGTTATCAAGATACACCATTAAATAAAGCAATACAAGTGTATTTTAAATTTAGTAGTTATAGTGTGGTACTACATAGGAAAAGATACTATATCAGTGAAAAAGAGCAGAGTCTGGATACTGACTCAAGTATATGTGAAAATTACAGTGTTAGAAAAATAAAACAAAATCCTTTAATAATAAAGCTAAATGCAAGTGAGTTAGAAGCCTACACATTTTAAAACAACACTCTAAAAATATAAGGACAAAATGCAGAAAATTTTGTACAGGCTTGGGTAGGAAAGACCTTCCAAAGGAAGAGAGGAAACCCAGAAACAACAGCAAAAATGAATAATCAGATTTTACTACATAGAAATGTAAAACTTACCACAAATATAGTTACTTGTATTTACCAGTAATTTATCAGCAATAAACAGGAATTAAAAATGAAAAAAAAATTATTTGAAATAGTATTACATTTTCACAGCTCAAGAAGGAATTTAATGAAAGGTATCTCACTCCCCTACACAGGAAAATACACAATATTGTTAAGAATAAAGAAAATTTACATAAAATGGATCTATATAGTATGTTTATAGGTTGGAAGAATCAATATTTTAGCTATGACAATTCTCCCCAAATGATTTATATATGTAGTGTGCAATCCCAACAAAAATACCAGAATATTTTGCTTTTAGGAAATTGACAAGCTGATTTACACTTTGATGAAAATGTAAAAGGCTAAGAATAATCAGGACACTCCTTAAAAATAAGAAGGTGGGGAGATTGATTCTATTGGTTATTCAGTTATTATTAAGCTATAGGAATTAAGACTGGTATTGGTTCAAGGATGGGCAAATAGGCCAGTGCAACAGGAAAGAGGCCAGAGAGAAAGTCAGGTATATGTGGACACTTGCTCCAAGACAGAGGGCTCACCGCAGTGGGGAAGTGATGTCCTTTTCAGGAAATACTGCCGGGTCAACTGGATAACAATATGGGGAGAAAAGTAGCTTGACTCCCACCCTACCTCACACCAGCCATACTCAGAAATCAATTCCAGGCAGACTGTAAATCTAAATATGTAGAGAGAACAATAAAGCTTCTAAAGAAGACATTGGAGAATATTCTTATAGCCTTAGGTTAGAAAAGATTTCTTAAATAAGATACCAAACGTACTACCATAAAAAAGATTGACAAATTAAACTACATTAAAATCAAAAGCTTTCATTCTTTGAAAGACATCATAAAGAGAGGGAAAAAGATAAATCACAGAGAGAATATATTTGCAACACAAATAACCAATAAACAAATTGTTGCCAGGATATATGAAGAAGTTCTGCAAATCAGTACAAAATGACACACAATACAAAACAGTAAGTGCCAGTTATTAACTTACTGCCTCTGGGCTCCAAAGTCACCCTATTTCCCCCCACTTGGTAATACTGGAGTTAGAATTCTGCCAACCCCCTGTCTGCTTTGCTAGTGGACTGTTTCTCAAGTTCTGCCCATAGGGGTCACTAAAGGGGACTCCAAGGACGGAGGAGGGCAGAGGATCTTTTTTCTCCTAGATTTGCTCCTGCTGGTGGTAGAGCTGAGCAGCGGGAGGGCGGTGGGTTCCTGCAGCATCCCCATGGCTATGCAAGGCTGTCCTTGTTCTGCGCTGGCCTCGACAAACCATCTTTACCGCAGAGGCATGTGGTGTGTTTCCGCAGCAACCACATTATGTCACAGACCTGAATCTCAGCCTTGCAGGGCCTCTGTCTCAGCTGCACATTTCGTCCTTGTTCCCTCTCCTCTGGGCCCTGCGGCTGGCGTTTGCTTTCTGTAGTCACTGATGAGATACACTTTAGAGTTCTTTTTACCCTCAGGCGTTAACCACCCCTTACTTAACAAATATTTACAATGCGTTTTCTCTGTTCAAGTCACCGAGTGTGGCGTCTTTCTCCTAACTGGACTCCGGCTGAGACAATAACTCAATAGAAAAATGAGGGAGACTCAGACAGGCATTTCATAATAAAGGATGTCCAAATGTCAAATAAACATGAAAAAGGGCTCTGCTTCATGACTCATCTGAGAAATGCAAAGTTAAACCAAATGCAATACTACTATATACCCGTTATAGTGATTAAAGTTAAAAAGACTCACAATAGAAAGGGTTGGTGAAGGGGTGGAACAACCAAACTTTAACATTGCAAGTGGGTCCAGAAAGTGCTACAGATACTTTGAAAAGTTGATACTATCTGTACTCTTCGACCCAGCAAGGCTATCCCTTAGCATATGCCCAACTGAAATGTGTATTCATAGACACTAAAAGACATGAACAAGAATCAATAGCAGCATTATTTATAAAAGCTAAATTCTTGGAAGAAAAAAACAGCCCAGATATCCATCAGTGGTAGAATGGGTAGGTAAAATAGGGTATACTTATTAAATGCAACCTAGACAGCAATGAAAAGGAACAAACAGCAGCTACCTGGGACAATGTGAGTGAATCTTACAAATGTGGTACAGACCAACTGACAAGGTGTGAGACATAGAAACACACACGGTGTATACCTCTTTTATATAATTTTTTAAAAGGCAAAACTCTCCTTTTGATAGTGACTGTTGCTGTAAAATCATTACCTGTGAGAAAGAGGGTAGTGATTGGGAAGGCCAGAGGGGGACTTCCTGGGCACGTGAACGAACTCGTTCTTGACCGAGGTCATGGGCACGTGGATGTGTTCCGTGTGTAATGATTGGTTGGGCTCCACACTTAAGATGCACTTTTCTGCATTTGTGGTATTCATCAGTTAAAAAATAAATTTAAAAAAGAAAAAGAAGAGGTAGCAGGTTGAGATAAAACACTGTGCTTAAGTTAGCAAAAGTTTAATATCTAAATATAGAGTTTGTATACAAAACAAAGACAATAAGAAAAATTAGGCAAAGATTATAATAAAACAATTCACATGCTATGTACAATTGTTCTATACCCAAAGGGAGAGTCCCTCAATTCACTAGAAGTCTGGGAAATATGCTGTCAAACACCGGTGAACACCCATTTGAATGGGAAAGGAAAAGATGTATAAAATATTGGTGAGGATGTGGGTGTATGAACACTTCATTATCAGCCACTGGTAGTACCTTTGTATAAATTGGTAGTACATGTTGAGAGAGTAATTTGGCATTATCTAGCAAAATAAAAATATGGCTAACCTTTGGCCCACCTTTCACTTTGAGAAATCCTAAAATAAGAGTCATACATGTTTAAACTGGTGTAAGTAAAACTTTATGGTCACTATAGCATTGTTTGTAATATGGAAGAAAATGGTAAGTTACATGGCTATTAATCAGGAGAAAATCAAGTATATTCATACCGTGGAATATTATATGGCTGTTAGAAAGAAGAACAGCGCCATGTGACGTAACATGGAAAAAATCTGCTGCGATGCTCACCCGAAAAAATCAACCTTCAAATCAGTGCATTGAAAGTTATGCCATAGTATAAAAGAAAGCCATTGAGTGTATCCGTGAAGGGTGGCTCTCAAGCTTTACTCTACACACATATCTACTACTTAAATATCTTACCGAAATGTTTCAGCTGGCCCCAGTAAAGCATTAATTTAAAAAATATTTACCATGAGGCTTGAGTTCATGTCGAAGGTGGCTAACCTCTACCTCCTCATACATTTGAGACAAAAAGGATTATTTATGTAGGGGAGGGAAAGCAAAGCAAGACATTCCTTAGCTCTGAGCTAGTTTACTTGGCCTAATTCATGGTCTTCAATACCTCCTTAGGCCGTCTGCTTACAGATGGCTTCTGCCTTGGACAAAAGCTGATCCTCGTCAGTGGAAATGTAATGTGAACCTTTTTTTTAGGAGAGTAAGGTAGAGGCTTTTATTTAGAAATAAAGTGAGAGGAAAGAGCTCCCGGCTCAGGCCAGGAGGGGACAAGAGAGTCCCTAATGTGAGCCTTTTAGGTGACTTTAGATTTTCCAGTAGCCACTTAAAAAAAAAAGAAAGAAAAACTTCAATAATATTAATTTAATCAAATAAAAATATTCATTTTAATAATGTTTATTTAACCCAACATATAAAAATTGTCTCAACATGTAATCAATAGAAAAGGACTGCTAAGCTATTTCATATTCTACATTTTGTAAAGTCTTCGAAATCTTCACACTTACAGCGCATCTCCATTGGAATGCTGTATTTTTTCTTGATCTGTGCTTAGACATCACAAAATTTATAGTTGAAAACGTAGATTCAAATACCTACACTATTCTAACCATATTTAAATGTACTAAGAAGTTTTTCAATAGCTGAGTCAAGTATTGGTCACTTGATCTGACCTTAAGTGAAATAAAATAGTGGAGTTAAGAATCCAGTTTCTCAGACACCTAGCCATCATTCAGGTGCTCAGTAACCACATGCGGCCAGTAGCTTTCTACTGGACGATGCAGGTCTAGGCCAGCCCCCGCCTATGGTTCTAGAGTTGGCTTCCTCCGCCCTCTTCTGGGACCGCAGCTCTTCTCTGCATCCCGAACACGTGGGAGCTCCCGGCCCTGGGAAAGCCAGGTGATGGCTGGAGAACAGCCGGCTTCCAGGGTGGGTGGGCAGTCTCAGACACCTGGCTGTATGACATTTACCCACAGCCCCTGGCACGGCTGTGCAGAGCAGGGGAGGATGAGCGAGGGGCCTTGCGGCTCTGAAAGACCTCTGCAGAGGAACTGCATTCCTGGGGTATGAGCCTGACCTTGGGATGAACCCAGTAGGGATGACCTAAGCTGAAATTTCACAACGTGGCGGCAGCGGGGAGCAGGTGGCGGCAGCAGCTGGGAGCTCTCTGTGGGTTGGGAAGGACCTCTGCCCCTCTGAGCAAAGGAGCTTCTGCTGAGTGCATGGTGGGGCCCCAGGGGGAGCTGAGGAGGACCGCAGCCCTGCCGCGCACCAAAGTCTCTTAGCTTCGTAGCTGAGACAAGGTACAGAGCCTTCAGCATCACCGTCAAGCCTCCAACACACTGCTGCTCAAGGTAAAACGTTGGATTTCCTCTGAAAACTGAAGGACTGCTTCTCCCCGTCTTGAGAGGTCGCTTTTACCCCTTCTTCCCTCCTTCCCTCTCCTCTCTCCTTCCTTTCTTCCTTCCTTCTCTCCTTCCTCCCTCCCTCCCTCTCTCTGTCTGTCTCTCTCTCCTCTTTTTCTTCCTTTCATCAGCAGGGAAACCTCTGTTCAAAAACCGTTGTTAACAAGCCTGCAGAAGCCTCTCTCACTGAGCTCTGGGCTGAGAAAACCACATGCTTCCATCAGTATTCTGGGTTCCCATTTGAATAAAATTGAGATTTCACAGTTATTTCATTTCTGTTGTGTGCTAAATATGTGCCATGGATGCCGCAAATAAAAGGCAAGGCCTTTGCCCTTCACGATCCCACACTTTGGTGGAGGAGGCCAAGGGAGTCTTCTTTTTGTTGAAAAATCGCACACAACCTTGGCTGCACAGAGGAGGGCCCTGGGGAGCTTTGAAAAACGCTGATGTCGGAGACACACCCCAAGGTTCTGATTTAATTGGTCTCAGGTACAAACTCGTCATAGGGATCTTAAAAGCTCCGCAGAGGTTCTCATGCGCAGCCTGGGTGAGCATCCCTGTTGAAAATCAAGTCACTGACCTCAGAGGCCATCAGCAGGTTCCAGGGTTTCTGACTGCATCCCGGGTATTCTGTGTTCAATGCAGCAGTCAAGTGGTCCTTTGAAGTATATAGTAGGTCATAGCTTTCTCTTTTCAAACCTCTCCCATGCCTCCGCGCTTCCTGTTACGTAATGACCCAAGCCTGGTATTTCAGCGTATGCATGAGGCCCTATGCTGTGTGATGGGCTCCATGCTGTCACTCTGCCCCATCTCCCACCCTCCTCTGACCCCTGCTACCCCTGCTCTGGTTACACTGGCCTCCAGGCTGGTCCTTGAACGTCCCAGGCTTGGGCCGACTTAGAGTGTTCCCAGAGGCTCCTCCTTGTGCTGGGACAGTCTTCCCTCTGAGACGCCTGTGGCCAGCTTTCCCACCCCCCTCACTCTTGTGATGACTAATTCTGTGTGTCAACCTGGCTAGGCAAAGGGGTGCCTGCATAGCTGGTGAAACATTATTTCGGAGTGTGTCTGTGAGGATGTCTCTGGAAGAGATTACCATTTGAATCAGTGGATGGAGTAAAGAAGACCATCCTTACCAATGTGGGAGACGTCATCCACTCCACCGAGGGCCTGATGAGAACAAAAAGGTGGAGGAAGGGTGAATTCGATCTCTGTGCTTGAGCTGGGACATCCTCCTTCTTCTGCCCTTGGACATTGGCACCCCTGGTTCATGGGCCTGTGGACTCATAACTGGACTTACACCGTCATCAACCATGGGTCTCAGGCCTTTGGGTTTGGACTGGAATTCTACCACTGGTGTGTTTGGGCCTTCAGCTTGTAGACCGATGGTCGTGCAACTCTCCGACCTCTATAATCACATAGGCCATCTCTCATAATAGATCTCTCTATATAATATCTATGCGTTTCCTATTGGTTCTGTTTCTCTGGAGAACCTTGACTAATACAACACCTCTGCTCAAGTATTATCTCCTAACTGAGGCTTTCCCTGATCCTCTTAGAACTGCCCTTTTACCATGCTCTCTCTTTTTCTATGGCACTTGTCACCCTCTAACATACTGTATAATTTCCTTATCAGCAATGTCTATTAATTATTCCCTGTCTTCCCTTCTAAGGATGTTTGACTGCTTTGTTCACTGATGTATCCTGGTGCCTAGGACATGTATGACATGATGGGTGCTTGGTAAATATTTGTTAAATACATGAAAATCTGCAAAAGCCTAATTAAGATAGATTTCTGAGTAAATGAAGCAGTGATCTTACATGTTTAACATCCTTCATCCAGATGCTGACTGGAATGACAAAAAGACTATAGACAGAGGGATAAACCAATATTTTCACTGGAAAAGAGAAAAGGTGCACATTATGAACAGTCCAGAAACTGCAAGAAATTACTACTAAAAATAGCATGAACAGGTAAAAAAGAATGAAGAAATAACCAAAAGGAAATGCACACCTGCTTTTCTGAGAAAGCAGCAGATGTCATGGAAATAGAGGGGAGCATGGAAGAATCCATCTGAATTGCATTTTATGTGGTAAGAATAGAATCGTGGGCAGGCCATGAGTCTGATGTGAGCTCCATGTTCTTTAGTTACTATGGATTAACACTCTGGGAAATAGCCTTTCTGGGAGGTCTAAGGGTCAGGATAAGTACAATTGCAGCATATACGAAAACCTCAGGTAGAACAGGTTCTGTATACTGGCCATGGCCCTTTCCCAGGAAGAGAACTGTGGGGCCAAGAAATAGGCCAAATGAAATGGCATTTTACACCATGGTATAAATGGTAGTAGACAGAGATCTAAAGGGAAAATCTCATATAAATCCTTGGTGGATATCTTTCGCAAACAAAGAAAGGGAACTGTAGCAAATTGAAAATTTCCTGCTATGATTGTCTCCTAGTATCCTCTCTGCTCCTTTCCAGTTATATTATGACTAAGCTGGTTTGTAGACTATGTCAACACATCTTCCAATTTGAAATCAAGAAAATGTTCAGGTGGTCAGAGAGGGCTCAGAGGAGAATCAGAACATACTGATTGGTATGTATTCCTAGTTTGGGCAGACTTCTTGTTTTAGTTTGAATAATATGACCAAAAATGGCACCTAGGAAAATACTCTGCATTAGTTAAGCAGGATAATGTGGTAGTTATAACATACTTAAAATAAACTGCATTATCTACCTTGGGCTTCCAACTAAATTCAGTGGAAAACTCTGTAAAATGAGGTGAAAGGTATGATAATGAACAGACTGAGATGGAATGGATAGTTCCAGAATAGTGACTAAAAGCCTGTTAAGAAACAAATAAACCACAATGCAGGTAAAACTGACATCACAGACATTAAATTGCCAAAGTGACACAAAAGAAAACAAAACTAGTGATGTACAGGACAAACAATAAGCTCTAAAAGGGCAGATTCTCCTTTTCAGCTTAAGAATATAGACATTCTAAGAGTCAAGATGATAGACAAGGAGGAGATAAAACAAATATCCAAATATTATTTCAAATATTTAAGTATCCATTTTTCATAATCCCAGAAAAAAGGGAGTTGAGATAAAAGAGGAAATGGTGGGCAGAAAAATTAAATACACCATTGATATTCCTGAAAAAGAGGATAGAAACATATAACTGAATCAATTTATCAAGCAAATAACAGAATACATTTATTTCAGATAAAAAGAGCTATAAATATGAAGATTCACATGCCTAGATGTTTACAAAGTGAATAAGTGATAGATCGTTGTACATAATTCTGGCAAAATATTTTTATTTGAAAAGGGAAGAAAACTCCAGAAAGGAGAGAAAAAGTCAGTTATAATAGAAGAAAGATTAGTATGGCTTCTAATTTGTGCTCTTGGAGTAAAAGAACAACGGATGACACTCATCCTTTCCAAAAAATATGGTGGAATTACTGTCTGTAGAAAATCTTTTGCTACAGAAGATTTTAAAATGTGGAATAGAATATTTAAAAGTCACCTAAGTAGGGCACGGTACAAAACCTATGCATGTTCAAGATGGGTGATCAGATCAGAGGCAACTAAAAATATATAGCCAGCAACTGTATAAGGTGAACTGAGGTAAAAACACACCCCACAGAGAAAATGAAATACTTTCTAGCTTGTCTTTGACTCTAACTGGAGGGAATAAAAAAAAAGAAAGATTCTTCCAAGAATTTCTAATATAAATCATTACATGAGTTTCGGGCTGGAATTCACACTTACCAGTATAGTCTAAAGATCCCAGAAAATTTTAGTTTAAAGTGGTTTCAGGTTGATGGTATTCACATGTGCCTAGCAGAACTAAACAAAACCTTCTTTGGAAAAACCACTTTAAACTTAGGTCTTAAGAAACCCCACCAGATAAAATTCCAGAGAACATGTACTCAAATAAAAAATTACAAATCACATAAGGAAATGGGCCACTACAGCAAGAATTAGCAGAAAAAACCAACTCAGAATTACCAAACATGCAAAACCTATAGCTACCACAATGATAAAATTCAGAATATTTAAAACTATGTTAATTATGATCAAATAAATAAAGGAGAGTTTTTGAAGTGTGAGTATGGAACTAGCAACTATAAAAAATTACCAGGAACATTTGAAAAAGTATTAATAGAATTTCTAGGAATTAAAAAGTTAAGGCACAGAGTAAGCAGACATAGAGAATAGAGTGTGAAATTCTAACATATGTCCCTTAAGAGTTCCAGAATAAACGAATTCAGAGAATTGGAGGAGAGACAATATTCAAAGATATACTGGCTAAAAATTTCAGAATTGATTTAGAAAATACCAATCATCAGATTCAGGAAGCTCAACTACTCCCAAAGAGAATGAGTATGAATAAATCTACATCTGCAAATCCTTCAAGATAAAGAGAAAAACCTTTAAAGTGGGAGAAAACAAAGAAGAAGGATATATAGGAATGATACCTGCAATAGCATCTGACTTATGAATAGTAACACTAGAAGCAAGAAAATGGAAAAAATAACTTTAAAATTCTGAGAAAAATTACTCCCAACTTAGTTGAGTATAAAATTATATTTTGCAAGGATGAAGATGAAATAAATACATATTGCAACTAAGAATAACTTGTAGAGTAAAAAAGAACAAGCTAATAAAAGGGAACTTCTAAAGTCCGGGTAAAGTTCATAATCCAGATAAAAGTTCTGAGATGTTGGAGTGAATGCCGAACAAAGAAAATGATACACGTATGGGTATATTTAATTAACCAATAACCATTTAAAACAAATACAATTTTAAAAATGTACAGTAAAAACTGCATAGACATAAAATACTGGGCCAAAATGGCATACATCTATGGTAAGTTCTAAGTATTCTAAGATGACGGTATTATTTTGGAAGAGGATAAATATATTGATTAACTAGAAAGGGGGAAAATAGAAGACAAAACCAATCACCTAAACTTAAAAGTACATAATAGGAGATAGGAAAAAAAACAAAACAAAACAAAATTAAATGGTAGAAATAGAGCAAATTACATCAGTTTTCACAATAAATGTAAATGGACAAAATTTTCTGGGTAAAGGACAAAGATACCCAGTTTGCCTTTAAAGAAAAAATGGAGGAACACAAAACATTCAGACTCAGAATATTTAAAAGTACAAGGATAAAGGCTATATTAGATAAGCACTAATTAATCAAAATGGAGGTAGTACAGCAATATCAACATTAGAAAACCTAGACTTTATATCCAAACATAATTATTGAATATAAAATGTGTTAACTTATATTGAATTCTATGCTTCTTTGAATTTAATACCATACCTTTATAATACACAAATAACAGTGAACATATCTAAAAGGAGAATAAAAACAAATCCATCATCATACCAGGAGATTTTAATATGCCCCTCTAATTAAATGATAGAATACGGTAAAAACAATCACTGAGGATGCAGAAAATTTGAACCAAACAGCTAACAAATCTGAAAAAAAATGGATAAATATAAATTAAGACTCCTTAATGAGAAAATATTCTTTTCAGGAATACATGGAATATTTATGAAAATAAAACATAAGCAATAAGACTCAAAATTTTCAAAAAATTAATTTCATACTCAATTATATATACATATAGTTATATATATTATAGAAATATGTATATAGTATACATATATATAATATATATACATACAGATATATATAATATAATATATATGTAACCATGGTTATATGTAGTTATATAACCTCATTTGTGGAAAGGCAAGGAAGTTGCATATAAAAAGCAATTTATATCATTTATATTAGAGAGAAGATAAATATTAAAGGTAGATAGAAATTAATAAACAAAATGTTATACTAGAGAGACTTAATAAAACTAATATTTGGTTGTTTTAAAGACTAATAAAAATACACCAACTAAGGAGAGAAAAATCATAGAAAAAACATAGGGAGGCAGCACAAATAAAACCATTTTAGGAAGTGGGTTTTTTTTTTCAATTTTGTGACAGTGGTTGGAAATTTATGTGAAATAGACAAACATCTAGACAAATCAGTGAATCTGACTAAAGAAGAAATAATTAAATTTTAATATTCCTACAATCACTAAATAAATTGTATCCATGGTTTAAAAATCTCACAGAGAAAGCACTAGGCACAGATAATTTATAGGTAAATTCTACAGAGCAGAGAAGAAACAAATAGTCCTAAGCCTTCCCAAACTCCTTCAAAAAACAAAAAGGGTACAATTCCCAAGTCATTTTATGTGGCTAGCTTACACTAGCACAACAGTTATCTCAAAACAAGACAGGAATAACATAGACAAAGTTATGTACCAATTTACTTATGAATATGGAGTTAAAATTTAACCTCCCTCCAAAAAAATATGTAGATACGAGACTATAGAATGACCAAACTATTTTCATTTCATGAATAGCATCCTAGTGAATTTTAATTTGTATTTTACTGATGATTAATGATAAACACTTTTTCATACGATTACTGGTTATTTTTAAATGCTCTTTTGTGAACTGTGTCTATTTACATTTCTTAATTTCCTACTGGATTATCAGATTTTTTAAACTGATATATAGTTGTTCTTTTTATATTCTGTTTTTGAGTTCAGTGTTGGATATTTGTACTGGAAAAGTTTTTCCAAGTCTGTGACTTGCTTTTTTGTTTTAATTGCATCTTTTAAAGAACCTGGGTCCTTAATTTTAATGAAGTCTAATGTACTCATTTTTTTTCTTTTACAAGTAGTACATTTTTGGTCTTGTTAAAGAAATGTTTGCCTATTCGAAGATAATTAAGGTCTTCTATTTTTTCTTCTAGAAACCTAGTTTATTTTAATTATACTTAGTTCAATGACCCATAGTAAATTAATTTTTGTGTACTGTGTGATGTAGGGGTTGCTTTAGATTTCTCCAGAGAACCAGAACCAGTAAACCAGTTATATATATATATATATATAAGGAATGTTAATATATAATTTACGTATTAAAGTATATATAATGCATAAAAATATATAATTTTTATGTTACAATATATTGTACATACATATATATATTACTCATGGTTATGGCAGCTAAGAAGTCCCAAGATCTGAAGTTGACAAGCTGGACACCAGGGAGAGCAGATAGTATAAGTTCCAGCGTGAAAACCAGCGGGCTCAGGACCCAAGAAGAGGCAATGTTTCTTCATAACCAAAGGCAAGAAAAGATTAATGTCTCAGTTCAGGGCAGTTGGTGAGGGTTCTTATTTGTAGCAGGACCAGTCTCTGTTCTATTCAGGCCTTCAACAGACTGGACGCACCCGCCCACATTGGGGAGGGCAATCTGCTTTACTCCGACTCCTGATTAAAATGTCTGTCTCATTCAGAAACCTCCTCACAGACTCACCCAGAATAATGCTTGACTGACTGTCTGGGCACTCCCTGGCCCAGTGAAGTCAACATATATAACTATTTCAGGAGTCAAGGTTCATTGTTATCTATCTATCATCTATAACTCTTTTTCCCATCTCCATTCGAACCATCACCATTTTTTTTAAAAAGACCAACCTATTTAACTGAATCGTGTGAATCCTTTGCCATTAATCATGTGTCTCGATAAGGGTAGTCATTAGAACAATAAAGTTGATCATAAATATAGCTATATATATATTCATAACGATCTTAAAATATTTTATGTTTTTACCAAAATAATAAATACATATAGTTAAGAAAATAAAGTGGTGTTAAAGGACTCTGCTGCGCCTCTCCCCCCTCCCCGATCCTGCTTTCCATGAGTAATGATTTTACCCCTTTCTAATCAATGCTTCCATGGCTATTTCTTGATTTATGAATGTTACATATCATATACTGATTTCCTGTTTTATTCGTTATACTTTTTTTGCTTTCCCACATCTGTTCCTTATTTCCCCTCCTCCGTCTAATCAATATATCTACATCACAGCTTTTGTTAAATCAGTAACTAATGTTTATATTAATATGGCCATATTGCTTTCTGCCTAGCCAAGCAGTATACAAACATTGTTTTGTATTTTTGGGTTTTTTTTTTTTTGACATTGCCAATTGGTTTATTTTCTAACTACTTAGTGTTCTCCCTAACTGACCTGTCAACTATCTGTCAATATTTTTCCGAGTCTTCGGACATATTTCCAAGCACTTCGTGTGTTCTCTGGCCGCAGAAACTTCCTCCTATAGCCCTTGGTGAGTTTGCTCATCTCGTTTACAGAAGAAGAATTTGAATCTCATTTCCTATTCCTTTGTATACAGTCATTTTCTTTTATTTGTTTATTTCATCTCTGAAACTCCTAGGATCTAGTCTCCATCCCTGGTTTCCTGAAAGCTTGTGGTGATGTGCTGGGCATTAAGTCTGTCGCTCATTCCGCGGGATGTTTCATGCATCCAGCCAATCTAGCAATTTCTCATTATTATTTCTTTCTTGACGTTCTCCCCAGGGTATTCTCCTCCTGGTCAGGTGTGGGAATTCCTGGATAGACTCAACACATTTCTCATCTTTTCTCTTCTATTATTCCTCTCTTTATCTCTTTTGTTCTACTATTTTTTTTTTAATTTTCTTCCATCTATTGTCTATTTCTCTAAGTTCTTTCCAGTTGGCTAATTTGCCTTTATTTTTGTATCCCTCTTTGTCTCAGTCTCTGCCTTTCATGTTGAGTCTTCTCTCATGTATTGTAATTTTTGGATCTCCGTTCATACTTAAGAGTAAGACTTTCAGCTCCTTGGGGGCTCCATGTGTCCCCATCAGATGGCCGCTGTGCACCTCCATGGCAGCGCACTCAGGCTGCGGGATTCTTTGTCTTTCTGTTGTCATGCCCCCTAATGACAGACCTTGTAAGCATTTTATTCGTGACCATTATTGGTGATTGCTCCAGAAAATAATCCTTTAGTGTCCTGTCTGATAGTGGGGGATATACCAAAATGCTGCACCCGGGGAATAGGGCAAGGGCAGAGATGTGGGGCGGGACCATCCTGGCATTGGATTTGCTTATTCCTTTGTTTTCAGTTTAGCACCTTCTCTCCCAGCTACAGCTGGTCTCCCCACATTTGGAGCCTCTCAGTTCTAAACATAATAGAATTCTCATTTCCTGTAGAGATGAGAATGGGGTATTTCCTTGGATACACATGGAAGACAAAGAGATTGGAAAAGGCATGGGGGGTGGCCGCTAACTGCTCTGTACAGATGTGCAACCTTGGTGACTGGTGCCCTCAAATCCCCAAACTTCCCAGGGTCCTGTGGGGAAAGTCGATTTGATTTTCACTGCTATCCCCTCTGTTGGCACAAAGGCTTCATTTCCTGGGCTCTTCTGAGTCATTGATCCCTGGTCTGTTTGCTATCTTTGAAATATTTAATTTATATCTATAAACCTAGTTGATTCCTCTGTTTTATCCTTATCTTTATGGGTCATTATTATTTCGGTATTTTACTATTGCCCAATAGAGTTTTGAGAGAGTAAAGAAATGAATGCATGAGAAATTTGATCTGTATCTATGTCTTCATAGATATTTCTAACATACATTTCAAGCTTCCTTTACACACATACGAAATTATACTGCAACTTAAGCAGAGAATACTTATTTTGAAATAAGTATTTGAAATAAATCTTAAACTTTCATAAAAGCTAACACAAAGAAAATTTTTTAAAATTATAAAATGTGAAACTACAGTTCCACATGATATGACTAAAACACAATAAAATACATTGCCAAATAATAAAAACCCTATCCACTTGTCAGTAATAGAAACTATTACTACCCCTCTACTACAACTGCTGATATTATTAGTAGTATTAATTTTATTATTACAGTTAGTAAATAACTCCTGGAATGAAAAGGAAGTCCAAATAAATTGTAAACTCCTTAAAAATGAGTGCCGATGACATATGCAATGATCTGTGAGTACGCACATGAGTCTGCATAGTCTCAAGTGCACATAGTAGGAAATAAAGAGGGTTGAAAATTAGTAGTAAGCCAAAAACACAAGAATCTAGAAAATGGGTGAAAAATAAACCAAAATTATATGAGAATATTTAATAAAGAAAATGAGAACGTTTACTGAAACAGAAATTTCAACAAATGAACACAAGTCAAAAAGCTTGCCTAATAAGACCAATAAAAAAACTCAAACTTTTCACAAGGCTAAGAAGAAAACGGAAAGATAAACATTAGAAAAAATGGGCAGATAGAGAGGTATTGAGAATATTATGAAAAGCTATGAGTAAAGTATATCACTTTATGCCAATGAATAGAAACACTAAATCAAAATTTTAAAGATAATGTTGATGAAAAGCAATTCAAGATGGACTACATAAATGTACTAATAATCACAGAATAAAATGAAAGGAAGTCACATATCAATTCCTAAAAATGTGTGAAGCTCAGACGGCTTTATAAGTTCTACTAATCTTTACTGAAATGAATCTAGGCCATATAAACTGTTCCAGACCCTAAAAATACAAATTTAAGCACCTCTACTAATTCTAGCTAACTTCACATCAAAACCAGATAAAGAGCTTTAAAGCAGTCAACACGTCAATGAAAAAGAATGAAGAAATTATCAATCTTACTTATGATTATACATGCAAAGTTACTCAGAAACAATGCTGATATTGTTTCAGCAATAATTTTTAAATTTACATTTTTTTGTTTTATTAAAAATAATTTTAAAGATTTTAAAAAGTTTTGATCAACCGTGATTTACTCAGAAAGTAAGTATGTTGACTCAGTCTTAGAATTCCATGACTTAAAAGATCAAGCAACAATAAAAGACTATAATTTCAAGAGATGGTAGCTTTTAGTATCCATTCTTATTAAAAATTCCTAAAGCTAAATAAAATAGGGAATATCCTTGTTAAAATAACAATCAGGATCTATAGCAGTTTTTTTAAATAGTAAAATATCAGAAGCACTCCTATTTAAGTGAGAGACAAGAAGGCCGGCACTCACTGCTCCTCTCCACGTTGTTCTGGGGATTCTAGACAGACAATAAAAAGTAAGAGGTGTAAAATCGATAAGAAAAAAATTGCCTCTAAATAGTAGACTTACCACCTGAGTTCGGCATAAGATTAGAAAAAAAAGATCACCATACTAATAGCTCTCTTTGCCTCCAGCCATCAACTAGAAAACATAATAATAATTTTTTTAAAAGATGCTACTTTTAAAATGACCTGAACAATAATTCCTGAAATTCCTAGGAAAAACACCACTTTCTTCTCAAAGTTTTCTTGGCAGGTCCGTCTTGAGTGCCAGGCTAATTTATGGAAGTATTTATATGTGTGTGTCTGTTTATATTTCTCCTCTATTCTTCCCTCCACCATCCCATAAAACGGACTTTTTTCTTCCCCAGCTTCAGGGAGGTAGCCAGGCCAAAGGGAAACTGTCTACAATACACATCTTCTTCCCCAGGCTCTCCGGGGCCAGGGGATGAGCATTAGTGATGGGCACCAGAGAGGAGATCAAAAGAAGAGGATGTGCACCTGCCTTCCCAAGAGGTTTTCAGATCATAAAATACATATTTAAAGCTCCTTGATGGCAACACCTGGAGGGCATGACAAGGCCTCGGGAGGATGGCTTGTGGTGCACCTGTGACGGTTGGGCCCTGAGCACTGAGCTCTCAGCCTCAACAAAAGCTTGGCCCAGGAATGAGAGTCCCCTAACTTCTTGGGTTTATGGGTTTGGGAACAAGTATGCTTGGGGAAGCTTTGAAGACCTTAAGGGCCAGAGGCTCTTCATCTGTTTCTTGGTTGGACAGTACAGGAGGCAGGACAGCTGCCCTGAATCTCAGCTCACCCAGCCCTAAGTCCGGTTTGCAGGCTCTGTAGTGGGACACAGAGGAGGAATCCACAAACATGTGGGTGCTTGCAGCCCCCGTAACACCAGCTCTGGACCAACAGGGGAATGGACTAAAGTTATCTTCTTTATCTCTTATTTTTCTCCTGTCCCCGGTAGCTGAATTCAAATCTAACTGACTACTTGGCGAGCATCAGTTCCCTCCTCTGTTAACTGCAGACAATCCTCACTGTGAAAATGGAGAAACTCAGGCATTCAATGTGTTCAGCACAGTTTTTAGCATGTCATAAGCACCTCATATGTGTTAGATATTATCATTATTGTTGCTTTCATGAATAACACTGAATCTAAATATATACTGAAAAGTTACTAGAAATAGAAAGATAACTGTAGAAAACTAATAACATATATAACTGTTGAATCACTATGTTGTACACTTGAAACAAATATACTATTGTATATCCACTATATTTCAATTAAAAATATATAAACACTCCACAATATTAGTGGTAGATTATATAGCTGTATTTTTCTGGTTTGGTACTATATTTTATTCTTTGCTCTCTTAATATATCAAAGTCAGAGAAGTCTCTTGATAAAGTTGATTAAAAATAATATATGAGAATCTGCAGAGGTAAGGCTTGTCTTTTTTTTTCTAGTGCCCTTGGAATATTTACAATACTAATTACATGTTAGACCTCTAAAATATCTGAATAAATTTTTAAGCAGGTTGTATTAGCTGCATTCTCTGATTGCAATGCAAACAGACTATATATAAATGATATAACTTTAAATGAGAAACTACTTGTCACTTAGTAACACATTTCTATGTAATACAATAAAAGATAAACCACAACTACAAATATATACTCTTTGAAAAATAATGAGATAACACTAGGGACACTTATGGGGGCTGCAGCCAAAGCTGTACTTATTATTACAGTAATAATCTTAGATGTTTTTCCTAGTTAGCAAGACAAAAATAAAAACAAAAACTGTGACTATTAAACTCAACAAGTCAGCAAAAAACAAGAAATCATACAGAAAGTAGGAGGAGGGAATTAACAGAAATAACAAGCATAAATATGCAGTCAGCAAAATTACTAAATAAATGAGATTGGGTTCTCTGAAATGGCGAATAAAATATTCAAAACCGAGAAATCTAATCAAGGAAAAATGAGGCCAAAATAGGATTGAGAATAAAGACATAATCATAAATATGAAGGGGATTTATAGACTTTTAAGAGATTTCTATGAACAACTCTGCTAAATATGGAAACTGCATAAAATTCATAATGTTCAGGGAAAATACATTTAAACTAGCTTAAGAAAATCTAGAAAAAATATATAAACCAGAGACTTTAAAAAAAAATTGGAAAGTGTTGTCAGAGAACTAGTTCTTTAAAATGTTGGGATGAGAGGGCTTTGCAGGAGAGGTTTATCAATCTTTTAAGGGAAAGATAATTTCATTGTAATTTTTAGTTATTCTACAGAATGCAAAAAGAAAGTTCCTTTCTTCTCTCTCTCTCACGCACATACACACACACACAGAAACACATAGAAATAAAAAAAGAGAATGCATTTCAGAAAAGAAGAAATTAGATTTCAAAAATACATTTTTGCTTATATGACTCCCAATCTAGAAAAACCAACGGAATTAACTAAAAAGCTATTGAAATTGAGAGCTAAGTAAAATGAAATATTACATGATAAAATATAAAAATTATCACTATTTTATCAGAAAATTTATCACTATAAATAACCAGTTGATAAACGTCATAGAAAATCATGCCCACTTATTATAACATTCCCAAACATAAAACGTCCAGAAATAAATTTAACAAGAATTGTGCAGGACCTCTAGGATGGGGGAAAAAGAACCCATACGACCTAACTGAGGCTTCAGAAGCAGACCTGCGTAGGTAAATACTGTGGGGAAGAGGGTGGGGCGTCTTAATCCCCAGAGGAGAGATCCTGACAGCAGAGGAAGGGGGGGGGGGCACGTGGGGATCAAAGCACTGAAAATATGCCTTCTGCCAGTCTCTGAGAGATATCTCACAAAGATGAGACAGTCTCTGCACCCATGGAAGCCTAAATAGATGTAAATGAGGTGTAATTGAGGCAGGCCCACCTGCACAAAGAAGAAGGCTTGGCCACTGGCAGAGATTAGTTGATAGGTTAAATAACGGGAAGACCTCAGGGAACAGGGGTGTGTTCACTCAGTGGGGGTCACAGACCCATTGAGAAGCTGGTGAACTCCCTGCACGGAGGCACATTCTCTTTGCAAAGGGAGCATATGCCTGTAGACACTTTGTGACCATCTCAGCGTGGCCGTAGACACTGTGAGGACCTTGTGTTAGACCCTCTGCACAGACGCCTCCTGACATGGGGATGTACCTGACCTCCAGGGGCAGGGGCAGAGATCACCAGCCCAGGTCTTAGACTCTGGAGTTACCTTCCATGTCAAGAGAGCCTACGACTGCTTGTTGCCGATGGGGACACTGTTTCGTGGGTAAGGATGGTGTCCTAAACACCTGTCTCACCGCCACCAGCAGGTCCCCTAGCCTTAAAGCTTTTCTATTTGTTAAGAGTCTCAGAAGAATCTCAGCTTCAGCGGTCCACACTAACTTTCTAAATCCTTGCCACACTTTTCTGCAGAATGGGTTTTCTACAGTCATACCAAAATGGGCTTGGAAGCTTGAGTTCCTCACCTTTACCGGCCTCCTTCCTGACACCATCCATGAGCCTCCCTAAATGAAAAAACATGCACTTAATGTGAAAGCACAGATTCCAGAGAAATGCCCCACCCCACCTCCAGCCAGATTACTGTCCTAAGTGCCTGTAGAGAAATTCCAGGGCCTCCCATGCTTGTTTCCATGGGTAGCTGGAGGCTGCACACCCCCTCCACCTCTTTGCTGGCTGGTGTTACCTGTTTACGGCGGCTGGTAGAGCTGTGTTGCCTATCCTCCCTATGCAAGTTCACCTCATATCCATCAATGCACAGTTCTAACCCCACACCGAAGCTGGGAGCTGGAAAAGGCAAACGCTAACATTTTTTTCTAGTTCTCATCCATTAATTAGCGAAGCTAGTTATTTAGTTTTATATACCAGCTCAAAGTCACAGCCAGTGTCTGAAGGGCGGCCCAAGGGTGTTTCTCAGAGCCTACGGAATTTTATGCCACCAGCTCCTGCCTTTCGACGGCACCAAGATGGGCCGTCCAGATGAGTAAGAGAATAGAAATACAACGCAGGAAGGCCCTGAATAGACTCAGTGGTCAGGGGACCTTAATTTCGACGTGCACTAGGTACTTGCTCTGAGGCATTAACATCACCCTTTCTGACCACCACACTTCATTTATCTGGGTAATCTCCCACAACTTGGGCCTTATGATTAACCTGTAAGTAAGTTCTGCTCTGGTGAGTCTTTGGCCCTTTGAGTTTTCAGGCTGGCACAGGTCATCGACTTCCCTTTCTGATCTGTTCACAGATGTGAGCCTTCCCCGAACCCACATGGCCCTACACACCATCTGGGGTCACGTTTCCTCTTGTGTCTTTGACCTTAAACATCCCAGTCCTATAAATACCACAACTGAAGTCAATGCCATGTATCAAGGGTATGGTTTAGCAAGTATTCCTTGAGTACCTACTGCATACCAAGCCCTGAGTAATTAATGTGCTTCCTGGGTTTGTAGAGACAGTTAAAATGTGGCTTCTGCCCTCCTGGCGTCTTTGCTCAATTAAGGAAAACCTTCACTCTTTCACCAGGCAGGGCATGTTCCACGGTTGAGGAATGTACTCCGAAAGTACAGCACATAGGTGCTTGCTGCTGGCTCTTGGAGGGGGCGGCTCTGAGCAGCCTTGGGCACGGGATTGACAGATGTCTGGTGGGAGCAGCGAGGGTGGACAGAAAGAGCATGTAAAGTAACTGCAAGTCTGAGGTGACTAAAGCTGCAGAGGCATGAGGGAAAGGGGTGCAGAAAGGTTATTTCAGGATGTTAAAGTGTGTCTTTCTCTCTCAGAAGTGGATAAAGGAAAAGGACAGGAGGTGCTACATTTGCCCTCTTGCAAAAAGCTCAAGTGAAGTGTTTGACAATTGGCTATATGACTCTTGAAGCCCTGAGGCACACTGAGGATATATAAAGGGTTAGGAAGACAGAGGGGAAAGGAATCTGTAAGGCAGATTTCCTCTGGAAAAGCTGGGTGATGACCCCCACACCCCTTCCTCCACCCTCACCTGGAGATGGGACAGAAATCCTTCAACAGTCACTTGGGGAGCTGGCTGTGTGCCCCACAGCCAGGACACAGGTGCTGGTGTCTGCCCTCACCTGGGAAACTTAGGGGGCACAGATGTGGGCCCCCAGACACTGGGCGTCGGGATGGTCCTGCGCCCCAGAGAAGGCAGGAGCACCCCCCGTGCACCGCACAGGGGGAATGCCTGCCTGCAGGGTGCAGCCGCCCCTTCCCGGGGATGGACCACCAGAAACTCAGGGGCTGAGGCAGAGCGAGCCAGCCAGGAGGGAAGGCATCCCTCATTTCCTGGAAAAGGTCTTCAGAGCACCCACAGAAGCAGTCCTCAAGGGCCAATAGCAGCTTGAACTCTCTGCCAGCCAAGTAAGAGCTCCCTGAGCGCTCAATCCTCCCTCTCCCCTCCTCCATCTGTGCGGGACCAAGAAACATCGACTTGAAAGGGAGAAGGGGTTGAGCAAGAAGGCAGGCTTCCCTGAGAGCCCGCCCACCTGCCAGAGGGCGGATGACAGGGGGGGACTGGTGAATGGGAGAAGTCAGGCTTGCGGAAAAAGTTGCAAACTGATTATTACATGGGACTGGCTTCTTGAATTCCTGAAATGAGCCTGTTTTGTGAGTTAAGGCTCTAGTAAGATTCTTCTCTATTTGCAGGAGTGATTTCTTAAGCCTGGATTCAGGGGCTGGGGAAGAACAGCCCCACAAGCAGCAGGAAAGGGACAGAAGGAAGGGGGCAGGAGTGAAATTGTCCGCCACCCCGTCTGCTTGTTCTGTGGACTGAGTGTCGCGCTTATGCTTTGAGTGAATGGCTCTCAAATGCCAGGCAGGACTGTGCGTAATTTTGGGGGGTGTCTAAACTCAACGTTTGCAAAACCTAGAGCTCTCAGAAATGCTAGATACATTTCATCCTGTTTGTGGAAAAGATAATCAGCTTCCTAATCTCCTTCTACCTTTTAGTAAGAGTGGTGTGAACCTTATGGAAATGGGGAAGTCATTTTTCAATGTTGTTGTGCAGTTTTCTGAGTTCTAATGACTGCAAAATACTCTACTTAACCAAATCTTGTTGGATGGACATTAGGTTATTTCTAATTTTTCACCATGATAAATAATGCTGTGATGAATATCCTTGTGCATATATCTTGATGCTTACCTCTAATAACATTCATTCTATGGTAAAAACAGCAGAATTGGGATTACTGACTAAACAAAAAATTTAAGGCTTTTGGTACATAATATCAGTTTCCTCAAAACTTTGCACCAGTTTATAACCCATGTATAAGGAAGTGTAATTCACCTTACCCCTATACTGCCAAGCAATGGACATGAAATATTTAAAAATCCTTTTTAATATGATAAAAGATAAATGATATGTCAAAATCTTAATTTGCATTCCTTTGAAATCTAGTAAGAATAAATAATTTTCCATGTTGACCAAATGTATTTCCTCCTTTATTATGACTTTTCATGTGTTGTTTTTATAATTTTGTCTTCTTCATCTTTTTAATATCCATTCACATGTATACTTTGCATAATTAAAACATTAATTACTTGCCTAATTTGATGCAAATTTCTTCTATGGATAATTGTATACGTATTAGTTGTAATTTTTGATACTTGCATGTTTTAAATATTGTGTAGTTAAATCTATACACCTTTCTTCCATATGATTTATTCTACCAATGCTTTATAATAACAGAGAAAAAATGCCTATGTTATAATATTAGGTAAAAAGACAAAGTACAAAATTATATTTATAGTATGATTAGAACTAGGTAACACACACACACACACACCAAGTTAAAACCAAAGTCCTAATGGAGAAACTAGAAGTTTATCAAAATTTTAACAATAGTTGGGGTTGGGACAGGGTATGTAGGTATTTTTTTCCTTCTTATTATTCATATATCCTCTATTTTGTGTAATGAGAGACTTAAATCTTATATGTGAATCTTTCTCCATAAATTCAGATGTGCAAGAAATGTAGTATTATTTTCATTAAATCCAAACAAATCTGACTTGAGTTTCCATCCTGCAGAGCTGTCAGAACACTTTATCCCAACTATTTGTCTCTTGTACCCCTTTGGACACACTAAAATTCCAAAGGGTCCCCTTTGGAGGGGCGGCTCCTGTCCTCAGCTGATTCTGGTCTCAGACCCTCAGATACTCACCCAAGCTCTCCAATCCATGAAGAAAGACATTTTCAAATCCTGACCCATCACGGGCCCAGGGTCTTTCCCAAGACTCAGAGTCCTAGGATGTAGGGTCAGCCTGGGCCTGCCCGGCAGGCTGCCTGTTCTGAGGGATGAGACCCTGTGATTCTGCTCCTATGACCCAGAACTCCAAACCACCACCGCCTTCTGAGTCTCCATCACCTCCTGCCTTTGTCCCCCTCGATTTCCTCTGCTTCAAAACATCCGCACCTCTCCTCCTCCCAAGGAGCTCAGGCCTTTGGAAAATTAGTCAGGAAGGGAGTTTGCCTGTACAAAAAATCCAAAACATCTCAAGAAGCAATGTAAGTTCCCCTCATCAGGAGTTGTGATGCCTGCTGAGCTGTCCACTTTGTAGACATGCTGCCACCCTATGCCACGAACACCTTCAAGTCTAACAGACTCTCTCACCTCTGTGGGCTCATAAATACGGCTCCCTGCCTGAGCATTCCTCTTCCACTAACTTCTTCTTTGAGCACCTCCTACCTCCATTCACACCTCAGTTCAAAAGAACCATGCACACCCAGGGAAAGCCTGCCCTTCCTCTCAGATCTGGATGAGCATTTTTCCCATGCTGCTTTGCACCCTGCATGTGGCCATCTATAGCCTCCGTCCTGGGTGTTAATGAACTTGCTTACTTACTTATGTCCCTTTCTAGAATGGGAGCTCCGTGAGGCAGGAGTCATGTCTGGAATGCAACAGGTGCTTGCCAACTGAATGAATGAGTAGTCACCTGTTTCCCTGCATCTTCCCATCCACCAGCAAGCTTGCCCTGAGTGATGTTGGAAGTATGAGAGGTTTTCTCTATATGTCTTATCACTCCAGTCATTCAGTGCCATGGAAGGATGCTAGTTTTTTATATGGCAGACCCCCCAGCTGGTCTGTGGGCTACGTGAGGGTTGGGATCCTGTCCATTTGCCCTTACTGCCTATAGTGCAGCCCAGGGCAGAGCCTGTTACACACACACACATACACACACACACACACACACACACACACACACAGAGTTTTGTTTTTTCTAATTCTTAAATCTTTTTTTTTCAGTTGTCTACTCTTCCCTAATAAACAAGGATTCAATCAAGTGTCAATGTGTATCTGAAGATTGGATATCAATATAAATATGTAGACTAGCAAAATGACTATGATTAATTTAAAGAATAAGAATGGCTAAATATTTTTTCTTTTTCTTTTTCTTTTAGGGAAGACAAGAGGAGGGACTTGCAGTAACAGATATTTAAAATGCATCATAGAGCCATAATACTTAAAACAATGTGGCATTGACAAAAAGAATGAACAGATCAATGGGTGAGAATTGATAGCCCGGAAACACTCCCTAGTGCATGCAAGCATTTAATTTATGATAAAACGAGCAACTCACCAAAAGGAAAAGATGGATTATTCAATAAGTGACTTTGGGAATCACTGACTAATTAGGAAAAACATTCAGGTCATATCCATACGCTCCATTCTATAACAAAACCAATTCTAAATTAATTAACTAGTTAAATTTCAAAAATTATTTGAAAGAATACTGCAATTAACTGAAGGGGGCACTTTCAAAACCTAAAATTAATGTGAGATATGGAAATAGGAAAATGTCAGTGATGTTTACAAACATTACTGGCATTTTATGTAAAAGCATAGCACGTCATGAAAAATATAGTCAAGGATTCTTAAAAGCACTCTGGATAAGTAATTCATTTCCATCATGTTTTAAAAATTGCTTAAAAATCAATAAAAAGAAGCTGGTTACCTAACAGGAAACAAAATCAATTAGTCATTCTTCTGGGTTGTGGGAATATTAGCAATCTTTATTTTGTACACTTTTCTGTATTTTCTTATATGTTATAAAAGCCATGTATTACTTTTATAAATAGATGGCAGACCAACAGTTTTTTAAAGCACATGCTTATTCCAGCAGGGTTGGGTAAGGAAAGGGGTTGCAAACAACATAAGAATTTATGGAATCTCAAAGCAAAAGGGTAATAAAATATGAAAATGGTCATGTTTGGAAATAATTATAGAAAAAATGCAATACCAACTTTAATTTATAAAAATGGCAGAATTGTTTTTTTTAAAAGCATATAAGATTCTATGTGGTGAATGTGTGGAGAAATCGTATTCCCCTGTATGTGCTGGTCATCATGTGAATCACGAAGGCCCTTCTGAAAAACATTCTGACACTCTGTATCAAGAACTTTAAGTATGAACATACCCTGTGGTCTAGTCACAGGTCTAGGACTTCATCTTTAATAGTGAATTAGGCAGGTCCAGAGCGATTCACGTGCAAAGTGGAGTAACATGGAGCTCTCGGCAGCGATAGTGTATTTGCTGCCCTCCTACTCCTGCCATCCGTGGAAAGCTGCTCCCTGCTTCTGGAACTGGGTGACTTCTTTACCTTCCATGGCACCTGGACCCTGGACCCCGTCACCAAGGATGTCCTCACCTCTCAGCCCGCCCTTGATGGGTACTTGTAAATCTCTGGACATGCTCCTGCCCAAGATGGGCCAGCCGCACCTCTTGTGCCTAACTGCACTTGTCTCTGGCATTTCCTTCCTCCATAGCTCCCTCCCTAAACGGGCAGAGCCCGATGCCACGGGGACAGTGATGTGTGAAGTCACTGGAAGACCTGGAGGGTATCAGCAGTGCCCCTTCTGCGGTCTGTGATCTTGGGCAGGCCACCTCTTCCTTAACCTAACAAGCATGTATTGACCATCGGCAGTGCGCTGGGCCCCGTGCCACCTTATATGCTGGCGACAAGCGCCTGGGATGGATCTTGCATGGTTGGTTTATCTTAAAACAATGATGAGAGTGTGCTTACCCACCCTCCCATACCCATACCATGAGGTGCATAAACAATAATAGACGTTACTCTGCTACACTTCCTATGAAGTTCTGTAAACCTACAAACCATTTTCTTAAGTTATGCTATGAGCACTGCAGGTACTAGGGCCATGACAACTTTTTCTTTCACCCTTTGCCTTGGCAAAGAGCAGCAAAGCATCCTGGAAGGCCCTAGTGACCGCAAAGCAGGCCTGGGTTAGGTCAGGGGCCAACCGTGATCACACTACTGGATGCTGAGGAAGGCTCTCCTGGCACAGAACCTGACCAACCGCCGAGACAGAAACCCAACAGCCATTCTAGAAACCTCCCTCTCGGTCCCCTTTCCCTATCACCATATTCAAGCTATCACCGAGGGCTGCTGAATTTTACCTGCCAGTTTTCCTCCGAACACTGTGCGTAGAATTTTCTGAAGCCTTCCTTCGCCCTTAGGATAAAGACTCACTATTCAAGGAAGCATGAACGCACCCACCGCTTCCGGCCTTACCACCCTACCTCGCCCAGCACCCTCCAGCCTCCAGCCTGACTCACCGAACATTCCACGCCTCTGTAGAGATGCTTCGCTTGCTGCACTCTCCTTGCCTTATCTTCTTTTCTTATATACTTGTTTATGTTTCCTACTAATCTTTTGACCACCCAGGTGAGACATGGCTCCCCTTATTATGATCCTGTTGTAGTCACACAGCTTTTCTAGCATAAATTATGTCCCAATTTGTAAGACTGATTGATTCTATATCCCTACTGTGATGTATTTGATTTTAGGCTCCTATGATAAGTTTCTTCGTCAGAAGGTAAGCTCCGTGAGGGCAGGTTCCTGTTGGATGTATGAATAGACAAGAGAACAGGAAGTGGCTGGACCATTCCCACAGGAGCCTGGAATACCCAACTAATAGCCAACAGAACTGAGAACCTGCCCAAGGGCCAGGGGAGGACGCCCCCTGTGTGTGGTCTGGACCCCTTTCTCCTGAGCACGTGGACATAGAACAGAGAACACTGTGGCCATCTGGAGAAAGATTTTTGAGGGAAGAAATAGAGAATAAAAAGAAACTCAATCCCTAGGCCCACGGCATGTGATGGTCTTTCTCCCTCTTGATTCCGTTTCCTGTCTCTCTTTCCTGCCTTCCCTGTTCCCCTGTGCTTTTGCTCCTCTAGTGTTCTAAACGTCGTGATGAACCCAGCGGCCCCGGCTGCTCTCATCTTTAACCAGAAACATAATTGCCTCATTAACCTTTGGAGGGGGCGTTTGGCTTTGCCCCCTAAAGGCTGGAGGCCTGAATTTCTGGCCAGGTCCCTGGCCTCGGCTCTGCTGGTTGGCTGGGATTAATGGGATATCAGCAGGCTGGGCTGCGTGCTCATTTGCTGGACTGGGGAGCAGCCATTATTGATCTCTATGGCAAACTGCTCTGGCTTCTTTGTATTTGGGGCTGTTATGAAAAGATTTGTCATTTTCTGCCTCCCTGTGGTGGGGAAGCCCAGGGACCCAGGGCATTCAGACTTAAACATTTTTGTCAAGGAGAGGGGTGATTCCTTGTGCTAGTCCTCCTGGTAATACTCACCACATGGGGAAACAAACCAAAGGGAGAACTCAGATGATCAGCTCCATAGGCTACCATTTTGGTAGGAAGAATTAGGAGCTGGTTTTTGCAGGTTCACAGCAAACAAAGCTGGATTTCCTTCCTCTACCCACTGAAATCTGAGCAGAGGATCAGATGGTCAAATCCTCTTGGTGATTTAAGTTTGTCTACTACCTGCTAAATTTCCAGGATGTTGTAAGAGTTCCCAAAACTTTTGGAAGGGGATTGGAACCATGCAGTCAGAGCCATGAGGTGTCTGACTCCCTGGGGAGTGATTTACATACATGATCTCCTTTAATCCTCACACAAAGCCTTCGAGGCGGACAGGAAGAGTCCGCCTAGATGCAAAGAGATAAAGCAACTCACGTCAGGTAGGGCAGCTGGTAAGTGGGACGCTGCAGACACGAACCAGTCCTCTGTCCACAAGCCCATGGTCTGATTCTCGCTGTCACCACACCGCTGTCGTGGTGAACTGGTGGAAGTCACACACACACCACAGCTGAGCCTTCCCAATTATAAAATGGGCACAAAACTGCCTTTGAGAGGGGAGAGTTTTCTGGAGCTCCTTCTACCGCCCATCTGATGGCCCTTAGAAGATGCTGAGTATAATGAGAAAGCATTTTTAATAGGAAAAGATCAAACAGAAATCTAGATTACATCATAAAGCTTTACAAATCCTCTCCACTTCCATGACAAGCCCTTTTTCCGGTGTTCCGGCCAAGAGTGTCTCATTTCGGCCGTGTTGCCTCAGCACTATTGCTTTTAACAGCCAGTCTTTTGTTTCTGCAAATGCTTCCTGAGCGCTTCCTATCAAGACACAGGTGTCAGCCACCCGTCTTGCTCTCATGTCGCTTGTGGGATGCAAACATGCCTGCCCAGAGCAGTACAGGACCTGACGGCCTGTGAACCAGGCCCTCTGGGAGCACAGAGGAGGGGCCCTGGCCTTGCCTGGTGAGCGTGCAGCTTTGCTCAGAAGGCGGTGTGAGTGGAGGTCCTTGTTCCTCTAGGAGACATTGCTCCTTCATTTCACTGAAAACTTTGCTTCTAGCTCCCAGGGCACCTTGGAGAGCCAGGGGCGCGTCCTTGGTCAACAGGACCCTTTCAGCGGGTGGACAGCACCTGTGCCCGGACTGTGGTGCTGGCTCTGAGCCCTGCCGCAGCCGTGGGCAGCTTGATGCCTCGACCTCTTTTCCAGCACTTATTGCCAGGGAACCCATGATTGCCATCGTCAGATATCTGGGAGTTTAGCTTAAAACCCATGACTCTTCAATTCTCTTTGTTTTTCTTTCTGGATCTTAGCACCAGAGAGTTGGGTTCATCACACTCCTCAGTGCAAAACACTTATCATGGTTGGTTAGTGGCAGGGCATCTCTTGTTTTTATTTTTAATCTTTCTTTCTTTTTAGCATTGCAAAGTTGACAGCTGTTAGTGGTGAACGTCTGCACACCTACCACCTAGGTTCCGCCTTAATGTGCTCCTGTCGTTTCTTTTTCATGTATCTATCCATTGAACTAAACTCCTACCCCTCAATTAGTCCGCTTTTGGGGTACAGTTTAAGGTAAATTGTAGACTTCAGTACTTCAATGGTACCTGGTAAATATTTTAATTTTTACCTCCATATTTGTTTTCAGTTCTTTTTCACTTTTGTTGTAAAATGTACATACAGTGAAATGTATAAATAAGTGTGCTAGTTGTGGAATTGTGACAAATACACCACACTAACCCTAAACCCCATGGAGATACAGAACATTCTTGACACCCAGACATTTCCCTAACGTCCCTGTTCGACTCATCCTGTCCGCCACTCCCCAGAGGCTGCCGCTGGTCTGATTTTCTTCCACCATACATTAGTTTTCTCTGCTCTGGACCTTAATGCGAATGGAATCATACAACAAATATTTTTTCGTGTAGGGCTTTGTCCACTCAGCATGATGTTTTAAAGCTTCATTTGTGTTGTTTGCATCAGTAGTTTTTCCTTTTAATTGCTGAGTAGAATTCACCATATGACTATATCAGACTTTGTTTATCCATTTTCAGTCATTTTCACTTTTTGAATAAAGTTGACGAGAACAAGTCTTGGTGTGAATATGATTTTATGTCCCCTTTCCAAAAGAGGTGTAGCAGTTGTACCTTCCCACCAACAATGCTTGAGAATTCTGGTTGCTTGACATCCTTGCCAATAGTTGGAGGTATTAGATTTAAACTTAGGCATTCTGACAGGTGATAACTGATTATTTATTCCAGTTTTAATATGTATTTCTCTAAAACTTAACGATGAACACTGTTTCATGTATTTATTGACTATCCATTTATCTTCTTTTGTGAAGCATCTGTTTAAATATTTTATTCATTTATTTAATTGGTTTATTTTTCCTTTTAGTACTGAATTGTGGGAATTCTTTACCTACTCTTCACACTAATTTTTTGTGAGATATGTGTTTTACATTTTTTTACAGTTGATGGCTTGTCTTCTATTTTTTTGGTTTCTTTTCATGAGCCAAGATTTATAATTTTGATGAAGTATAAATTAACATGTTTTCTTTTATAGTTAATGTCCATTGTGCCTTCTCAAAGAAACTTTCACCTATCCTCAGTTTATACAGATATTCTCCTTTTCCTTCTAAAAACCTTAATGATTTTAGCTTGAATGTGTAGGTCTATGATCCATCTTGAATTATTTCTGTGTATGGTGTGAGGTAGAAACTGAGATTCATTATGGATAATCAGTTAATGAAGTGGCATTTGTTAAAAAGACTTGCCTTTCCCCATTATATTGTTTTGACACCTGAGTTGAAAAAAGATGACTGTGTAAGGATGAGTCCATTTATTGGGCTTGCCCTTTTCCCCTTCTACTCCTGTTCTCCAATCCCACTTCTTTTCCCTAAACATAAGATACAATTGTAATATGTTAACAGTACACCTTTCATTTGTAAGTGTTCCTATAAAATATGTTTTAATTTTCTTATAGGTATTTTTAATTTATGCAAATAGTATTAAGATATATATCTTAATTCTGTTTACAGTTTAACTTTAAAAATAAGATATATTAAATATATATTTTTAATGAACCATTGACATGACTGTGAGGGCACCTAATTCACAGCTTCAGCATAACACTCTATGGTGTATATCACATACCACCTCACTACTCTCTCAGTGATGAAAGTCAGCTTGCCTCCAACTTCCTACCACCCAAATCCATGCTGCAGTAACATTGCCACGCATCTCCTGTGGATCTGAAAGAGAATTCCTTTCTGGTGGAGAAGGTTGCATTCTCTAAAAATGACCAACACAATACATCCCATCCACACACTCTTCTTATACGATGGTGTTGTTATTCCTCCCACTGAAGGTGGGGTCAATGTCCTCTTCCCTGCATCCTCGGTAGCCCTTTTTAACTTGCGCAAGCACTAACATGTAGTAGAAAGAAAGCTATGTGATTGCAGAGGCTAAGTCATGCAAACATCATACGATTTTTCCTTGATCCCTGGGGCCACCGGCTCTTGGGAATCATTGACCTTGCTGAGTGGGACCCAAGTACTCACCTGGAGAAGTCACCTGGAGGAATTCTGTCCAACCATGTCAACTAGGATTCTAGCCGATGGCCATCAACAATGGGCAATGGAGGGAGTTTCTGATGGTTCCAGCCTCCAGCTCTCAAGTCACCCCACCTTTGAGCACCCCAGTGATGTCACAAGTAACAGAAGTGAGCCTTCACCACCAAGCTCTGCTCAAATTGGAGATTTTTGAGCCAAGTAATGGTTGTTGTTTTAAGCTACAAGGTAAGCAATGGATTGTTACACAACAAAAAATTGCTGGAACATATGGCCTCAGTGTATGTACTTGATTAAATATTATAGACAACTCAATAGATTCAAGATGGCAGCATGAGAGGTGAGACAGAGAACTCCTCCCAAAACTACAGAGAGTGTGAAAATATATTTAATGCAACCAACCTTAAAACAGCAACAGGAGAAAAGGCTGCACCAGACTGCTTACAGACCCCACGAACAGAGCAGACCTCACAAAACAGGGGAACAGGTAACGTATGAAAGCCTTGATCCGGCAGGACCCGAGCCCAACCCGCCCGCAGCTCACCTGAGGGAGGAAGAGAAACAGAGTGGGGGAGGGGGTGGAAGCCTCGAAATGCTGAACACCCAGCCCTGGAGGTCTGCTTGGTGAGCAGAAATCTACATTGTGCGGTGCTCTGGAGGATGGGGAGCTGGGACAGGCAGAGTGCCTGAGAGACAGATTCTGGCCATTTGTGGAGCACAGGATCCACACCCAGCTGCTCTGGGACAAGGGAAAGGCAGGCAGTCTGAGACGCTTCCTAGCAGCAAGAGGGCTGCTGAAGGCACGGGGTTTGCACGGAGCTTGCTACGGAGGAGAAGGGATAGGGGGACAAGGTTGGCTGGGTGCACGCTGCCTAGCAGGTTGGGAACTTTGAGGAGCTTCAGGTGCTCCACTGCCCCTGGCCACCTACTCAGCTCCACGGTGACATATAACCTGCTTCACCTTCCTCTCGGCCTGCCGGCACCTGCTCGCAAACCGGCAGTCACTGCACTGGCATCAGACCAGCCAGAGGTCCCACCTACAACAGCTAGAGATGCCAAGCACAGAGGCTTACACCTGTGTGCTCGGCCCACTGGCTGTGATACTGGACACAGCCACACAGGAGACAGGAAAAAGATCATTCCTCCCCCCAGGCACCAGCTCTGCTCCCCTACGACCCCCAACCTCACTCTAGGGGCTGAGCAGCTCCAGAGACTGGAGCTTCTGCACACTAGAGGGCACCACATAGAAATATGAAACGTCAAAAGAACATGGTTCAGATCAGAATCTCACAGACCCCAGAAAAAGGGCCAAATGAAACTGAACTCACCGATCTTCCTGAAAGAGAGTTCAAAATAAAAATCATAAACATGCTTATGGAGGTACAGAAAAATATTCAAGAACTCAGGGAAGAATTTAAGATGGAGACTCAATCATTAAGAAATTCCATATCTGAAATTAAACATGCAATGGAGGGATTTAAAAGCAGATTAGATGTAGTAGAAGAGATGGTAAATGGAATAGAAATTAGAGAAGAGGAATACAAAGAAGCTGAGGCACAGAGAGAAAAAAGAATCTCTAAGAATGAAAGAATACTGAGAGAGCTGTGTGACCAAACCAAACAGAACAATATTCTCATTATAGGAGTACCAGAAGAAGAAGAGAGAGAAAAAGGGATAGAAAGTGTCACTGAGGAGGTAATTGCTGAAAACTTCCCCAATCTGGGAAGGAAATACTCTCTCAAGCCATTGAGATGCACAGATCTCCCAACACAAGGGAACCAAGGAAGACAACCTCAAGACATGTAATAATTAAAATGGCAAAGATCAAGGATAAAGACATACTTCTAATAGCTGCTAGAGAGAGAAAAAGATCACATACAAAGGAAAACCCATTAGGCTATCTTTAGATTTCTCAACAGAAACCTTACAGGCCAGAAGGGAGTGGCATGATATATTTAATGCAATGAAGCAGAAGGGCCTTGAACCAAGAATACTCTACTGGGTAAGGTTATCATTTAAATTTGAAGGAAGGACTAAACAATTTTCAGATAAGCAAAAGCTGAGAGAATTTACCTCCCACAAACCACCTCTACAGTGCATTTTGGAGGGACTCCTATAGATGGAAGTATTCCTAAGACTAAATAGATGTTACCCAAGGGATAGACAAAGAGTACAGAATATGATTCATAACATACAAAGAATGGGGGGGGAGGAAAAAAAAATAATCTTTAGGTTGTGTTTGTAATAGCATATGAAGTGAATTAAATTAGACTGTTAGATAGTAAGGGAATTACCTTTGAAACTTTGGTAACCACAAATCTAAAGACTGCAATGGCAGTAAGTACATACCTATCTATAATCACCCTAAGTGTAAATGGCCTTAATGCACCGATCAAAAGACATAGAGTCACTGAATGGATAAAAAAACAAGACCCATCTATATGCTGCCTACAAGAGACTCACTACAAAACCAAAGACATACACAGAATGAAAGTAAAGGGATAGAAAAAGATATTTCATGCAACTAATAGGGAGAAAAAAGCAGGAGTTGCAGTACTTGTATCAGACAAAATAGACTTTAAAATAAAGAAAGTAACAAGAGACAAAGAAGGACATTACATAATGATAAAAGGATCAGTCCAACAAGAGAATATAACTATTATAAACATCTATGCACCCAACACAGGATCACCTACATATGTGAAACAAATACTAACAGAATTAAAGGGGGAAATAGAATGCAATGCATTCATTTTGGGAGACTTCAACACACCACTCACTCCAAAGGACAGATCAACCAGACAGAAAGCAAGTAAGGAGACAGAGGCATTGAACAATGTATTAGAACAGATGGACCTAACAGACATCTACAGAACACCCCATCCAAAAGCAACAGGATACACATTCTTCTCAAGTGCACATGGAACATTTTCAAGAATACGTCATATACTAGGCCACAAAAAGAGCCTCAGTAAATTCAAAAAGATTGAAATTGTACCAACCAGCTTCTCAGATCACAAAGGTATGAAATTAGAATAAATTACTCAAAGGAAATGAAAAAGCCCACAAACACATGGAGGCTTAATAACATGCTCCTAAATAATCAATGGATCAATGACCAAATAAAAACAGAGATCAAGCAATATATGGAGAAAAATAATAACAATAATTCAACACCGCAAAATCTGTGGGACGCAGCAAAGGCCATGCTAAGAGGGAAATATATTGCAATGCAGACTTACCTCAGGAAAGAAGAACAATCCCAAATGAACAGTCTAAACTCACAAACTATAAAAGGAAAAACAAATGAGGCCCAAAGTCAGTAGAAGGAGACACATAATAAAGATTAAAGCAGAAATAAAGAAAATTGAGAACAATAAAACAATAGAAAGAATCAATGAAAGCAGAAGCTGGTTCTTTGAGAAAATGAACAAAATAGATAAACCCTAGCTAGACTTATCAAGAAAAAAAGAGAGTCTACACACATAAACAGAATCAGAAATGAGAAAGGAAAAATCACTACGGACAACACAGAAATATAAAGAATTATGAGAGAATACTGTGAAAAATTATATGCTAACAAACTGGATAACCTAGAAGAAATGGACAACTTTCTAGAAAAACACAACCTTCCAAGGCTGACCCAGGAAGAAACAGAAAATATGAATAGACCAATTACCAGCAAAGAAATTGAATTGGTAATCAAAAAACTACCTAAGAACAAACTGCTGGACCAGATGGTTTCACTGCTGAATTTTATCAAACATTTAGTGAAGACCTAATATCCATCCTCATTAAAGTTTTCCAAAAACTAGAAGAGGAAGGAATACTCCCAAACTCATTCTATGAGTCCAACATCACTCTATTACCAAAACCAGGCAAAGACACCACAAAAAAAGAAAATTACAGACCAATATCCCTGAACATATATGCAAAAATACTCAACAAAATATTAGCAAACCGAATTAAAGAATACATCAAAAAGATCATCCATCATGATCAAGTGGGATTTATCCCAGGGATGCCAGGATGGTACCACATTCGAAAATCCATCAACATCATCCACTATGTCAACAAAAAGGACAAAAACCACATGATCATCTCCATAGATGCTGAAAAATCATTCGTCGAAATTCAACATCCGTTATGATAAAAACTCTTAACAAAATGGGTATAGAGGGCAAGTACCTGAACATAATAAAGGCCATATATGAAAAACCCACAGCCAACATTATACTTAACAGTGAGAAGCTGAAAGCTTTTCCTTTAAGATCAGGAACAAGACAAGGATGCCCACTCTCCCCACTTTTATTCAACATAGTTCTAGAGGTGCTATCCGTGGTAATCAGACAACACAAAGAAATAAAAGGCATCCAGACTGGTAAGGAAGGAAAGACAAGCATCAAATGATTTCACTCATCTGTGGAGTATAAGAACAAAGGAAAAAACGGAGGGAACAAAACAGCAGCAGACTCACAGAACCTAAGAATGGACTAACTGTTACCAAAAGGAAAGGAACTGGGAAGGATGGGTGGGAAGGGAGGAATAAGGGGGAAAAGGGGGCATTACGATTAGCACACAGAATGTAGTGGGGCGGGGTCATACAGGGAAGGCAGTATAACACAGAGAAGACAAGTAGTGATTCTATAGCATCTCACTATGCTGATGGACAGTGAGTGCAATGGGTTATGTGGGGGGACTTGATAATAGGGGGAGTCTAGTAACCATAATACTGCTCATGTAATTGTACATTAATAGTAGCAAAATAAAAAAATATTATAGACAACTCCATTATAGGACCACAGGTCTACTCTCCCATTGTCAGTGCACAAGGCCCCTCTGTCCTAACATTCCTGCTCCTATGCGGCATTACCTCTAATTTTTGCCTAATTGTTGCCAAGTAATAGCTCATTAACTTAATTTTATTTATTTTATTACTAATGATTTTGAACATTTCTTCATATGCTGGTTAGCTTTCTGGGTTTCCCTTTCTGTAAATTGCCTGTTCATACGCTTTTCCCATTTTTCTACTAGGTTGCTATTTTCTAATTGTTTCGTGGTCTTGACACAAATCCCTTGTCAGTTTCAGGCCTTACAAATACCCTCTTGCATTCTGTCATCTATTAGCTTTGACAGCTGTGTTCTAGATATGGTAGCAGGATGAGAGACTCCAAGGAGGAACTCCATCTGGGCCTCAGTATCCCCAAGCACTGTAAAACCATTCTCAGTAGCATTTTCTCAGTTTTGTACAGTGTTTTCCAGTTTGAAAAATATACGCGTATACAAGAGTTTAATCATTAAAACAGTCTTGAAAGATAACTATTATCACTTTCTTCATTTTATGGCTTAGTAAATGAAGATTGAGGTACTTAAAGTGATCTGTCCAAGGTCACACAGCTCTTACATGCCATAAGAAAATATAAGGGCCTCCTTTTCTGGGGTGGCCAATGGAATAGGGCTGGGGGAGAGAAAGGACTTCAATGCAGTCAGAAGATGATTCAACACCCTGGGGGGAAATGGTGGCTACTGGGTACATTAAAGTGACTCAGCCTGAGAGTCAGAGCCTCTGAGGGCATGTCCCACCTTTACTATCAGTTCGGTGCTTTGGATAAGTAATTTCTCCTGTTTAGTTCACAATTTCCTTACGCACAAAATGAAGTCACAAATAATAATGAAGGTGACCTCTCAAATGGATCATGAAGGATAAAATAGGTAATAAGTGTTAGCTTGGAAGTAGTTTTATCCTGAAAATCTAAGGAGTCAGTTCATCTGGGAAAGACCTTGGATATGTCAGATTTTAAGCTCAGTTCAAGTCCTAAAAGGCTGTGTGGCCTTGGGAAAACCCATTCACCTTTCTATGCCTTAGATGCGCTCTAAGGTCTCTCCCAGCCTAGGGATCATATTGAACCTGAGGTAGGTCCGGAAGCTGTTTCCAAGGAAAGGGCAGATGTGTGTGAGTATGTATGTGTTCATGCATGTGCTTCTGTGTGCATGACTGTGAGTGTGTTTGCATATGTGAGCGTGATTATGTGTGTGCATGTGTTCGCACATGCATGTGTGCATGCATGTATTTAAGTGTGTACACGTGTGTGTATGTTTGCTTGTATGTATTCGTGCACACCTACATATGTGAATGTGTGTGGAGAGGGTGTTAGATGTGTGGCAAAATGCTATTTCTGAGAATTAATAGATGTGTGTCCTTCTCCTGAATTTCCCTGATCATACTTCAAAGCCCTTCCCTCCCAGCCCAGACAAATAGAAATGTTGTTCACTCTTCTGGGAATTGGAGGAGGGTGTGGAGGGTAGTTAGTGGGGATCAGCGTAATGCAAGTGGCCAGGGTTATGTCCTGTGTTTTCAATTTCTCATGACTATATGAAGGATTCCAGATTGGACCAGTGGAAGGAGAAGGGGCCAGGAGGCCAGAGCAGAAATGCCTTAGCTTGGGGACCCCACCTGATGGTCAGTCTCCAGTGAGCACTGCCTCAGGAGTGGCCCACCCATCGCCCACTGCCTGCCTAGCTGCAAAGGCCACCCACAGGGGTGTTGGTTTTGTGTGTGTCTGTGTGTGTCTGTGTGTGTGTGTGTGTGTGTCTGTGTGTTTGTGTATATGCACTGCTTGGTATGTGGCACTGGGCGTATCTGTCTTTGCTGCACAGAAAAGGGTAAGGATGAGGGGCTGGGATGTCCCACTCTAGCTGAAACTAGGCTCTGATGGACATATGGCCATCACCCTCTTCTCCTTTGACCCCAGGGTGCAGCCAGTGGCCGCTCCTGTTGCAACACAACTTCCAGAGCTGCGTGGGCCTGGCAGTTTGTCACCACTAAAAGCCTCATATCCTGGCTCCCCCTGCACTATTAATCTCAGAAAATCGCATTGTCAAGCCTAATGAAAAAGGGGAAGCCACCAAGGAGAAGATGTCCACACCTCAGGCTGACAGTTGTCAGGGAGGCCGGCAGCAGCGTCCTGCTGGGGCCAGAGCTGGATGAGCAGACACAGAGGGAAGTGTCTGGGGAGATGGGCAGGGGAGGACTCAGGACACGGGGTGAGCCAGCACCTGCTGACAGCAGGGGGCCGTGTTGTGTGGCAGGAAGGAGAACCAGGACAGGAGGCATGAGGCCTGGAGGGGAACATTTCCAGGGACATTACGCAGCCGGACACTCCCAAGGAGAAGCACCTTCGGACTAGGGCTTCTGAAACATTCTGGACAATGAAGCCTTTGGAAGCCGGCAGCTGAGTTCCTGACCCTGCCTTTCCCTGGGTCCCATAAAGGCTACACCACAGGGGTGGGACTGAGCTCTAAGCAGAGGCCCACACTGACAGGCCTCAGGCCTAACTTAATCCATTGAAAGCTTTTCTTGGTCCACAGAACATTACAAAATTTTTTGAATTAGTTATGAAACTTGAAATTGAGATATTCCATGTAAAGGATCAGAATTGCAATTTCTCTTGAAAAATTTAAGAAATGGTCATTTGGGGGCAGATTCCCAAAAGGTGGGAATAAGCCACAGATATAGGATCCTGACCAGTGGGCATTAGTGCACCAGCGACCCTGAGCCCCAGCACCCCTAAGCACCCATCACACCTGCTGCCACTTGCTGGCGTCACCTGTGGCCAGTGGAAGTATTAATTATTATTATTTTAAAAATTTTTTATTAAAGTGTGATTAATATACAATATTACATGGGTTTCAAGTGTGTACAATATAGTCATTCTACAGTTATCTGCATTATGAAATGCTCACCCCAACTAGTGTGGTTACAACTTGTGAACATAGAAAGAGATGACAGAACTATTGACTATTCTTTATGCTGCACTTTCATCCCCGTGACTAATTTATATTACGGTTGAGATTTTATGCCTCTTTATTCCCTTCACCTATTTCACCCACCTACCCCAAACCCTCCCCATGGTAACCACCAGTCTCTTCTCCAGGGTCTATGAATCTATTGCTGTTTTGTTTATTTTGGTTTATTTTGTTTTGTTTCTAGATTCCACATGTAATTGAAATCATGTGGCATTCGTCTTTCTCCACCTGGCTTATTTCACTTAGAATAATACCCTCTAGGCCCATCCATGTCATCACAATTGGCAGGATTCCTTTCCTTTTTTATGGCTGAATAATATTCCATTGCATTATTTACAACAGCCAAGATACAGAAGCAACCAAAATATCTATCAATAGATGAATGGATAAAGAAGGTGAGGGTTGATCTTTTAGTTACCAGCTAAGTGACTCGGGCGTGTTACTTGTTACTTGGACTGTCTCAGAAGTTAGGATACTAATGGCACTTACAGTCTGTCCAGCCAGTAGCCAGCCCCACCTGCTACAGCTCAAAATCTCTCTTTCTGCCTTTTTTGTCATTACTTGGAAAGAGTCCTTCTCCAGACCACTCAGGGCTGGTCCACTCTGTCCTGTGTTCTGTGTGTCAGTAGTTTCCAGCCTTTGGGCCTCCATACAAGCCACATGGGAGGTAACCAGGACACACTTTTTATTTGGCTGAAAATGGGGGTGGAGGGCACTGGAGGGATTAGTGTGGAGGCCACGGCCATTTCTAAGTAGGCGAAGCGGAGGAATGAATTAACAGTGTAATAGCTACTGGCTGAAAAGTGAAATATTCAAAGCAGTTTTATAATATTCCTTCCACTTCTCTATTCCCCAAAGCCCCTGCCCCACATTTGGGAGGCAAGCCTATAATGCTTGGGGAATGAGAGCTAGAGGGAGTTCTACTAGCCATGTATTGGACGAAAGCACACTGTAGACTGAGGAAAGCTAGGCAATAGACAGTGTGCTGAGGGTCAGAGTGGTCCCCAAGCGGAACAAGAATCAGCAAAGCTGCTCCATAATTTAAAAAGTATGTACATCATATAAAAGCGAATGTCAACCTCGTTGTTAGTCTCATATCCTCACTGACTCACGAGAAGGATGGGGTCTTCCCCTTCCACTTCCACGCCCTCCCTCATCCCCCAGGAGGAGTAGTCACAGTGATGACGAGCAGACGGGAGGCATCTCAGTCTGTGGAGCCATGGGTGGGCATTCTCTCTTTGGGGATTTTCTGGGTCTTCCAGATGGCTGGAAGGGGTCCTTTATCCTCACAGCAATGAGGGTGGGACCAACAGAAAAGACCCCACGTAGTCCCTGGCTGGACTCTGGGCAGCAAGGCCCGGCAGTTCTTGGGCACCGGCACACACTTTTTCACATCCAGAGCTGAACACACGAGCGTCATTTCCCCAGCTTCTCCAAGGCTGCCCTTTCCACAGGCGCAGAGGCATTTTCCGTTTCAATGACCTTTTCCACCCATATTTCATGACTTGTGGGCACTTCTCTCCTCGGAGTTTTGAGCTGTGGCCACATCTCCACCCCCAACATCCACGGTGCCTGCCCTCCAAGCTCTGTGCACCTGTCCTGTGAGTCAGGGGGGCTAGTCAGACAGAAAAGGCAGCAACACAATGAATCACTGTCTCCTCATCTCCCTGAGGATGCTGGGAGGCCCCTGACTGAGAGCTGTGTTCTGTGAAGTTTCTGACAGGTGAATTTTCCCCAAAAGCCATGAGCACCAACACTTCCTTTCCTCCTCTTGAGGAAAGCCTTGCAAGGAGCCTGGTGGTCCCATTGTCTGGTGCTGATCCATGCATGCTTCAGGGCCTGGCCGTCTCCCATCCATGTGCATAACCCCAGAGCACTGGGACAGAGCTGGCACAGAAAAGGAGTTCAAGGGCTGTTTGCAAAGATTCCCCCCTTAGACCTATACTACACATCAGAGAACGGGCATTTGTGTGGAGGTCATTGTTGGGAGGAGATGGGGGTATGACCCACAGAGAACTCTTTAGCACCCTTGGGCCCATGTCACACTCGTCTGGGCGATTATTTGCATACTTGGGTGTTTTGGTCACCCTAACAGGGCTGGAAGGCTAAGGAAGAAAGGAAGGAAGCAAGAACAGAAGGAAAGGAGGAGGGAAGGAAGGAAGGAAAAGAGGGGAGGATGAAAGAAAGAAAAGACTTCTTTTGAATAAAGAAAAAGACAGGTAGAGTGTGGAATCTAAACACATATTTTAAAAAAACAGAAAGAGGAAAGAATCATAGGTTTGCAGGCAAGTGGGCTGCTCGATTCAAGCCCATCCTGACATCCATCTCCCTGAAGTCGTGATGTCCCACCTGGGAGCAGCCTAGGGAAATCTGCGTTCTGCTGCAGTCACTATGAGAGCCTTGGGAAAGTGCATGGGCAAGAGACATCCTTTTGTGCCTTATTTTCTGCAGCAGAGGAACGTGGACCCCTCTGGCTAACCCTGGGATGTGAATCATATGACCCAGGTCTCAAATTCTTTCTCTTTCTCGCCTAGGTTGCCTCCCAGGGTTAAAAAGCCCTCTGGACAGTGCCACTGAGGTGGGGCGTGACCGTTTGTCACCTTTATGGGTTTCACACTCTGTTGACCTGAGCTGTTCTGGGGAGCCCTGTGCCGCATGAGGCGACTCGGAATTGCTGCGCGTGGCATGTGCAGACAAAGGCGGCATGGTGGTTTCCTTAGTAACCTGAGCTCAGGCAGGAAGACAAGCTGGGAAGGCAGGGTTTCACATGGCCAGGTTGGGGATGACCTCTTCAACTGGGTGCTGGGACTGCTCACAGAACAGAGGACACAACACATCCCTGGTGAGAAGGACAGCCTCAGTCCGTGTGTGCAGCTGCATGGACTGTGGGTTCTTCCCATCAGTGCAGAGGAAAGTAGCCCATCAGTTTGCTTGTTGACCATCGTATAAACAACTTGACCTCATACACCTCCTTTCCGCACTGTGCTGTCTACACAGCATCTCACACCCGTTCCACCTAAGAACAAATGCCACCAGATGTTTATTAAACTCTGCTGTCTATCCAGGGCTGTGGCTCTCAAACCATGACATGCATTGACAGCCCCTGGAGGGCTGGCTCTCCCCCAGGGCTTTAGATTCACGAGATCTGAGAGTGGCCTGAGAATGTGCACTTCTACCGGCAGACCCGGCTGATGGCTGCTGCTGATACGGGGTCCACAGTCAGCATACCTGAGCTATCTGGTCTAGGCGGAAGTGTGAACTCTGGGCCAGGCCAGATATCTCCAAGCTTCTGCCTCTCCACCTGCTTGTCCTTCTCTCCCAAAGTCAGGCAGACTCTGTAGAGGTTCCTTGGGAGGAAAGGTATTGCTCGTGTTTGCCTGTTCTCTGTCTGCTTCTTCTCTCTCTTCCACGGCCACAAGACTCTTTGGCTGTCAGTTTCCAGCTCCTTGAGCTCCTCGAACTGTCTTTGAACAAGTGTGCCCATTCAGGAGATGGCATTTACATTCCACAGACTTCGTGTATTGACCTCCCTCCCTAAAAAGGTCCTGAGGGGGTGATGGGAAGAAGTTTGCATGATTCCATAGAAGGCAGCTGAGTGAGTTGCCCCAGTCGCTAGGAGAAGGGCACAGAAAGACTGAGAGGGGCGACCCTGAGATGCAGGAAGCGTGCAGGGACACACCCTGGGCAGGGTGGGCATGAGTCCAGGACTGAGAGCGAGAGCATGTGGTTTCCTGCAAGGGAGTTCAAATCCAAAGTCGATGTCAAGGGAAAATCACCCAGAGTCGGTGTTACCCCCAAACAACCCCTCAGGATCTGCCAAGCTGAGATCTGAGGAACCTTCATAATCACATTCCCCATTGCAGGCTCACTCTGCGACATAGACTCCATCACTGGAACAGCGGGTGGGCAGAATCATCCATTCTACTGGAACAGCGGGTGGGCAGAATTATCCATTCTACTTAATTGTAAGTTTTTACCTGAAAGTTTTAGACGTGTCTTCTTTCATGTAAGTTGTACAGATAACTGAAATCGCACTGGTTTTTCTCACACAGGATAAAACTCTGCTAAATTCAGCTTTGGGGAAACAATCATATGGTTTATTGTGCAAACCTGGCACTTTTGAGTGTGAAAGGGGGCCGAATTAGTAATGAGTGGACACAGGCAAAACTGGGTCTGTGCTGGGTCAGCCCAGGCTTCTGACCACCCCACCACGTGGAGCTGATGGTGATCGGGGGGAAACTGTGGATGATGTCTTCCCAGTCCCCCCACAGATGCTGAGGAGTGGCAGGAACTGGGAGAGCCACCACCATTGACAGGCTTTCCTGGGCAGGCCACACGGCGTAGAGCAAGACCCGAGAATCCCAACCACCAGGCTGAGAAGGGCCGTGGGCCAATTCAGTAATGGAGCCGAGGGGCACCCCTGGAAAGGCAGAGCGCCCTTGGTTTTCTTGTCATCTCTGCTAGGAACTTCTTCTATGACCTTAGCAACTCACTTCACCTGTCTGGGATCAGTCACCTCATCTGTAACTGGGCGTGTTAGTTCTCCAGGATCTTGGAGGTATTTGGAACATTATATTCATGTGCTATAATCCAATAGTAGAGCACTGGGTGATTTAGAAAGAGGTTGGCAAACTGTGTCCTGTGGTCAAATCTGGCCCACCACTTGTTTTTGTACGTAAAGTTTTATTGGAACATAGCCACGCTCGTTGGTTTATGTGGTGTCTGTGGCAGGTTTCGTGCTTATCATGGCAGAGTTGAGTAGTTGCAAGAAAGACCTTATGGCATGTGAAACCTAAAACATTTACTATCTGGCTCTTTGAAGAAAAGTTTGCCAACTCTTGCTTCAGAAGAAGGACAGGCAATGGTAAATCAGAACGTAAAGAATTTGAAACTCAAGAAAGTCTGCACTGGAATATGGTGCTGGCTCAGTCCTGATGACCCTATTGGCATTTTTCCTCATGATAAAAATACACATTTTTGGAAATTTTTAGAAATTTTTCTTTTGCTACCTTTATTAGGAAAAATAAAAATATTACAATTTTACCACATTCAACAATTTGGCACATTTCCGTTTAGTGTTCATTCTATGCATTTTTTTTTTTACAAAATTGAGATCACAAAATTTCATATCATGCTTTTTACATGTTATATAATATAAATGTTTTACTTTTGATGGAAGTATCTCCTGAACCAGAAGGATTGATACCTGCATAATATTCCTGCTTATGGGTATATTATGTTTTATTTAATCATTCCAATATTGTTGAACATAAAATCTTTTATGTTTCTGCCTGTCATTGCTGTTTTTATATACAGAGAACATCTTTCTGCATACTATTTTGTGCTTGTTTCTTTAGGAGAGATTCCTGGAGAGGGCATTACTGGGTCAATGACGTGGCTGTCTTTTAACTCTGAACAGGGTCGTCTCATCTCATTCTTCGACTTACTGAGGAGGAAAAACCTAGAAATGAGCATGAGGCAGACGAGGTCCTGCTGATTCCTCACACTGGAACCCCCCAGCCAGAGCTCGCAGAGTCCGGGGAGGGTGGGGGACCCTGCTTCCCACTCATCATGACAGTCTTGGCCCTGGACAGAAAATGCTGGTGTGACTGGTGTTCAGGCCTCCCAAACAAAACCCAGACTGGCCAGAAACAAACTACATCTCTATCATCAGACACCAAGTCAACCTTCTGAGCCCACACACTGAGAGGTCGGAGAGCTGAAAAACAGGGACCCCACGCTGACTCTGGTGCCCCATCTTGGAAGGTGCGGGTCATCTGTCTGCTTTCTTTCCTTGTGCCCCTGGAGTCCAAAGAGGCACATCCTTAAGCCTAATGGGGTAAATGCTTATTATACTACGAGTTCATTTGCAGCATAAGGCACCTACTACAATCCCACTCCTCATGCAAAATTGCCAATTTATGGCAATATTCCTTGTTTAGAAAACAAGGCTATCCAAACACTATAATTAAAACGTGCACCGGCAGCCGAGAGTTTCCTGCATTGATACACAGGCTCCAGATACATTCGTCAAATAGATTTTTTTTTTTTTCTCTTTGCCTCCTTCTCTGGGTACTTTTAAGTTCAGGGACAGAGAACATGTCTTCATTAGAAACATTAACATTCACAGGCTGTAGTAAATTTTGACAGTGAAAAGGTCTCTGTAACCTTTAGTTGTGCAGAAATTTACTTCCCAAGAAAATTACATCTGGCACTGTCTTAATTAATGCTAGCTTTCTTTTCTGAAAATTGTGGGCTTGTCAGTAAAAAAGGCAGAAAAACCTGAATTTAAAAGGCTGGACACAAAAGACACCAAGAAATAAAGCTCTGTGAGATTTCATAATATTGCTCTGTTTTTGTTCTACAGGAAGGAGATGAAAAGATCTCATTTGATTTTGCCAAATGCAGCAACATACATGTAATGTAGAATTGATTTGCATTTTCTCTCTTTTGTCTCTGAGTTTTATCATGTAAAGCATGCTTGGGAAGGTACTCTATTTTAAAAGCAATAGGTCAAATAAAATCTATACCTACGAGGAAAAAAAAATTATGTATGACTTCATTATTTTAGCCTTTCTCTAACTGCTCATCTTAATCGCAGCTCACAGAAAGGACGGTAGCTGTGTTTTCTCATGTGGATTTTGATGACCTGACATTCTCTTTTCCTGGTTTGAAGTGGGTTCTAAATATGATGGGAGAGCTTGGCTTCGCGTTTGGACATCCCTATTTCACATGGCCCAGGCTTCTATTTGACAGCAAGGAGCTTGCGCTTTCCTTGGGGTTTAGAGATTCCTTTTGGTTGGTCCGCCCCTCGCATCTCTTATTCGCCTTTGAATTTTGATTAGCCAGCATCCCCTTTCTCCAGGTCAAGGAAGAAGCTTCACATATGCGGTCCCAGGCAGTTCTTTCCAATGACACATGCTTTGCATCACAGTGACATTGAAAAATACTTTAAAACATGTTTTCGTTGTGCTGCATGTGGAGGAGGTAAGCGCAGAATCGGGAGGCACGCAGTCTTGGAAAAGCTCTAGCATGGTCTAAAACACTCTGGACTGTGATGATGGGAGAAGAGGGCCTGTCCCAAGGCACACAGTAGAGCCGGAACTCACACCTGAGCCTCCCGGGTCCCAGCCTCACCACGGCACAACACATTCAACTGACATCCCTAAAGGAGGGCTGTCACCTGTTAACCTGTTACGTGATGCCTAGCAGAACTGTGGTGTGATCACGGCTCTTGATTTTTGTTCTCTGCCTCCAATATATGGTACAGGACCACTGTGGGCACTTGACTGATTTCAGGGGTACCCGGCCAGCGTCTGATCCCAGCAAATTGTCTGGTAAGGAAGGGGCCCCCTCCTTGGCTGCTCTCAGTCCCTCGGAGGTCGGGGAGGAAGGCTCTCTTCGGCTCCAGCACATCTCGAATGCCTCTGTGACACTGGGTAATCTCCCTTTTTAACATAGATAGCAGGCCTCAGGCTTCATCAAGCCTTCAGACTGAGCTGAAATTTAATTACATGGTTTGGTTTCCATTATAAGTTTTTTTTTTATGGTTATTTCATATTTATGGTAAGTGCTATTAGTTTTCTATTCATAGTAATGATAAAGAGCTTCCTTTAAAAATTAAATCTATTTAAGTAAAAACAAAAAGATGAATACAAATTAAATAAAAATATTAAGTAAAATAGAGTACCAGTGGTTCGCGGGTGTGGCCAAAAACGGTGGCCAAGGAGCGCCTTAAGTTCAAGTTCGGCAGAAGTTACTTTAGCAGATGATGAAGGGGAACAGGAGACGCTGGCCTGAGCAAGTTCTGTTCTGGGCCCCAGGATTCTCCTCAGCTTTCCAGGAGTGCATTACGTGAAGGCACCCATTATACATAACTTACATGTGTTTACCAAACGATTAGCTGGTGTCTCTCTCTCCTTTAATAATTCACTGTAGAGTGTGTTGGGGGGATGCTCCTCCTCTCCACATTTAACGGGTTCTCCTGCTGCTTTGTGACAGCCTGACAGGTGGCAATATTTTAATATAAAAGGATTATTAAAATAGTGCATGTACTGGAGTGACACTCCAGTGTGCTTTTTTATCTGAGTCGTTGTTGAGTGCCACATAATTTAATACATTTTAACATATTTATAAATAGCACCTCGGGTTAATGTCCTCACACGTTTTTCACAACTTAGCATCATATACTGAATGAGTGGGCCAGTCGGGGGAAAGGGGCCTGAAATGCAAAGAGGAGGGGGAGGTGGGAGTGAGTTTCCTCTGGAAGACAGCAGCTTCTGTGGGGGGGAGCTTGGGCTGGGGTGAGGGGGCCAGTCAGGGTCCATGGGGGCCGTAGAAACCGTGGGGTCAGAGGAGGTGGGGAGGAGTGGGTCAGGAGAGAGCCATAGGGAAATTGGGCCAGAGGGGGTCCATAATGGTCAGTGAGGGTCCCTGTGGGGCCACAGAGGTCAAGAAGAGCCATGGCTGCGTGAAAGAAGAGACTGCAGACCGTGTCCAGACCGCCTTCTGCTGACCGGCTGAAGATTCGCAAAGGCCACACATACCCTGCATTCCTCCAGGACCTCAGACTGCCAGCTTCCTATCTGCCTCTTCATGCCCTACCTGCCTGGCTCAGAAGAGCTTTGGAAATTAGACACTGTCAATTTGAAAAACTGGAGATAAAACCAGAAGAGAGAAAATCTGACGATCTGAGACTTGGCTCTGGGTTTCCTGGAGGTGAGGACAAAAAAAGGGTCTTCAGAACACACTTCTCGATCCTGAGCGGGCATGCAGGTCTCTTGGGTTGTGAAAACGCAGGCGTGACTCCCTAGGGCTGGAGAGAGACTGGAGTGTCTGCATTTTCATTGAGGAAAAGGACTTTACACAACCTGGCACTCACAGCTTGCAAAAAGGAGCCAGCAAACCCGCAGGCAGAGACAAGCTTTGTTCTAGTAATGACGAGGCCGAATCCCACGCCGTGGCCATCAGTTGTTCAGAACCAGAGCACTGATTTTTCACACAAAGCGGGGGCTCAGTGAGTGCGGGGTCGCATGGAAAGATGCTGCAAGCCCTCTCCCACTCCTCACACCCCAGGGCCTCAGTTTCCCTACAAGGAGTTTAGGCAAGGGGGTCTTAGAGGTGCTCTAGGGTTCTAATTTCCCATTATAGACACAACCTTTAGCAGTCGGCTTTAATATGTTTAGACGTCTCAGGCTTCGAGGGAGTAGAGGAAACTCCTCTCCCAAAATACCTTCCTCACTTCTTGCCAAGTCGTCTGAAATGTTCCCATTATACAGTATTCCTTTAGAGACAAAGGGAATCTCCTACAAAGTGCAACTCTTCAGAGAGAGGCAGCAGGTCTGAGCTTTTCTCTTCGAGCCATTTTTTGAGCACAACTGCAAGGGGGGAGGGAACCCACAGGGGAGAGAGTTTAGGCCTGAGAGGCACAGGCTGCCCTGTCCCTCAGTCCTGAATGAGCACCGCTCTGCAAAGAAAAAGGCCTCCAGCTTCCCTGGTTCCCTGGCCAGAGACAATGCTGCTCCTCCAGAGTGGGGAAAACCTGTGAGTGGCCTTAGACTTCCAAGACCACTGCAGTTAGAATCAGAAAGTTGGGAAGCCTTGGTGAGTGGCCAGAGCTACAGCATATGGGAAGTCCAGGGGCTGTGCGCAAATATTTTTCAAGTGGTATCTTCTGGTTCCTTTGCAAACATTGTCATTTCTCTGTGGCAATGCAAAGAGTACCATCTTGCAGCTCCCTGGCCCCTGTGGACCTTTACAGGTTCTGCTCTGTCCAGCCACAGGTTCAGAGTGGATCCTAGGAATCGTGGGTACCCACTGTAGCCTTACTGGGGCAGTGCTGTGTGCCTTGACTATGAGAGCTCCCTGCCTTTCCCAACACTCCCTGAGGGCTGCTGAGCCAGTATACAGTACCCAGGCCACGCAGGGCACCAGCAGGAGACTCTATAAATGCTCCCAGGGATTGGGGATCCCTGGAATCCAGGACCTTAAAAGCCTCCTTAGATCACCTCTACTGAAGGCTCTTAAGCTGGGATCCATAGACCTCCAGGCACTGGTGGATAAATTAGAAGGGGCATTGTGGGCCCTCAACATGGACATGAAATATTGTGAGCTCCTGTGCATTTCTACTTTCATGACATTCTTAAAAGGCTTTTCATGCTAAAACAAACAAAACAAAACAAACCCCTTTGATTTGCAGATGTGTAAACTGAAGATTAAAGAGAGAGTACGCTTGTCTGTGTTCTTACAGAGGGACTCTTTTGAACCTTTCTCCATACCCACTTCACTCCCGAACCCCTTTGCAGACATGCACCATTATCTGAGAAGAGGGAAATAAGCCAGGTTCTTCCTTGGGAACCTGGGACTCCTGAGTGAGATGGGAATCCCAGTACATGGAACAGATCTGCTGGTCTTACCCCGCTTTCCAGCCCAGCAAACCCTGATCAGGTGGGACACTGGACTCTTCCCCACTCAGCAGGCCAGACTGCTTTCCTACCAGCTGTCCTGGCCTCGGGCTGCCTTCTCCTGCTGCTCTGTCTCTCCCAGGCTCAACTCTTCTCTGTGACACCAGTCCTGGGGAGGCCTCCTTCCCCCCACGTCCTGCACCAGCATGTTCCGGCTGCTCGCCCACACGGTGCACATCATTTCTGCCCTGTGCTGAGCTGCACAGAGGGCCGGAGGGGAACAATATATTACCACGTTCTTTGCCTAACAATTGGTAACACATGACACTTGCATTTGCCCCAAGATAATGTACAAACATGTTTTACAGGGTTTCCTAATGATAATCATGATATTTCATTCTTCTCGCCCTTCTAATAACGATAACAGTCTAGCATTATTATTTTTTTTAACCGCTCTCAGCAAGTGTGACATTCAGTTCAGAGAATCGAACGTCAGCAAGAAATCCATATGCGCTCCCCGAAGCTGGGAGAAGCCCCTTCCATTTATTTTTAGGTTGCAGGAAAATGAAGTGATCTCACCTTATTTTTTTTCCTTCTTGGGAAGGTGTTTGTCATTCCGTGCCTCTCCAATGTTTATGTAATCAAACCTGAAGGTTTAGTTTATCAAGACTTTTTGCAAGCCATCCCGATCAGAGGTGGGGAGTTTGATAGACAAAGGGCTGCTCTCATATCCAGGTGGGGACCGGGGGTGGCATGGCTGTTGCAGGGGGGGGACTGCCTCCTCAGAAGAAAGGCTCCTTTCACAGCCGGCTTTATATGCTGGGTGAGGAATGACCTAGACCCTCAGAGGAACAGTCAACTAATTAGTACGCAATGCAAACCCTTTCAGTTCCACGTAGACACTAGATAGAAACCTGTTTGTTTTGTTTTGTTTTGTATTTTCTCACGCCAACGTGTTTGTTCATCCACATCCTCTATCTTTGGGTGGCCTTATCTTCAGGGACAAATGCCCACCAAGCACTATATACATTTCCGTTATTGGTGAACAGCCACTGTAGACGTGCTGAACGCTACATCTGAGCTGTTCTGAGTCTCCAGAAACTATGCATAAGAGGATGGATCAGAAATCGGAAAAGGAAACTAGAGATCCTACCATAAAACTGGATGTAAAACAGGCTTAAGTGAGGAGAGTATTTTTCATCTCTGTACTCAAATTTCTTAGTTTTGAACTAAAATATAATTGTTCAAATTAAGCTATTTTGACATATGGATTTTATTTTTCCTTTTTTTTTTTCTTGGAGTGGCCAAACACTAGGTAACACGTTCTTTTTGTCAACAAGTGGTGAGACTCTAGCACACTGGGGCCCCCCCCCCCCAGGCCGCCTGGCAGTTCCGGGAATGTCAGCTGGTGGCAGCAACGGTGGCCCACACCAAAGCCTGGGGATCTGATTATTTAGGAAGCCAAGTATTTTTGTTGATGAGCGGAATGAAAATCCTCTGAGAGAAAAATCAATCCTTTGCAGAGACCCCAGAGCATTGATCCTGGTGCCCATGGAGAGGCTTGGTCTGTTTAGCTATTCGGAATGACCACACAAAATGAGCACGTCGTTACAGTTTTAGAGTTTTGGTATTTATTGGCAACCCCAGCACTCCTATGATTAATCACACGTTCGAAATGTGCACGCCGTGGAAATTGACCGCGACGCAGCAGAAACAAAGTTTTCAGTTATCTTCGTATAATAAATTGAAGCTATATCCCTAAGCAGAATTGTCTTCAAGATTTCCAATTTGCCTTGTTAAGAGTGTTGTTTATACAGTAGTTAGCAAAAATGCAAGTAATTACTACGTGCAGAGTTCTTTCTAAGCAATTCTTTATTTTTTTCCCCATCCTTTATTGGGTTTCCATCTTCCTTACCCAATATTTTGGTCAATCTCAGCAGAAACCTGACTGGTGAAATGCAGCCGAGACCTGGGGCTTTGTGACTTTTGAGATTCACAGAGAGCATGTGCTCCGGGGGACCCGGCCAGCTAGGACTCACACACAGGCCGGCTGGAGTCCTTCCGCCAGTTACTGGGCTGTGTTGACAAGATGAGGCAGGAGCGGCTTATGCACCGTATTTCATTGCATAACATAGTATTTACCTGTGGACAAGAGTCCTCTTTATTTATTTATTTGTGAGCAGGAGCAAGGTTTTGTATACACGTGGGGGTGTAGCCAGCCACAGCTGCTCTGGTGGTGCAACTGGCGGGACTTTATTTCATAACTGTCATCTGAGTCGGGGATACAGCTTTTGGAATGCAAAGAACGTTTAAGTGAGTAAACATTTTAGCGGCTGTGTGCCCCAAGCACAGGAGGGGAGAGGAGCAGTAGGAAGTGAGTGGGTGCAGGCCACGTACGCAGAGCCTGGTCTAGGTCCAGGTGAAGGGTGGGCCGGCTGGAAGCTTCCCGCTGGAGCAGCGCCAAGGGGAAGCCCTCCCGGCAAACCCCCGGCTTCCCAGAGGTTGCTGCACACTCTCCCCGGAACAGAGACCTCATCCATATCTATCAGGAGAGGCCTAATTATAGAGCTCGGAGATTTTAATGGCACAGGGAGATTTAAATGCAGTGGAAAATATGAATATTCCTAAGCCAGCAGTCAAAATATGAAATGATTGGCTTCAGAATCAGTGAATTATAATTTCAGAGTGCATCCTCAAAGGTGGAGCCTCTCTTCCCTGCAAGAGTTCTGTGCACACGGGTGTGTTTTAATGAACTCCATTTCTGGGTTTTGCTAGGCAGGCCCTGGCTTCTCCTAGTGCTGCCACCTCGGCCAGCACCCAGATGCTGGAAGCCGAGTGCAGGAGACAACAGACACAATCTCGGGGGGGCCTGGTGGGCGAGCGGTGGCCAGCACCCGGCAGGTGCCCTTGGGTCCCAGCTCTGGAGCAGGGTGTCAAATGCTGGGGCGCCCCCCTCAGAACACTGCCTCTCCTTTGTGAACTCAAAGCCACGCTGTCCTTCTAATTGAAGGTTTCTCCAGCAGGCAGGGCCAGCGGAGCCTTTAAGGGGCTTGCCCTTCCTGGCCTTGGGCACCCCATCCACAGGGCTCCTTTAGCTCCGCGAGTATCCCTGTATCTTTACCTGTGGAGGAGATAAGAATGTGCCCCAGCTGCTGTCCATGCAGCCCTCAAACTGGAGAGTCATCCCATAAATCCTGTTTTATTTTATGGACAAATAAATGCTGAGGTAAAATATTCCAGGACCGTAGCTTGAAGACTTGCCACAGCAGCGGTGCCGTAATAACCACTGTGACATTAATTTACTGCATTGTGCCGTGGGAAGGGGGAGGAAGGAGGGAGAGGGGCATTAAAAGAGAAAAATGACTTTCCCTCGAATTTATTGGGATCGGCCTCCCTCATTTTCAGCCATCATTAGTTGATTAGGCCCTGATGACAGTGTGGACAATTGCGCTGGAACAGTTGGTGGAAAGACGCCCTAAAGGTGCGCTGTTAATTGAGATGATGTTCATCCTGTAGTTACCGAACAGAACTGCAGACGGTGAAAGTGGTGCTTAGTGCAGTGGAACAGAGCTGGGCCGGTCGGGGGCCGGGGCCGTGGGCTGGGGCTGCAGGGCCTGCTTCCCACCCCCTCCCAGGAGCCCACGGCGGCCGGAGCCACGGTCGCTTCATCTCTATTCTGAGCACCGGGGACAGGGTGAGCCTCCCTTTTCCGCCGAGCAGCCACCGCCAGGAAGGCCTCTCGTAATCCTGGACTCGGAAGACTGAGGCTGTGTGGGCTCTTCCTTCCTCCTCCCCTGCCCTGGAGGTGGATGAATTCTGCAGGGCAGGATCTCCAAGGGCTCCCAAACCAGAGCTGAGAGCAGGATGCTCAGGTTTCCCAGGCAGCCAGACCTTGCTAACCTTGAGAGCATAGAAAGCCTTTCCTTTGCGGAACAGAGAGGGGAGGTCCGTCAGCATCAGTGACTATGGCCTGTCCACACGGAGGTCCCAGCCCAGGCTGTGTGGGGACCTTTACACCCCATGGTGAGGGCTGCATTTCATGCTCCTGAGCTCCATTATTAAGGTCTTGGTCCTGTCTAGCCAGCAGGAGGGACAGTTGCAGCTATGTGACCCCTGCCTGCACCTTTTTAGAGACCCATGCTCACTGTCCCCAGGGCTGGAGCACTGCCTGCCCAAGGTGTCTAGGAGAGGAGATGGAACCTGATGCTGTTTTGAATGATTTAGTAAGGTCCACACATTTTCCAAGGTACTTGACATCCATTATTACATTTAATCTCCTTGTATCCTATTTATCTCCATTTGGGGTAGAGCAAACTAGCTCAGAGAAATGAACCTGTGCCCCACAGACGGAAGGAGAGGGTGGTCACAAGAGCTCCTGGTTCAGAATCTGGCTGCACCTCTCACGTCTCTGGGATCCGGGACAGAACATCCTGTCTCTCAGCCTCGGTTCACTCATCTAAAACAGGAACCAGTACAGGGGCCCATGCTGCAGGCTCAGCATTGGTTGCTTGCTCTTAACTACTGTGCTTCTGATTGTAAGACGCACTCACCTCTCCTTCCAGTGCAGGTCCCAAGAAGCAGCAGAGAACGGAAGACTGCTCCAGGTCCCGAACACATGAAGGGGATTCACTGGCCCCCACCCACCATGCCTGCCATGTCTGGACAAGCAGACAGATGCTGAGGCCTGAAGGGTGACAAATCCACTCACACGATACAGCCTGCTAAGTGGTACTGGCCTTTTATTCCCTGACATCTTTCCAGACCCTTGAAGGGATTAGAACTGGATTAGTCTGAGATGAGCCTGGCTCTGCCCTTATCACCTGTTTATAGGATAATGACATTATCTAGTTTGGCCCATAAGGGCCTCCTTACAGAGGAGCTTTGCTGTCTTTGATCTTGAGGGTTGCAGGCAACATATCTCTAAATCTAAACAAACCCACTGGAGCCTCAAGATAAGTGCTTAAACATCCAGTGGGAAGAAAGGCGACTCCCTCTTCCCCTCCTGCTCAATGCCAACAATAACTTTAAAATTGTGTGTACTTCCTTAGAAATGAAAACTCACCTTTCCATTTTCAGCACTGGCCTCTCCCCATTTCTCTTTTCACACATGCGCAGCGCTTCAGAGTTTACAGAGCTTTTTTTGTGGCTTGTTAACACAGTGGACTGCCGCTCCAGCCTGTGAGTCGGGCAGGGTGGGTTTAATGCCCCTTGGGCAGCTGAGGAAATGGAGCCCTGGCTCAGGAAAGCCCAGGTGCTTGCCAGCACTCAGGTTTCTTCTAAAACCAGAGCTGAGATTAAACCCAGCTCATCTGGGAAAACCCAGCCCTCATTTCATTCCCTGCAGCCACCTAAGACCCTCCCTTTCTGTCCCTTGGGGCTGTCCTTAAAGCTCATCTTCAATACTATCCCTGGCAAATAATCTGTTTAGACAGAGTTCCAGGAGGTCTTTCCCTTCCAAAGCTCTCTAGCATCTACCACACTTAATTTTTAATCATTTTTACTGAGGTGTAAATCACATGCTGTATGACATGTTTTCCGTGTGCCAGCTGTTTGTTGAGTTTGGGAAAATGTGTACAGTTGTCTAATCACCACCAAAATCAGGATTTAGAAAATTTCCATCACTCCCCAGTTTCCTTCATGTCCCCACCGTGTTCAGTCTCCTTTCCCCCGCTGCCTCTCCTACCAACCACCACCTGTCACTGTGCTTTTGCTCTTTCTAGAATTTCATAGAAAAGGAACCACACAGCCTGTACTCTTTTATATCTATCTGGCTTCTCTTACTTAGCATTTGAAGTTTAGCCTTTTCGTTGTGCATTTGATTAGTTTCTTCCCTTTTATTGCAGGTTGGTTTTCCACTGCATGGATGTATCGGTTTTTCTGTTTCCCAGTTGTGTGCATGTCAGTTGTTTCTAGTTTGGGGCCATTACAAATAAAGCTGCTATGAACATTTAGGTAAAAGTTTTTGTGTTATGCTGTTTTCACTTACCTTGGGTAAACATCTAGGAGTAGGGCTGCTGGGTCATATGGTTAATGTCTGTTAGCTGTATAAGAAACTGCTTTCCAAAATGGCTATGTTCCCACCAGTAAGGTATGAGAGTTCCAGTTGCTCCATATCCTCACCATCATTTGACATTCCCAGTCTTTTTAATGTACCATTGTGTGTGTGTGTGTGTGTGTGTGTGTGTGTGTCTGTGTATGTAGAGTATCTCACTGTGATTGTATTTAAATTTCCCTAAAGACAAATGATGGTGCCTCTGCCCACATGCTAAATATTTGATAGCCATTTAACTTCTTTGGTGAAGGGTCTGTTAAAATCTTTTGCCTGTTTTTAAATTGGGTTGCTTGTCTTCTGATATTTGAGTTGTACCAGTTCTTTATATATTCTGGATACATGTTCTTTTGCAGATATATTGAGCGAATATTTTCTCCTGGTCTGTGATTTGTTTTTTATTTCCTTAACTGTGTCTTTCAAGGAGTGAAAGTTTTTAATTTGGATAAATCTGATTTTTTAGTTTTTTCTTTTGTGTTTTGTGCTTCTTGTGTCTTACCGAAAAATTTTTGCCAGCCCAAAGTCACAAAGATTTTCTCCTCTATTTTCTTCCAGAAGTGTTAAATTTTGTGAATAGTGTGAGGTAAGAGTGGAGGCTTACATTTTTCATATGGATATACAGTTATATGCAGCAGGATTTGTTACAAGGATTCTTTTACCCTTTGAACAACCATGGTACTTTTGTGAAAACTTAATTGACTATATATGCATGGTTCCATTTCTGAGCTTTCTGTTCTTTTACATTGATCTATATGTTTATAGCAATGCCATATTGACCTGATTACTGTGACTTCATATTATTCTTAAATTGTAGTAGTTTAAGTTGTCCAACTTAGTTTGTTTCTGCAGGATTATTTTTACTTTTATAGGGCTTTTGCATTTCTATATAAATTTTAGACTCAACTTGTTAAGTTTTACATTAAACTTGCAGAGATTTTGATTAGAATTCTGTTAGAACTACTGATCAATTTGAGGAGAGGTGAAATATTAATATTGAGTTTTCTAATCCTTAAATGTGGCATCTCCCTCAATTTATATATGTCTTTTCTACTTTATCTCAGCAATAATTTGTAGTTTTCAGCATGTAAATCTTGTACATGGTCCATTTTATCCCTAATTAATACTGATACTATTATAAATAATATTTTTAAATTTTTCTTTATTAATGTTTGTTTTATATTTTTATTTGTAGACCTTATTTCATTGCCATTGTGAAACTCATTTATTAATTCTATCTTATTTTGTAGAGTCCTTAGATTTTCTTCATGGATTAGTGTATTATTTGTATGCCTTTTATTTCTTTTTCTTGACTTGTTACATTGGAGGAGGCCTCTAGTACAAACGTGAGCAAAAGTTGTGAAAGAAATATCCTTCATTCTTTCTGATCTTGGGGGAACCATTCAATCTTTTATTCACTATGTTTCATGTTAGCTTTAGACTTTTTATATATGCCCTTAATCTAGTTGAAGAAGTTTCTTTATACTAGTTTGCTAAGTCATGCATTGTTGCTGAATTTTGTCAAATACCTTTTTCTGCATTTATTAAGATTATTACACTCTGCTATAACACAACACATGTCCCTAAAAAGCACTAATGCTACTCAAAATATTGCAAGGGAAACCAGAATGCTTATAGGAAAAATGCGGTGTACGATACCTCAAAACTTCATCAGAGATACACACAAAAAGATGGGAACTCAATGAAAATGTAGAACTGTTTTACATGTGTTGAATGATTAAGAAATAGATATATACTACAATAAACATGGCACTTTACATTGAAAAAGACCTAAGCTTTGCTTTTTCAGAAGAGCTGAAACTTGTGAGTTAATAGGAAGAGGGGAGAGGAAAGTCACCTAAAACTCCATGGGGGAGGCTGGATGTGGTTCTTAACACACACGATGAACTACAGAAGTAGGTAGATGTTTGTCATATGTGTCTGGGGGTTTTTGTGTATTCCTGCATGACTCATTTTAGCTGGGTGCAGCCTTCTGCATTCACAGAGTATTCATCATAAACAAAAATTGTGCATAAGCAAGCACAAAATTCACATGATGCCTAAATATTTCCCTAAAATATCAACCGTGTTGAAACAAATTGAAATTTCAAAAAAAGTGTCATAGTAGAACTGACTATAAATGGTTTGTCTTTTTCTTCTTTTTTAGTTTGTTAAAAAGGTGAATTGCATTCATTAATTTTTGAATGTCAAACTAGCCTACCATTCCTTAGCTAAGTCCCATTAAGTCATAATGCATTATTTTATTAATATGGATATTATTTTCTAAAATTTTGTTAAGGATCTTTACATGCATAATTATGAGGTGTATTAATGTACAGTTCTCTTTTATGGTAATGTCTTTGTCTGGCTTTGATATCAGGTTAATGTCGGCCACATAAAATAAATATGGATGTGTTCCTCCCATTTTCTGGAGAGTTTGTGCAGAATGATATCACTTATTTTGTACTTGGTTGTTAGAATTCATCATTAAATTCACCTGGACCTGAGGTTTTCTTTGTCTGAAGTATTTAAAGTATGAAACCAGTACTTTAATAGATATAGGGCTATTCAGGTTACCTATTTCTTATTGAGTGCAGCTTGGTAGTTTGTATCTTTCAAGGAACTTGTCAATTTCACATAAGTTGCTGAATTTACTAACACAAAGTTATTCATAATATACCTTTATTCTTCTTGCCTGTAGGATATGTACTAATGTCCCTTTTAACTCCTTCAGTGGTAGTTTCTGTGTATCTCTTTTATATTAATTGATCAGTCTGTCTAGATCCCTTAAAAAGTGAATTTTGTCCTTATAGATTTCCTCAATTATTTGTCATTCTATTTCATTAATATTTAATCTTTATTATTTCCTTTCTTCTTGCTTTGGGTTTCAGTTGCTCTTTTTCTAATTTACTCAAGTAAAGATTAAATAATTGATTTGAGTCCTTTCTTTTTTCCAAATACAAGCACTGTAAACTTCCCTCGATCACTGTTTTAGTTGTAACCCACATATTTTGATATGTTTTCTTTTTATACAGTTCATGCTAACTTTGGGCTATGTTTTTTTGTGTGTTTTAATTCCTCTTGCTATTTCTTCATTGACCCATGGGTTTAGAAGACTGTTTTTTAATTTCCAAATAGGTGTGAATTTTCCAGATAACTTCATGTTATCAACTTCTAGTTGACTTCTATTGTGGTCAGAGAACATACTCCTTATGATTTCAATTATTTTAAATTTATTGACACTTGCTTTATGACCCAGAATATGGACTGTCTTGGTAGTATATCCCATAAGCACTTGAAAAAAAAAGGGTGCATTCCATTGTTTTGGGGGGTTCTGTAAATGCCTCTAAATGTCATTTAGCTTTGTTTTATTGAATGTTAATAGGTGCTGGAAAATGTTTAACTGAATTCCTAGAGGGAAAAAAGCTTTGATTTATATCATTTGATGCCTTCTGTGGTAGAAATACTCCCATCATAGCTAAATCTAAGCAACCAATTGTCATGGAATGTGGAGTTGGAAGGAGTTGCACAAAATTCACTTTCACTGTTCAGTACAAGCAGCCTTGAAGCCCTGTGATAATGTTCAAATCTGTAATTTACTGACTTTTTTTGGTCTGCCTGTTTATTCAATTACTGATAGATGCATTTTGAAGTTTACAAAAATAATAGTTTTTCAATTTCTCTTCAGTTCTTTCAGTTTATGTTTTAGTTATTTTAAAACTTCATTAAGTACACACACATTTTGAAATGTACCTCTTAATCCTGGTAATTTGCCTTTTTGTGAAGTCTTCTTATGTGCTTTTCTTCTGATTCATGGTTATATGGTATAGCATCTTTCATCCTATTGCTTTTTTTTTTTAGGTGATATGCCTATTGTATCATCAATCTACAATTACATGAGCAACATTATGTTTACTAGACTCCCCCCATCATCAGGTCCCCACCACCAACCCCATTGCAGTCACTGTCCATTAGCGTAATGAGATGCTATAGAGTCACTACTTGTCTTCTCTGAGTTGTACAGCCCTCCCCGTACCCCCTACATTATGTCTGCTAATCATAATGTCCCTTTTGTTCCCCTTATTCCTCCCTTGTCACCCATGCTCCCCAGTCCCTTTCCCTTTGGTAACTATTAGTCCGTTCTTGGGTTCTGTGAGTCTGCTGCTGTTTTGCTCCTTCAGTTTTTTTCTTTGTTCTTATACTCCACATATGAGTGAAATCATCTGATACTTGTCTTTCTCTGCCTGGCTTATTTCACTGAGCATAATACCCTCTAGCTCCATCCATGTTGTTGCAAATGGTAGGATTTGTTTTCTTCTTATGGCTGAATAATATTCCATTGTGTATATGTACCACCTCTTCTTTATCCATTCATCTACTGATGGACATTTACGTTGCTTCCATTTCTTGGCTATTGTAAATAGTGCTGCGATAAACATAAGGGTAGATATGTCTTTTTCAAACTGGGCTGCTACATTCTTAGGGTAAATTCCTAGGAGTGGGATTCATGGGTCAAATGGTATTTCCATTTTTAGTTTTTTGAGGAACCTCCATACTGCTTTCCACAATGGTTGAACTAATTTGCATTCCCACCAGCAATGTAGGAGGGTTCCCCTTTCTCCACACCCTCGCCAACATTTGTTGTTGTTTTGTGGATGGTGGCCATCCTCACTGGTGTGAGATGATATTTCACTGTGGTTTTAATCTGCATTTCTCTGATGTTTAGGGATGTGGAGCATCTTTTCATGTGCCTGTTGGCCATCTGAATTTCTTCTTTGGAGAAGTTCCTGTTCAGCTCCTCTGCCCATTTTTTAATTAACTTATTTTCTTTTTGTTTGTTGAGGTGCATGAGCTCTTTATATATTTTGGATGTCAACCCTTTATCAGATATGTCATTTATAAATATATTGTCCCCTACTGTAGGATGTCTTTTTGTTCTATTGATGGTGTCCTTTGCTGTACAGAAGTTTTTAGTTTGATATAGTCTCACTTGTTCATTTTTGCTTTTGTTTTCCTTGCCCGTGGAGATAATGTTCATGGAGAAGTTGCTCATGTTTATGTCTGAGAGATTTTTGCCTATGTTTTTTTCTAAGAGTTTTATGGTTTCCTGACTTACATTCAGGTCTTTGATCCATTTTGAGTTGACTTTTGTGTATGGGGCTAGACAGTAGTCCAGTTTCATTCCCTTACATGTAGCTGTCCAGTTTTGCCAACATTTCCCCATTGTATATCCATTTCCCCATTGTATATACATGGCTCCTTTATCATATATTAATTGACCATATATGCTTGGGTTAATATCTGGACTCTCTATTCTGTACCACTAGTCTGTGGATCTGTTTTTGTGCCAATACCAAATTGTCTTGATTACTGTGGCTTTGTAATAGAGCTTGAAGTTGGGAAGTGAGATGCCCCCTGCTTTATTCTTCCTTCTTAGGATTGCTTTGGCTATTTGGGGTCTTTTGTGGTTCCATATGAATTTTAGAACTATTTGTTCTAGTTTGTTGAAGAATGCTGTTGGTATTTTGATAGGGATTGCATTGAATCTGTAGATTGCTTTAGGCAGGATGGCCATTTTGACAATATTTATTCTTCCTAGCCAAGAGCATGGGATGAGTTTACATTTGTTAGTGTCCTCTTTAATTTCTCTTAAGAGTGTCTTGTAGTTTTCAGGGTATAGGTCTTTCACTTCCTTTGTTAGGTTTATTCCTAGGTATTTTATTCTTTTTGATGCAATTGTGAATGGAATTGTTTTACTGATTTCTCTTTCTGCTAGTTCATCGTTAGTGTATAGGAAAGCAACAGATTTCTGTGTATTAATTTTGTATCCTGCAACTTCGGTGAATTCAGATATTAGTTTTAGTAGTTTTGGAGTGGAGTCTTTAGGGTTTTTTATGTACAGTATCATGTCATCTGCAAATAGTGACAATTTGACTTCTTCTTTACCAATCTGGATGCCTAGTATTTCTTTTTTTTTGTCTGATTGCCGTGGCTAGGACCTCCAGTACTATGCTGAATAACAGTGGAGAGAGTGGGCATCCCTGTCTTGTTCCCAATCTTAGGTGAAAAGCTTTCAGCTTCTCGCTGTTAAGTATGTTGGCTGTGGGTTTGTCATATATGGCCTTTATCATGTTGAGGTACTTGCCCTCTATACCCATTTTGTTGAGAGTTTTAATCATGAATGGATGTTGAATTTTGTCAAATGCTTTTTCTGCATCTATGGAGATGATCATGTGGTCACTGTCCTTCTTTTTGTTGATGTGGTGGATGATGTTGATGGATTTTCAAATGTTGTACCATCCGTGTATCCCTGAAATGAATCCCACTTGATCATGGTGTATGATCCTCTTGATATATTTTTGCATTCAGTTTGCTAATATTTTGTTGAGTATTTTTGCATCTATGTTCATCAGGGATATTGGTCTGTAATTTTCTTTTTTTGTGGGATCTTTGCCTGGTTTTGGCATTAGAGTGATGCTGGCTTCATAGAATGAGTTTGGAAGTATTCCCTCCTCTTCTATTTTTTTGGAAAACTTTAAGGAGAATGGGTGTTATTTCTTCTCTATATGTCTGGTATAATTCAGAGGTGAATCCATCAGGTCCGGGGGTTTTGTTCTTGGGTAGTTTTTTGATTACCAATTCAATTTCATTGCTGTTGATTGGTCTGTTTAGATTTTCTGTTTCTTCCTTGGTCAGTTTTGGAAGGTTGTATTTTTCTAGGAAGTTGTCCATTTCTTCTAGGTTATACAGTTTGGTAGGATATAGATTTTCATAGTATTCTCTAATAATTCTTTGTATTGTTGTGGAGTCCGTCATGATTTTTCTTTTCTCATTTCTGATTCTGTTTATGTGTGCAGATTCTCTTTTTCTCTTAATAAGTCTGACTAGGGGTTTATCTATTTTGTTTATTTTCTCAAAGAACCAGCTGTTGGTTTCATTGATTTTTTCTATTGTTTTATTCTTCTCAATTTTATTTATTTCTTCACTGATCTTTATTATGTCCCTCCTTCTGGTAACTTTGGGCCTCATTTGTTCTTCTTTTTCCGGTTTCAATAATTGTGACTTTAGACTATTCATTTGGGATTGTTCTTCCTTCTTTAAATAGGCCTGGATTGCTATACACTTTCCTCTTAGAACTGCCTTCGCTGTGTCCCACAGAAGTTGGGGCTTTGTGCTGTTGTTGTCATTTGTCTCCATATATTGGTTGATCTCTGTTTTAATTTGGTCATTGATCCATTGATTATTAGGAGCATGTTGTTAAGCCTCCATGTGTTTGTGAGCCTTTTGATTTTCTTTATACAAATTATTTCTAGTTTTATACTTTTGTGATCTGAGAATTTGGTTGGTAGAATTTCAATCCTTTTGAATTTACTGAGGCTTTTTTGTGGCCTAGTATGTGGTCTATTCTGGAAAATGTTCCATGTGCACTTGAGAAGAATGTGTATTCTGCTGCTTTTGGGTGTAGAGTTCTGTAGATGTCTGTTAGGTCCATCTGTTTTAGTGTGTTGTTCAGTGCCTCTGTGTCCTTACTTATTTTCTGTCTGGTTGATCTGTCCTTTGGAGTGAGTGGTGTGTTGAAGTCTCCTAAAATGAATGCATTGCATTCTATTTCCTCCTTTAGTTCTGTTAGTATTTGTTTCACATATGTAGGTGCTCTTGTGTTGGGTGCATAGAGATTTATAATGGTATATCCTCTTGCTGGACTGCCCCCTTTATCATTATGTAATGTCTTTATCTCTTGTTACTTTCTTCGTTTTGAAGTCTATTTTGTCTGATATAAGTACTGCAACACCTGCTTTTTTCTCCCTATTGTTTGCATGAAATATCTTTTTCCATCTCTTCACTTTTAGTCTGTGTATGTCTTTGGGTTTGAGGTGAGTCTCTTGTAAGCAGCATATAGATGGGTCTTGCTTTTTTATCCATTCTGTTACTCTGTGTCTTTTGATTGGTGCATTCAGTCCATTTACATTTAGGGTGATTATTGAAAGATATGTACTTATTGCCATTGCAGGCTTTAGATTCGTGGTTACCAAAGGCTCAGGGGTAGCTTCTTTACTATCTAACCATATTACTTAACTCTCTTATTAAGCTATTATCCACATAGTCTGATGATTCTTTATTTCTCTCCCTTCTTATTCTTCCTCCTCCATTCTTTGTATGTTAGGTGTTTTATTCTGTACTCTTTCTGTTTCCTTTGAGTGCTTTTGTGGATAGTGGATTTTATTTTTTCCTTTTGTTAGTATTTGGTTGGTCTGCTTTCTTTGCTGTGATTTTATTTTCTCTGGTGACATCTATTTAGCCTAAGGAGTCCTTCCCTCTAGAGCAGTCCCTCTAACATATCCTGTAGAGAGGGTTTGTGGGAGGCAAATTCCCTCAACTTTTGCTTGTCTGGGAATTGTTTAATCCCTCATTCAAATTTAAATGATAACCTTGCCACGTAGAGTATTGTTGGTTCGAGGCCCTTCTGCTTCATTGCACATAAATATATCATGCCACTCCCTTCTGGCCTGTAGGTTTCTGCTGAGGTGCCTGATGATAGCCTGATTATCCTATTGCTTTTTAAAAAATATTTATTTTAGAATAGTTTTAGATTTACAGAAAAATTTCAAAGATAGTATTGAAATTTCCTTACACCCATTACCATCTTTCCCTAATGTTAACATCTTATATAACTATGGTACATTTTTCAACATTAAGAAATTAACATTGGCATATTATTGTTAACTAAACCACAGATTTTATTCAGATTTTCACTCATTTACTTTTGTGTTCTGAATCCCAATCCAAGAGTCTACCTTTGTCTCCTTAGCTTCCTCTGATCTGTGATAATTTACCAGTATTTTTGTTTGTCATTGCCTTTATAATTTTGAAGAGTACTGGTCAGGTATTTTATAGACTACTCCTCCATTTGGATTTGACATATTCTCCTGTTCATACTGGAATTACAGAAGGTGCCCTTCTCACATCAGGGAGTATGTGGATATCAGGGATATCAAGTGACATTATTGGTTATGTTAATTTTGATTATTTGATTAAGGTGATGTCTGCCAGGTTTCTCCATTGTAGTTTCCCCTTTCCATTCTCTATTTACTAGAAGTGAATCACAAATTCCACCCTTGTGAGGTGATAAATATGAACTCTGAAGCTCAGCTAATATGCCATGTGCATATTAACATGTATATGTATATAAAATTATATATATGTTTATATAATTTTTATTATTCAAAATTCAAACATTTGTCCTTCTCTCCTGCCCCCTTGCTTGTTTGTGGCTTCTTTCTCTGACGATGAGAAACCTAGCTTCCACTATCTGCAAATTATTATTTGTTTGCAAATTTTATTTGTTCAACTCTTATTTATGTAAAATAGATACAGAACTGCTAACATGTACCTCTGTAACAAACAAATTCGCCAACTAGAGTATTGTGCATCTGGGCATTTTTCACTTTGTTCTGACTTTGATCAACACCTTTGCCTTCACCCCGTGGTGATGTCCCATCACAAGTTTTAATACAGTTAGATTCATTTTTCACAGTTTGTGTTCCAAACTGGAATGTTTCAACATCCTGACTGACTTTTATTTCTTTTTAATATTGCATACTGTGAAGTTTGTTCTTTGTGGTGTAAAGTTCTGTGGGCTTTGAAACGAGAACAGAATCACGTATCCATCACCCTAGTACCATACAGAATAGTCTCACCTACCCTAAAAATTCCTTTGTGTCTTCTTTCGTAGTCAAAGCCTTCCCGGTCCCCAGTTCTGGCAACTAGTGATATGTTTTCTGTCCCCATAGTTTTGTTTTCTCTATAATTTCATGAAAATGGAATCATACTATATGTACCCTTTGGGTCTGGCTTCTTTCATTTAGCAAAACACATTTAAGATTTATCTATGTTGTGTAAATCAATAGCTCATTCCTTCTTATTCAAATGAACCAATTTGTTCATTCATCCACTGAAGGACATCTTGGCATTCTTTTACATTTGCCCTCTCTGTGCCCTCTATTTAAATTGTATTTCTTTTAGACAATATATAGGTGGCCCTTGCTTTATATCCAGTCTGGCATCTTTTATCTTTTAATTAAAATGTTTAGATCACTTACATTTATTGTAATCACTAATATGATTAAGTGTATCATCTTGCGTATTTGTTTTTTATTTTTCTCATCTATTCTTTGTGGGTTTTTTTCGCTTTTTCTCTATCTGCTTTTGGAATAATTTGATTTTTTTGTATCCACTACCTCTGTTTTATTTTTTAAGTGATGGCTCTATGGTTTACAACATACATCTTTAACTTACCATGGTTTCTTTTCATGCCTCTTCACATGTTTTATAAGAATCTCACAGCAGTACACTCACACTTCATCTCTTTCTTTTTTGCTTATTACTTTTATTGTTAACTTTTTCTGTGAAGGTTCTGAGCTAAGAAAATGGGCTCAAATCACACAGCTCATTGTCAAATCTTGACACTAGTTTTACTCATTGTGTGACCTTAGGTAAATCAATTTCCCTATCTGTTTCTCAGTGCTGTTGTCTGTAAAATTGAAACAACATATGTGATGTGAGGAATAAATGAAATAGGCATGATGTGCATGGCCCACTCACGGTATGTAGCACATGTGGAGCCTGGGGACATAACTTCCTTTGGGGGCCAAACGCCAAAAACGATCTCAGAAGCAGAAAGCTGAGAGGGAACGGTTCTCCAGATCTGAGCACACCTATTTCTTGTTCCTCATGAGCTGACCTTTGGTGACATCAGGACACAACAGCAAATGCCAGAATGAACCAAAGCGGAAAAGAGAAGGAGCCCATCTGTGTGGACACCAGCAGGCATAAGTGATTTATTTATTTTTTCCAAGAAAAAATAAATTAATTAAAAATCAGTTCTGCTTAATGTGAATTACAATTGTACTTAACCCTGAATCACAAGGACCAGGTCACTAAGGAAAGTTGCTTCTGCAAACCCCGAATGTTGGGCTTCAGGGGGCTTCTTCTGTCTGTAGATGTCTAGTAGGATGCCTGCTGGAGAACGGAGGCTATGGCAGTGGCCCCTTCTCCTCAGTGCCTCTTTTGTTCATCATCAGTCAGTCAGTCCTTAGCTATTCACTGTGGACCATCTGGGTGTCCAGGGCTCCTCCGGCCAAAGTGCTCCTTTGAGGAGATGCAAACACAGAGGCCCAAGCCGAACAGCAAAGAAATATAGAAAAGCTGGCAAACACTAAAAGTCTGCTCTCAGGTATGATCATTCTTGCTCTTATGATAATTTTTATTGCTGTGGCAGTTGTTATTGTCACCAGTAATAGAATCCCCCTTGCTCTGGACGAGGCTGTAGCCTAATTATAAACAAGACCCCCACGCCTGCACGCATTAGGGTGTCTGGAAGCAGTCAACTCCCCAGACTCGGGTATCTGTTCGGGACCAAAAAGTACAGCATAGGGACACAGAACCTGCTTTCCATAATTTCCCAGTCTCCTTCGTGACACTCAACACATTCCGGGCCATCTCTACTGTTCATTAGCATTTTCATTACATCCACTTACCTCTCTTACATAAACAGAGATTTTTAAAGGAAACTTTCTACAGCTATGATACCTGAGAAACTCATATCATTTAACATGAAGAGGAGACAGTAGTAAAATTAATATAATGACAAAAAAACATCATGGCTAGAGTCAGTTCCCTGCTGGAGCCAGAGGAGGGTCTCAACTAACAGAGAGCCTCAGGACTGAATGAGGGACCCAAGGGAAATGATGTTCTCATTGTGGGAACTTGATGTCATTTGCCAGCTCATGCTGCAGCCTTACATCTCTGGCCTGCTTTCAATCCAGTTGCTTGTGAGTTGATCCAACAGCCCCACTTCAGCCGTAGTTTATATTCCTGCTTCTGGCCCCAGGGCATCTCAGCCATGACCTTGGGTCACCTTCCGCTCCTTCACTGTTTTACCTCCCCTGGTCCCTTACCCGAGTTCCCTGGGATCACCTCTCAGGTAAACTATCTGCACACAGGTCCGGGTCTGTCTCTGCTTTCAAGAAAGCCCAGGATAAAACATGGTGTCTCTGTAGCCCCTAAAGTCACCTTGAGTGCCCCCAAAGGCAAAAGTCCTACAGCATTGGCTCCATTACCTTTTAGCTGCGAACCCCAGAGCGGGCCGATTAGTGTTGCTGCCATAGCCTCATGTGAAACGGCAGCAGCTGTGCTGACCTTAGCAGGTCAGTAGAAGGGTTAAAGGTTACAACTACACAGCCACCAGATGAAGGAAAAGGCAGGGGTTGCTTTGGTTTAAACCCAGGTAACCCACCCAAATGCCTGGAAACTGGCCTTTGGCCTGGAGGGTGAGATCCCACATGTGTTTGCAGAACAAGTACATATCCAGGGCTTGCCTGGTGTCTTCGGGGTGCCGGCCCAGCTGTCTGTATTTAGTAGAGATGTTGGAAGGGCCTGTTTTGGGGCAGAAGGTCCAGGTCTTTGCCAGCTGTCCCCAGTCTGTCAGATGTCCCTTGGGGCTCCCTGCCTGGATGCTCCTAAAACCACTGGAGATGGTGGCAACTAGCTGATCTCTCCAGAATTTAGCAGCTCTGGCTTTAGTCCTTCCACTTTCCTCTTTCTCTGCCTCATGTCCCACCTGGCCTCTCCTCCCCCCTGCAATCCCTCCAGTGCACCCAGTTCATGGTCCAGCCACACCTGACAGCCCTCTGGCTCCTGGGACTTTCAAGGCCCTCTGTCTTTAGACACGCAGGCCCCACACTCTTCTCCTCCTCTTCCTTCAAGAGCCCACTTAAACCTCACATCCATAAAATCTCCCCTGATGACCTGCTAGATGTGCATCTTCTGAGAGACCCTGCCCTGCATCCTGCATCCCAGGGACTGGTATGTGCCCATCCCTCCCTTGGATTGTAGATTTCTGTGGGGCAGGGCCTGGTCTCTGGTTGTGCGTGTGGACACCTCTCTAGCGCCCTGACTAGCTGACTTGCTCTGTCCTGGGAGAGGCTGGAGTTTGCTTTCAGATGAATAAGCTGGTCTCTGGACACTGGATTGATTGTTGTTCTCTGCTGGTGTCAGACTCAGTCCTGCCTCAGAACCTTCACATTTGCTGCTTACCCTGTGCTAGGAATGCCCTTCCTTACAGCCTTCTTGTCATCAGGTCTCATTGCACCCATCTCCTCTTTAGAGATCCCTGACTACCCAGTCTAATATTTCTCTCCTTCCATCTGAAATCACCTCATATTTTTTATTCTTAGCACTATGGCCCTTACCCCCACTCCAAAACATAAGTTTCGTGAAGACGAGGAGGAGCTTATTCATCTCTGGAGGTGGTGCTAGCACAAAGCCTGGGCCATAGGGGGTGTCTGTACATGTTTGTTCAATGAATGAATGAAGCAATCAATGAGAAAACAAACCAGTGGTCCCGCTGATCCAGCCAATAGCCTCAGGGCAGGGCAGGCTCCTATAACAGATGAGGCATTACCGTCAAAGAAGTCCATCAGGGGGAAGTGACAGCCTGGGGCCAATGACACTGGCCCCCTAACCCCGGGCTATTTCCTGCCACTCCATACCCACCCCTGCACACCAGGCATCCAGGGAGCGGCCTCTTCTCCACGTCCCTGCCTGAAGCCAGTCAGGGTGCTCTCTGATTCATCAGCCTCCCATTCATTAAATTGTCACCGAGCACCTACTATACAACCCCACCTACTATACGATACTACCCATGCGTATCCCTACTGCACATTTCCCAGAATGCAGTGCAGTGCTTGGCAGAAGAGGAAGCCACAGACCCTGCATGTTATGGTCTAGATTTTTACATGTATATCCAGCTTATTCGAGTGCTAGAATTTTTCAGGTTGGAACCAAGTCAGGTCATTCTTTCATAACCTTTCCTATCTCCTTTCTTCAAGATCTGGAACCCAGGTTCTTCTGGGAAAGCGATAAGGTATTTATCGATGGACTTTGCTATGAAATAAACTTGGCATGAAAATACTAAGTGAACCAAGATGACATTTTCAGAGTGATTATTTTAGAAAAGGATTCATTCAGGGATTGATAAAAGCCCTAGTGTGATGATGAATTTCTTTTTTAATAGTGAATAGACAACTCTTTCCTCCTTCCTCCACACCTGGAGCTTCTGATTTGGGATTCTTGGCCTGGGGATTGAACCTGACTTTCTGTCCATGACGGATCAACTCCTCCTGTTGCTGATGGGGGAGTAATAGCGCTTTCCAAAGAGTTCCACAATTTGCGACAGGCTCCCTCCTGGCAGTGGCCTGGGAGTTACCTCCCAAGCACGGGACACTGGGTCTCTGTGGACCGTGAAGTTCGTGTGCACATGGTGGGCCGTTACACCACAGTTAGAAACTCTTCCGGGCTCTAGCATTTTGTTTGGGCTAACTGTTTTTCCCATGATTTGAACATTTAAAAATATAGGTCTCCCATTAAAAAAAATCAGTACCTTGCGCTTATATTGAAAAATTAGGAGATGGGTGCCACACTGGGTCTGTTGTTCTCCAGAGGCAGCTGGGCAGGGCTGTCCCCGCAGATGCTTTCCCAAGCCCTGCTTCCTCCAGGCCCCACCTGGCCTGCTTTGCCAACAAGCCTCGGAGCCCACGACCCAGGCTTACGCCAGCCACACTTCCCCAACTTTCCTCCAGAAATACCCCCTCTCCCTACACCATCAAGCAGCTCTGGGACGTGGTCAGGTTTCTTGCACGTATTCAAAAGCTTGTTTTATCATGAAAAAAAATTGTTCATTTCCCATTTTACTATATAATAAGCCCACGTGTGTTTTAAGTAAGCTTTTTCTTTCCTTCCTAAAACACACAGACTCAATGCATCCCTCCAGGAAGATGTGCGAGGGGTCCTGTGGCTTGGCGGGTACTGGCAGCGTTCCCCCAGTGAGATGAAGGACTCTCTCAACATTGTTGTTCCCGGATCTTTTGTTCCTTTTCAGAATCTTCCAAGTTATTAACTTATGACATTTTTTTGTAATTAGACATTAAATGCTCTACTTTCAAATGCTGTTAATTTTGGTGGGTCGGCGTAGCCCTTGGGGACACGAGGCCCTTTGGGCTTGTCCCCAGTGTTTGTGTGGGGAGGAGGTCATGCCCCATGCCCACACGTGGCCTGGCTGGCCCACCATAGGCGCCCCAGGCATCCCACACTTGGGTTGGACGGTGGTGCCCTCAGAAACTTTTGTGGGTTATGGCTTGTGAGGGGTTCCGGAGAGTTCAGACGCAAATCAATAGCATGCATTACAAGAGAGTGGGAGCTGACAAAGGTGCTGGTGGGTCATGCATCTTAAAACGGCTTCTTGGGGACTTTAATTGTCGGGATGTTCAGGAGAAGAATATGACCTTACGGGGCATTTTCCAGAATAGAATAGTCTATATATTAAAAGGCAGCAAATGATTCATAACAGGTTGGCGGCCGGGCCTATGGGCCCATGTTTCCCATGTGGATTTTTTTTTCTCTGCATTGCAAACTCTTACATTAAATTGTGATAAATGAAGAGTGGGGGCCCCTCCCACAAATCAATGACTCTAGTGTGTGTGTCATTAGCCTGAGAGATGCAGGCAGCGGTCAGTCCCATAAATCATGTGATGATCTGCTGTCTGCAACGCGATGCGAGCAAGCAGGCGCATTAGGGAGGTTAAGGGATGAAATTAATCTGTGCATTTTCCTCTCTCCCTTCCGCCTTCCCCATCACCTGGTCATACGGAAAGAATTAAAATCACATGATCCGAACTAAACCAGCTCCAGAACAGTAAATTGGTTAAGTTTGACTTCACCTTTCAACTTCGAGTTAATTATGTATTAGGGGATTAATTTATTCACAGGTACTGGGAAGGCTAATGGAGAACAGGGGAAACCTGCCAGGGCCTCTCATGCAGGTGCCAAGGTTATTAATCGCTCTGGCTGTGCCACAGGCGATACCTGGGCAGACTGGGGTGTGGGGGGGGTCATCCATGTGGGTTTTTGGTTCTGTCCTGCCCTGGGGCTGCAGCTGCAGAAAGTCAGCCAGCCAGGGGGACCGCTGCTGTTTGTCTGGGTCTCAGGGGAGGCCCCGGCCCCCGCTACCCAGCATGCCCGGGAAGTTTGGCAGCCAGAGCTCACCCTAGATGGGAACTGACGCCTCTCCAAGAGCCACTAGCCTTGGCAGGAGGGCTGCCAGCGAGTGGAAGATCCCCACCTGCAGAGTTGTGCGATGATTCTGACTAGGACAGCTCAAGGGCCCCCTCTCCCCCACGCCTGGTCTTCAGACCTGAGGACAGTGATCATCTTCTCCCCGAAGGTCTTCCAGGGTGCCCTTCAAGGAGTTCATTCCCAGGCCTCTCCCCACTGTGGTCTCCTTCAGGGGTGGCCCTCAGTCCCTTTTGTCTGGTGCACTCTCAGCCAGGTAAGAACGCTGCCAGTACCCGCAGGAGTAGGTCTCCGCAGGGCTGGTGGAAAGGATAAGTGAGACGGGGAGGCAGGATGGTCAGCATCCTGTCCCAGGGCCCTGATGGTGTCCACTGGTGCGGGACAGGAAAGGGGGCTTCCACCTGGGCGAGCTCATATCTGATCACACAGGACCAGCCTCTCAGAAGAGTCCATTGCCTGCACTGAGCTATATGAGAGGAATTCTTAGAACATTTGTCTGTTTGGAGTTAAAACATGAGGATGTTGACTGGATTCGACGCTGACCTTTTGCTTATAAAAACTCACAGTGTCTAACATGAATGGTAGGCTTAATGCTTTGTGTGTATATAGTACTTCACAGCTTACTTGAATGCTTTCCCATGCTTATGCAATATTGTTTAATGTTCTGAGCTGCCCATGAGTTGGGGCCAAGGACTCTCATCCAACTGTTAACAGAAATCGAGCCTCAGAGTTTGAGGTGGCTGGGACACGGCCGGGCTGCCGCAGCAGCGAGCTGTTCCATGCAGGAATGATGGGGCCTTCTGGGAGTTCTCTTGAGGTTCTTCCTGCTGAACCCAGAGGTGGAAGGTTCTTCCCATCCTGGTATCCTTGACCATCTAAGAAGGCCCAATGCAGCCTCAGATCTGGGCACTGCACTCCAGAGTTAAAAGTTAAGCAAACATCTGAAAATTAAGAGGTTTTTGTGTAAAGAAGGGATGGCAGTTTCTCTTGAAAACTCAGAAAGTCTGGTTACTGGGTTGACATCCCATTGTGGTGGTCTGGGGCTGGAGATGAACTGTGGCCCCTGCTCAGATGGGCAGAAGCTCTCCAGAATTATACGGGCCTTGTCCTGGCCAGTAGACTGAATGGAGATAGGAACCTAGGTTATGCCCCATGACCCACCGCTGACCATGCAGGCCTCTCCCCACAGCCTAGTCTTACGCTGCTCTGTCTTTCAGGGATGCCCACTTACCACTGTCTTGTATACCTGCTTTCTTTTTCCCCGTCCAAGTCCTTCTGGGCATTCAAATCCCATTTTCAGGTGGGTTCACCGGCCTCTCTGTTGGCCCTTTTGGGCCTCCTCTGCCCTAAGCTCAAAAGGAGCTCACAGGCAATCGACGCAGGTGAGAAGCCAGAGCCCGAAATGCCCTGGGAATAGCTGAACCAAACAGATTCAACACATGCTCACAAGCACATATATACACATGCACACACAGGCACCCACCCATGTGCAGCACATGAGCACAGCATATACATTGCACAACACATGTGCATACACGATGCACACACACACAACCCGTGGTCGCACACATCCTTAAATTACATATGTTGTGTGGTTGCATGCAAGTGTGTAAGTCTACATCAGTCTTTTGCTTTCTTCCATCTCCATTGCATTTTTGAGACCCAGGCACGCTCACCCTGATACACCCAGCTTGGTCACATGGCATTCCATGAGGCGTGTCCTGGGTCTTGCTCCCTAGGGGGAGTGAGGCCTTTGGGGGTCTGCAGGGACCATGGGCGAAGGCCCCCAGCAGAGCCCCCAGCCAGTCCCCGGGCATTTTCCCTGGATGTGCGCTTGTGACCCCCCGCTCCTCACTGAGGCTGGCACGGGCTGGGCGCGCCACCCACCTCCAGCCGCCTGTGTCCGCACTGCAAGCCCCAGGGAGGCCCAGCCCGCGGCCTGCTCATCCCGGGCCCATTAAACCTCTCACTTTGTATTTCCTAATTCCTTTAAGAAATCCCAAACCTGTCTCCTTGGATAGAAATAAAATAAATGTAATATCTATTGCTATCGCTTAAACACAAATTATAGTACTTTTTATTAAATACTCTGTTGTCAAATGCTTGACATTCCTCATAATAGATTAAAAAAAGCAACTAAAACTAGTTATTTTCTGTTACCTTAGAGGCTTGCAACATAGTTTGTAGTGTATTTACTTGTTATGTTCTGCTTGTCTCATTTCATCATAAGCTCGTGAATTATTTTCGCTATTAAATTAAAATGCAATCTCCCCTCCCCCAGCAAAGCTTGGGCCTTTATAAAAGGTGAAGGTCTGCAGATGGGGGAGCTGAGAGAAGCCACCGGGTGATCAGGGCTCCAGCCCCGTCCTGGCAGAGGCTGGCCCAGCCCCTCCCCCCCCCTCCGTGATGAGCTGTGGCTATGGGGAAAGGTCACTGTGTCACTACCCGACCTTATGATCGTCAAGGCCCATCTCGGTGCACACTCTCTGGTCAGCTTCACAGCAGCTCTGTAAGATGGACAGGCCAGCTCTACTGGACCCATTCTACAGACAAGAAAACAATGTTGAGAGAAAGGGCTTCCCAGTTGAGGTCAAGTGGAGGCTGGAACCTTGCATCCCACCCCCAGCCCCCACCAGGGTGCCCTTGTGCCCTTGGCTAATCACCCCATGTCCATGTGTTATTCTATCCCAACAGAAGTTCTTGGGGGCAGTAGTACTATTACCCCTCTTTCAGTTTGTATGCAACTGTGGTTCATGGGGAGAGAGAACTTGTCTGTGGTTATGCAGTCAGTAAGCAGAGAGCCAGGCTTTGAGCCTGTTGTCTGACTTTGGAACCCAGTTAAGAAGCAGGAAGGGGGTGATACATCTTAAACTTTTGAAGTCACTGTTTTCTTTGAGAATTTGATTCAATCTATGCCCCCGTTCTCAGGGTGAGTGCATATTTCTCATGTGAACAACATTTTACATGTTTTATGGGCTTCCCAGACTTTCTGCAGGCCATCCATGGTCCCACACAAGTCCCTGTGTTGCAGGTCAGAAGGCACCCTGATGGGAGGTTGACATTTTCTCCTTTTGTTGTTTACCTAGTCCAAATGGGACCAAGTTCTGTGCCTTGTGCTCCTATCCTCCCTTCACAAACTCTTCCTGGCAGCTGAGTCGCCGTAAGTGAAACCGGCCCCGGTGGAACTTCAGAGTGGAGTTCTTTTCGGTGCTAGGACAGGGCCTGGTTTTCTTCGGGTCCGTGAAGGCTAGAGCCTCAGTGGCCCCCTCAGATATTCCTAGTCTCTCAGCTGCTCCCCTTCCTCCTGCCATGGTGCTTCTTTGGAAGAAGAGTTAAAGCCATCAGGTCACCTGCAAGCCTCTGAGGTTCGCCTTTCAGGTGCACCATCTGGCAGGAACCCATGGAAGCTCAGTTTGCTCATCTGTAAAGTGGGAAGAATCCTGAGGATTGCCATGTATATGAAAGTACTTTCTCTTCTTTCTAATGAGTGCTCCACATGCTTTTGTTTCTCCTCCCCTGTTTAGCCTGTGGGTCCCGCGTCTGACCTGTTCCTGCCATTTCATCTTACAGAGAACATTCTCAGGACCCCTGCTCTCTTGGTGTGTCTTTCTGCATCAGCCCGTCCGGCACCGGAAGATTCTGCAGCGACATAGCCCCTCTCACCCGAGGCCGCTCCCCTACCACACCTGCTCCCCAGAGCCACGCTGATGACACTTAGCAGGGCAGGGAGAAAGGGGTCTGATAAGGCCACATGCACATTAGAAAACTAAGCTTTCTGAGCACAGCGGCTGCCTTACCCTGGAACCAAACCAAAGAACTAAGAAACATCTACAGATGTGGAGGGAGAGAGAAAGAGAACGTATCTTGAAAGTCTTTTGATGGGAAGAGGAAACCAGACAAGGAGGATGTGACCGTCATGGGTGGGCTTGACTGTCAGGGTCCCCAAATCACCACGCAGGCCGCCGTGTGGAGGCCTCTTCCTTCTTCAGTGGCCGGTGGGTGTGAGCCCGGGAGCCTGCATGAATGGAGAGACGGGGCCAGGCCTTCGGGGCAGGCGGACTCTCAACTTTACTTCTGTCTTGCTCGTTTGGCTAAACCGTCGGTTCAGGTTTTGTTTCCTTTGGGGCCTTTCCTCACCACTGCTCCTCAGACCTCCCACTACCCTTGAACAGCGATTAAAACACCCCGGAGATGAAAACAGTCAGAACTGATCCCAGCAACAGGAGGCTGAAGTGAGGTGAGCAGAAGGGAAGGCAAGGGTGGGTAGGAGAGCCCGTGGGGAAAGCGGGCGTGGGGATGGAGCTGGAGGGAAGGCAGGGGTCTGGGGAGCAAAGAGGGCCTCCCTCAGAGCCCCTCTCAGGGACACGGGAGGAGCTCTGGACCCTCAGCGGGGAGGTCGGAGTGTCCGGCACAAACAGCGGAATCTCCGGAGTGCTTAGCCAGTGTTGTGGGTTTCCGGGCCGCAGACCACACGCCCTGGGCTCACATCTCCTCTTCTCCCTCGTGCTAGTTCCAGACCCTCAGCCTGCTAAGGCCTCACGGCTTCCCCCAGAGCCGGCATCGCCTTAGGGCTCTGATCGAGCCTCTGGGCTGTCCTCCCCGCCTTCTTCTGCCTTTTCCGTTTCGCTCCTGTGTGTGCCTCCCACGTCCTCATCTTTACTTAGAAGCACCTTGATGCCCTGGCAGCTGTTCGGCTCTGCCTTCCAGGGCCCTGGGAGCCCAGCCAGGTGTGGGCCCTCCTTCCCACATAAGAAGCCCTAGTCGGCTGGCAAGGTCTCCCACCCAGCCCGAGGGCTTCTCAGAGTCCCCCAGAGACCACGAGGTAGACACCACCCAGCCTGGAGGTGACCCCTTCTCCCCAAGGCCAGCACCACACTCCCCGGGGACGCGGCACTCACTCGGAGAGCCTCTCGATGGTGATGAAAGGTTCTCTGTGCATCAATGAATCAGAGGTCTGCTGGACAGCCCTGAGATAGGTGAATGCTTGCGTGTTAGTCACTCAGTGAAGGCGCCTAAAAAAGATAATACACTCAATATCTCACCGTGCTGACATATTTCCACTCGATGGATAATGGGTCAGGATTGAGCAAAGCTTAGAGAGTGAATTACCTTTTAGCCATCTCTTCAAGTCTAGGGTCGCAGTCGCCAGCGAAATCAGTGTGGATGGATTCCTGTTTCTTGCGCCATACCTACCGTGACTTCTGATGAAATAAACTCCTGAAGCCTTTTAATCAGAGCTCCTGCCTGAAAGGGGGAAGCCACTGGGGGGAGGCCGGGGCTCTGGGGACCTGTTTTCCCCTCACCGGGCAACGCATGAGCGAGTCTTTAATTGTAGTAATGATGTACTTACCCTGGACCCAGATGCTCGGGCAGCAGGAGGGAGCGAATCTCTCGGCACGGAGCGGACGTGACCTCAGCTGGGGCTACACAGGCCCCTGAGTGGGGCTGTATCGCTGGGGGCCAAGGCCGTTCCTCCAGGCCCGTGATGAATCTCTGCTGAGAGAAAACCCTGCAGTCAGTGGGGCCAGGCTCTATGTCTGAACCCGGGGTCACCACTGCGAAAGTAGGAGCTGGCTGCAAGTGTGACCCCTGCTGGGATTCTGCCCCCAATCCCTGCTCTGCCCCCTTCCTCTGCTTGTATCCCCCTCACAAGCTAGTTAACATCCATTTAAATATAGTCATATTTTAGGAAATGCAAGGAAGTTCAGAAACATCAATGTTGATCTGGAAGCTCTCTGCAAAGGCTCTATTTTGGACCCACTTGTCTACTCACTCCAGCGTCTAAGTGCACCCTCCCCTCAGCTCCAAGGTGGGCGTGGAATCCATGCCTAAGCTAGCTGACGAGGCCTGTTCCCTAACAGACTCCTCCTGCCAACAGGGACAGTCAGGATCTTTGGGTAACTAATAGACAAAGCCTGGTCCCCCCTTTCAATCAAACTTGGACCGGCAGGATGCGCCTCTGCTTCTCATTGCCAGAGGGAGAGCCCATCTGAAAACGTGGCCCATACAAAGGAAGTTGGGCCAAGAGGTTAAGGCAGGGATTCCAAGCCCTGCGGTCACTCCCTAAAGCCTGCGTCCAGCCACCCCAAAGCAAGAACTTTCTGGATTCTTCAGTCTGTGAGTCAAGAAGTTCCATATTTACTTTGTCCATTTAGGCTGGACTTCCTGTCTCTTTCTTTCCCCTCCCTCCCTCCCTCCCTCCTTCCATCCTTCCCTCCTTCCCCCCCTTCCTCCATCCCTCCCTCCTCCCTCCCTTTCTCCTTTCAGTCCAGGCAATCAGGAATCCTTATGGCTTTCCCCAGTCTACAAGGAAACAATCCGTGAGCACTGGAAGGCATGGCTTGTGTCTGACTAGGGGGGAAGCCCTTCCAGGGAATCCACAAGGGAAGGGTCCCAAAGCGACCATGACATCAGTCCTGCTGGTTTCTGACCCCTAAAAAATAAATTTTACAAAAACACGGTAAACAAGCTTTAGGAAAGAGTGAAGGACACAGAAGGGAAAGGGGTTGCTTTTCTTGGAAGTCAGTATGAAAACGGAACCACCTATGCAGCTGGCCATGCCCAGAGGCGCATGGTCTGTCGAGGTCCCATTTTCACGACGGATCACGAGGGTTGGCGCGGAGAGGAGCGTCGCTATGGAGAGCTTTGCTGAAGCCCTGCTGTGCCGAGGATCACCAAGGATGAGTCTCCTGCCAGCCAACACCCCCATCTCTTCCCAGGAGAGGCCTTTTGGGTCCCTAGAGTAGATCTGCTCATATTCCGGGTAACTGAGGCCCTCGAGATGACAAATAAGGTAACTGGACCCAGGCAAGGAAGCAGGTGGGAAGGAGCCGAAGTGAAGCTAATAAGGTCCCGATTCTCCCTTCCCTTGGGTCTGCGTCAGGAGGAGGGCGCCTTGACGGGTAAGCATGCAGACTGCCAGTAACCCCCACCCTAGGCCCTCTTTTGGGGGCCAGTGTCGACAGGACCAGGTAGGGCGATAGAGGCACAGCGGCAGACCGCATGCAGCCTGCATGGTCCTTGAGCGAGAAGCTGGTGCGGCGCCCACCGCCCTTTGCCTACCGTGGTGATGAACGGTTGTTGACATGACTAAACAAAGGTATTATTAGCAGATTGCGTCTGAGAGGCTGGACGCGCGCAGAAAGAGGACCGTAAGAGCCTAGGGCCTCGCTCGACTCCCAATTACTCCACAAAAGCCTAAACCACTGGGTCAGGGATAAAAGTGAATAAATGTTTCTAAATTCTTATCTTAAACACACTTAAGCTTAAAGCTATTTAACTGGGGCTTTAAAAGCCTGTGAGCTTGGTGGGGCCCGGCTACCTGCCTCCTTCTTTTGCTCTTATTTTTGCTTTTATCCTTTTAGTCTTGAAGAAGCCTAATTAGAAGCTTGAACAGGGTTCTCTCTCCCTGCCCTTAAATCAGTAATTGGCTTCAGTGCAGAGACTGTCAGGAAATTAACACATCACAACATGACAGCTGTTAATTTTTTCTCCTTATTTGTCATATGAATCAACGCTGATTTGCCGGAGTGCATAACAAATTAGTGGGCTGTAATCAGCGGCCCTCTTCTGTGAGCTGCACCTTCTCTTTTTCTCTCTCTTTTTCCCCTCTCTCTCTTTTTCTCTCTCCCCCTAAAGTCCATTACTTCACTGCCTCAGCAGAGATGACTGTTCCTAGGTGTTCATTGTCAATAAATCAGAATAAGCAAATGCTAAAAGCGCAAGCTCTTTAAACTTTGATGAAGGCTTTTAGTTACATTTTAAAACTTACACTCCTAACTGGAATCTTTTTTTTTTTTTTTTTTTTAAATTGTCACTCCCTGGTAGTGATAGACTGTCAGGTCTCCAGTCACTTCCTCATCCAGCGCGCCAGGGAGGGTGGAACCCCAAGTGTCATTCGCACAAGTTCTAGGTGATGGAAAAGGAGGTGGAGGAAGTGTTAGGGAAGGCACGGGGCTGGAGTTATGAGAGATTCCTGCAGGGTCAGAGCCCAGGTCTGTCCCCTCTCCGAGAGGGATTTGGGGGGAAGAGGCAAATGGGAGGAAAGGGGGATGAGAAGAAACGGAGGGAGGTAGAAGAATAGATCCTGGAACCACATCACCCCCATCTTTCGGGCTTGACCCGGGGCGCACTGTGTACTGGCTCCCTGTAAAGGGGCGTCAGCCTTTGTTACATGCCTTCGTAGTGGCGATCAGGACCACCAAGCAGAGCCATGAGTTCTGGGGCTGGATTCCTCCCTCGGCACCATTGATGGCACCCGGGAGGAAAGGGGTACAGGACAGGTGACAGCAATGAAGTGGCTTCACAGTGTAGGATTCTGTTCCAGACTCTGAGGCTTGGCAAGCATTCCGTGTTCTCTGCACCTGCACCTCCGTGGCCGCGTGGGGAGGAGGAGCTTCCTCTCAACCAGGAACTTTCTGGACTGACGAGCCCTCATCTTTCCAAGTCGAACCCATTTGAGAGTTAGTGGGGTTCATGGGGGCCCAGCCTCCCGAGGCTCTGTCAGCATGTCCTCTTGGACACTGTGGGCTAATACTGGACCTAAGGTGAGCAGGGATGGACTTCTCCTTTCCTTATTTCTCTCATCCAATCTTCCTCCCTCCCTTTCATCCACCCACCCATCCACCCACCCATCCATCCATCCATCCACCCACCCATCCATCCACCCATACATCCACCTACCCATCCATCCATCCACCCACCCATACATCCATACATCCACCCACCCATCCACCCATCCATCCATCCACCCATCCATCCA
>JAQQAC010019400.1:2135762-2180150 GCA_029783875.1 Phataginus tricuspis
TCGACCCATACATCCACCCACCCATCCATCCACCCACCCATCCATCCATCCATCCATCCATCCATCCATCCATCCATCTACCCACCCATCCACCTACCCATCCATCCATCCATCCACCCATCCACCTACCCATCCATCCATCCAGTGTGCTTTGCATGTAGTAGCAGGGTATGGGTCCAGAACATAAACAAATGGCACAGAGGGAGTAGAGGATGGGTATATTTCAAGGGGGAACACAGGGAGGAAAATCACAGCCTTAGAGAAATAAAACCGCTAGACCTGGCCCCATCCTGCTACCCCAAGACCACTTTTGGTGGGATGTGGAGGAAGAGTGGAAGGGCCTCGCTCCCTCAGAATCACCAGCAGCAAATGGGTTATTCTGTTCACTATATTGATCTTAATCACCATTTTCCCGATAATTAGTCTAATGATTTTCTTGAACTGGATTCTAATTTGGCCACTTGAAAATTGGATTTAATTCAGTTAATCAAACACTTTGACAGGACCATCATGCACTAAACTTTAGTTTAGGAACCAGAAATTGAATAAGTTAGGATCTATGTATACTGAGAAAAACAAGAAGCCTTGTGGTAATCTTTAAGCATTTTTCTTTTTAAATCTCAACACCCCACATGTGGAATACATATCCCAGCCATTGTTATTTCTTTTTCCTGAGAGTCGAGGTGCCCCAACCTAACAGACCCAAGCCCGTGATCTAAACCTCAGGCATTTGAATTGATGAGGTCTTGCCATGTGAAATTAATTGAAATCTTTAGGAAATAACAATTGTCTTTTTTTTTTCTTTTACTAGTGATAATGTATACACATTCAATACGTTTAAAATGTTTAGAAAAAAAAATCATTGCTCCATTCTATGACATGGAATGAGTTTCCCGGTAGGCTTGGACTGACAGCAGTGAAGTGTAAGTTCCAGAGAAGCAGCAGGTGGGGGAGTTTTGCAATTTCGTGACAAACCAGGCCTACCGTGGGTGCGGAGCCCTGGCTGGTCTCAGTGGGCCACCACTTAGATGAGGGCCCATGGTGCTTGGCTTCACAGACTGGATTCCTCTGGAAGCAGGGGAGCCTGATTCAGTGTTTCCAACAGTCAGTGAAACTCCCGGGAACTGGGGAACCCCTCTGCCCGCTGTGGGGCTGCTCACTCGCTCCCAGGGTCCAGCACTCCCTTCCCCAGTACACGGGTCCTATTAGGGCGCATACGTCCTTCACCATGCCCCGTCCCGGCTGTGCCCGACCCCAGTCACCCAGCCTGCGGGTTCTCCCAATCCTACGTGCCAGCCTGCTGTTCCCCGACTGCATCAGTTGCATTCCTCTCCCTCCCACATTGCTAGATGAGAACCCCGTTCCTTGAAAAACAAGCCACCTCGCATCTCCTTTCTATCTTCAACGTCCCTATTCTGCTGTAACTGAAGCTGCTGTCTTGAGGCCTTCCAGGGACAAGCATCCCCTACAATCCTCTATGCCGGCAACTGTTCGTTCTTCCACATCTGGTGGACATCAGGATCAGGGGTAGGGCTAGGGAACCACTTCTACTTCTGCTCCTGAAGATAAGCACCATTTGGCTGGGCCACCGTCTGCCTCTTGTAATCCCCGGCAGTTGCCAATCTCTCTCAGCAGACATCATGAGGACTGGGCCAGAATCCCCCCCTCCCCACCACCCATTGTCATCATACGGGTGACATCAGCTTCAACATGGGTGAGCCATCACCGATCACGGACGTCTCATGGATGACCGACCCACCTGATTTCCAGCGGCCTGCATCTCACCCTACTTCAGCCGTCCAGGTGACTGGTCACCCCCAAATGGACTCCGCCCTCCCCCAGAAACCATGGCTTTCTCTAATCTTACATGTTAGAAGCATCACAGTCTCAGGCCCCGGGTCCTATCCTAGCTCTCTTGAAGATTTCCTACACATTTTCTTCTATTCTGCTGGGGTTCCTGGACCCTGGACACCAACGCCAGCTTCCTTCCTGGGAATGCCTCCCGCCTTTGCTTCTCCTTCAGGTCTCCACGTTCTTGTGTCTAACCCATCTCATGTGAGTATTCTCCACATCACGACTCCTTTCACTGTCCACGTCCCACCTGGCAAACCCAGTCTGGAGACGATTCATTTCCCTCCCTTCCTCCCTCCCTTCCTTCCACTCTGGGTGGCAGGCATCGTTGGAGAAAAATCACAGTTTTGCAAACCGGAGACCCTACAAACACACGGTCTCCAGGCTCAGCTGAGCCTTCCATATCGTGGGCCACTCCTCTGAGTTTCCCACCCTGCTTCCTTTCCAGAACAGGAAGTTTTGATAAACTTTGATCCATCCTTGTGGTTTTTTGGCTACCTTTCTGTCTATCCCTTTCTGGCCTCCTTTATAGACTTACTTCTCATGACCTCTCCGTTAAATATGTCATTTCCTTGGGATTCCAGTTTTTTCTTTCTCTTCATTTTACATGCTCCCTGGGGAAGCTTGACCTCTCCTTTGGCTTCAAGAGCGACTTCAGCTCTAAATTCTGGGGGCATCTAGTCTTGGATCTCTCCTGTGAGTTATCATCACGAGGCAAGGTTACCCAGCCGTCTCCCACCTTCATCTGCCTTGGGTTCTTTGTCTAGAGATCAATGACCGGAGGCCATCCTGAAGCCCTTCTTCTCCAGTAGAGCCATTGTCTAACCAGTCACCAAATTGTGCCCATGCTTCATCTGTCGATTCTTGCCATCACCACTTTCATGACCCGGGTCCCTACCACCACTTTCTCTCACCTGATGGAGGCAACGGCCTCTGTATTGCCAGCCTCCAATGGATCTTCTACACTGCAGCAAAATCACCTTTCTCAATAAAAGTTTGACCTTGCAGTTTGCACGCTTAGTTACTACTGCCGAGTACTTCTGTCCTTGATATGCATTTAAGGACACTCATGATGGGACTCCCTTTCCTGGGGTGGAATCGTTTTCCACCTATAATGCATGTTTACTCCAGAAACACTGAAGTCATTCAATTCCCTAAACATTTTCATCTTCTCCCCAGACCCTCATCCTGCTGTCCCCTCTCCCCAGGACACCTTGGTCTGCCTACTCACCCCTCAGGTTTAAGCTGCAATGTTGCAAAGCTCTCCCTAAATCTGCCCCTGCTTCTGAACCTCACACCTCAGAAACTGGGGACCGAGCTCCTCTTCTGAGCTGGTGCAGCAGCCGGATGTGGCAGGCTCATACCCCATGGCCTTGTTGGAGTGTCTGTTGCTACACCAGGCCCTTCTGCCAAGTAGATAATGCACAAGGGGGCAGAAACCATGGGCCCATTGCTAGGGCCCAGCACCAAGCACGGAACCTTGAATCGGCAGGTTCTCGTGACTTGTTGGTCAAATTCCTTAGTGTTCAATGTCCATGGTGATGGACCTAGATGGATCTTTCCATTTTCTGAAAGTCAGACTGTATCTTGGGTTCCATAGTTTGGAATTCAATTAAACCTGAACATCTTTCAGTTTTAATCAAATTTTCTGAGACAGCTGGGTAAATGGAAGTATCTCTGTTCTCCCAAGTAAACACTTAAGTACCTAGGCTTATTTCTCTCTACATGAAGCTAACCAGCTGGTAATTTCCATCTCTAAGCAGATGGCTTCTCATGACCTCTCCACATAGACCCACATAGACCCAGTGGGGCTGTGACCCAGGACTACACCCCTCACACATGTCCGAACCCGCTCTGGTGTTCTGGGGAAGGCCTCTCAGTCAGGATTCTTTCAGTTCAGCTGCTCCTGAAACCTTGGAGTCCACCAAGGGAAAAATTAAGAAATGATTTCCAGACCAGAGAAAAGTGAACTGGGGCTGGGTGGAAGAGAAAGAAAGTCAGTTTTGGGACACCATCAAAAGTCAGACTGTGTTGTTAAGGCCAAAATAAATAAAGGTACACAAAATCCAAACAAGACAAAAATGTTCATTAGCTGGGCTGCCCTGACCCAGACCACCCACTTTGCCGAGTTCACCAAATCACAGCAGTTTCACCCCGCTGGTGCCCCACCCCTCCCTGCACCCCCTGGGGGCAGACAGGGCAATGGGGTGGGAGAGAAGAGACCAGCCCAAACCAGTCTGACCACTCCCAAGGAGCCCAGGGTGGGGTTTCTGCAGCAAATCCAGCTAGAGGTCGGGAGGGGGGGGTTCCCTGCCTCGTGCCTCAGTTTCCCCTCTGATAGAGCAACACATTTTTTTCTCAATCCATTTATACTAATGAATCTCAAATGGAGGTTGGGGTTAGGGCAGTAACTATGGGGAAGGGCAGAACATTCTTTAGAAAGGCGTTTTCAGGATATCTCGTCCTTTATAATTAAAAACAAACTATTGCTTTCCTATTAAACTTGCGAGGAAGTTAAATCCAATTAAAGCGTCTGGCCTCCTTGGGGAACATGAAGATGGAGTCCTCATTAGCCCCCGCAACAACTCTTAGGGAAGGTAGGGATGGAGGGATGGGGAATTTCACTTGATTTGTTCACTGATTTTTCTGTCTCACCCACCAGAATGGAAGGATAGAAATCTTGCACGGCTTGTTCATTACTATATTCCCGACGCCTAGACATGGGCCTAGCACACAGCATATAATTTTCAAAGGAACTGATGAGTGAAAGAGAGAATGAAGGAATGAATGAGCGTAAACCCCACAGGAACAGGGACTGTGATTGGAGTACCTCGCTGACACAGGGAAGGTGGACGCCGAGTATTTGCTGTGCATCGTTTATCAAAACAGAACACTAATGAAAAGAAAACAGTAACCTTTTGAAGAAGACTTTCTAGAGCAAGGCCCAGGCTTCCCAACTGAGACGATGAGGCCAAGGAGGGAGGGAGGTTTGTCTGCAGACCTCACTGAGGTCTCTGAGTCCCAGCTGAAGGCTCCGCCCGGGGCCTCTCACTGCTCTGCACCTCAGGGAGCCTGCGACCTGCATCCACTGAAGAAGGCTGACCGGACTAGAGTCCTAACCCCAGGCCTTCACAGCCTCCCGCAGGAAAGCAGAGACTTGTCCTCCTGGGTGCCCCAAGTCCTGTTGCTCACACTGTTCTCCACAGCTGCCGAGCTCCCCTTCTATTCTCTGGCCCCTGGAGCTCATCTGCTCACACATTTCTGGATTGTGCACAAAAAAAAGAAAGCCTGGACAGGTGTCATGGGAACAACTGAGGCCCAACCCCTGGAAGTGCTGTTGCTTTGTCTGAAGGTGCTCTACGAACTAGCCTTGGCTTTCAGCACCCAGAGGAGCTAAGGAGGCTTCTTGGCAACTTAGGGAAACAGTGAAGTCCCAGAAGTCAACCTTCCCTTCCAGGCGCAGCTCAAGCGTTACCTCTTCCTGGAAGCCTTCACCGCTCCTCGGCATTTATGAGGTAGGCCCCTCCCCGGGGCCTCCGGACACTTCTCAGCTCACTCACCTGCCTCTGCTAGGACTGTATGTGGTTCATGAAAAGGGCAACGTTTGGTCCTCCTTTAAACCTCCTGTGTCCAGCACAGTGCCTGGCTCTGAGGAAGGAGCCCTCAGGGAATATTCATGGCAAGTGGACTAGGTCTCTCGGCATCCTGAGGACCAGGGAAGAAAAAGAAACCAAAGAGATGCTCTCTGGGCAGCTCAGGGACCGTAAGGTGAAAGGCAGTGAAGCCAAAGGACAGGGCTCTCGACAAGGAGCGAAGTGAGCCAGGCTCCCTCCTTCTCAGCCTCAGGACCCAGAGGCCACTGGGCCCGATGGGTGTGGCTCCTGGTCCGTCCTGGCATCCCGTCTCCCTTTCTTGGCCAGACCACGTGTTTCATTAGGAAAAAAGGAGCTGAAGGAGCAGATGTAAACAAGATGAATAAGATGAATGTAAACCTCTGCTTAAAATGCCACCCACCTGATAAAAATAAAGGCTATTTAGTCCACCACTTTCCTCACCTAGGAGTGGGACTGCTTATCTGAAGCCAGGCTTGTAGACACACCCGAAACACAGAACTCATGTCTGAAGGGTTCACTCCGAGCCGGGTCTCAGAATGCCAGAGGAGAAGGGCGGAGCGAGGGGCAAAGCCATTTGCAGGGTGCACAGGTTGGCTTTCCTGGGAAGAAGGCTTTTGAGAAGGGTTTTTTAATGAGTGCTCCTGGGACCCCATGCAGGAGGTAACAGAAGAGCTGGGATGCCGTCTCGGCAGATGGCCTCAGCTGGCATCACAAGGGTTCTGAAGACTGGAAAGCCCTGTGGAGCCGTCCAGCTCCGGGTGACAGTGCCAGGCCTTCTTCCAGCCACATCAGTCAAGCTTGGAGGCTGGTGCCTGGGAAAGGGGTGAACCTTGGCAGGGCTGGGGTCCTCCACCAAGGCAGTCCTGGAACAGGACGACAGCTGAGACAGTCTTCTGGGGATCTCCCGACCACTCGGGGAATATATCCTCTACTCCTTAAGAGGGATCTGGACTGCCCATCCTGGCATGCCCCACGTAGGGATGAAAAGGAGGATGGGTGATCAGAGGAGCACCAGCCAGTATAGCAGGAGAGGTGTTGGGCTTGACAGGGAGAAGTAGTAAGGAATAAAACTGGCAAATCATGTCATTTCTTCCCCATTCATCCCCCCCTACCTTTAACATATTCGTCATGCCCAGCTTGGGATGGGGGGGAGTCAAGGGTCTGATTCAAGACTTTTGTACTTAAATGACCCACATCTGACAAACAGAGACTTCCGATCTAGAAGTCATCATCGCTCAGAAGGGGGACTGGAGCCCGAAGAGGAGGTGGGAGTGGCTCAGTGTCACAGGGGGAGTCCATGTGGATGCAGGAGGAGATCCCAGTCATTCTGACTCCTGTACTGAGGTTAAGATCATCTTTCTGGCCTAACCCTTGTAGACGACGATATTCCTCCCCACCCAACACTGCACATGTAGTACTCACCCTTGTAATCTTTTGTGCTTTCACAAAACAAAGCAAATCCGTGAGCCTCTATTGAGTTCCTACTGAACACTCAGTATGGTCCTCAGGCCACAGGGAGGCAAGAGAAAGGGGAGTCAGAGTTGCCCCTTTGGTCCAGGACACAAGAGGCACGGTCAACCAGCAATGGGACAGTGTTACCTGGTAGGCCGGAAGAAAACACCCATGTGAATATATTCACATCAAAGGGTCAAGTCCAAGCAATGTGGGCTGGGCCAGAAGGGAGGCTGTGGATGAGGCTTGGGAATGGGCTTTTCATCCCAACAGGAGCATGAGTATCTCAAGAAAAATGTAAGGACAGAAGCACCAGCCAGGACAGGAGGTCCAGGTCTCTTGGTCCTTCGTCTCTCAGCTGGAGTTGGGCAGGGAAGTCCCCTGGATGGAGGACAGACTTTGGTCTCACAGTCGCTGAGGAGGGCCCCTGCCCTGCATGGGGAAAGGCTACTCTTTGGAGTCCAATCAGGGGGCAGTCAAACTAAAGACAGAGATTCCCTGATGCTCCCATGGTACCCAGAGTTCTACAGAGGACTCCAGAGATGAAGGGGCATAAACCATGAGGAAGCCGCTCACCCCAGACAGGCCAAACCTGCAAAAAGAGATATCAAGGAAACAGAGGGAAGCCCCAGAAGGAGGGAGGTCTGCACAGTAAATATCAAGTAGCTCCCAGGAGAGTAAAAGCTCCCAGAGATTAGAGTAAATGACAGTAGGTGAGTTCATGGGTCTGTCGGTACTATTTGGGCAATCCCTGGACTTTCCATGGAGGCAGGGATGTCTGTTTTTCACCCAGGACAAGGTCACCCAATCCAGGCAAGTGCCTTCTCCAGATTGCTGTGGAGGCAGGCAGCATGTGGGTGCTTATAGGCAGGGAGCAGGCTGGCAGCAGCTACTCTGGGCACTGTCCAAGTCCAGACCTTGCACTTCGTGCCATCCCCGATGGCTGTATCTCTCAGAGCTCTATCCCGGTCTTTCTGGAAAATCTAGAGCGACAACTGCACTCTCTACTGCCGCATCAGCAATCAGACTTAATGACCGGATCAGTATTGTTTAGGTGAAAATAACTCTAACTAGCTGAGCCCTGGACCACGGAGCCCCTGATTACAGGGACAGCAGGGACTATTGCTGAGTTCCTGGGCTCTCCCTCCACCAGCAGGCACCCTAGGTAGTAGTCATCAGTGCTAGCACAAACATTTCTGAGAACAAGCGAGAATGTGTGACTTACTTTATTAATGAAATGTGATGGAAGTTGTGTGTATCGCTCCCAGGGTAGATGCCTTTAAGATATAGTGGATGAGGGCCTGGGAAGGGTGGGTGGAAAAGGCGGGAAAAGGGGAATAGGGGGCATTACAATTAGCACACATAATGTAGCGGGGGCACTGGGAAGGCAGTGTAGCACAGAGAAGACAAGTCGTGACTCTATAGCATCTCACTACACTGATGGACAGTGACTGTAATGGGGTATGTGGTGGGGACTTGATAATGGGGGGAATCTAGTAACCACAACATGGCTCATGTGATTGTATATTAATGATACCAAAAGAAAAAAGAAGATATAGTGGGTGGTTTGCTACTGGCCCTTCTCCATGACATGGGAAACAGCAGAGCTCCAGATGTCGGATTGTCCACCCCCCTGAGGCTCCTAATGAATATGGCGAGGAACAGATCTCCTCTGCTGACCTAAGATGTATGTGTAGCCCAGTGGAAAAATTATTTTAAGTTTGTGGATTTTTAGACTGGTTTGTTTTGCAGCACAACCTCTCCCATCCTGACTGATACATCATATAGATAGATCCTCGATTGTTTCCTTCATGACTCTGATACAATCCCAAATCCTCACCATGGCCAGTAAGGTTCCTGCCTTCCTTCCAATCTCATCTTCTACTAGACTTGCCTTACTCACTTTGTTCCAGCAATAGTGGTCTTTCTATTCCTCACACACACCAAGCTCACTCCTCCCTGAAAGACTTGACACTTGCTATTATCTCTGCCTGAAAGAACCTTCTCCCAGACCCTCCACTCTGAGTGGATTCCGGTCCACTCAGCTTCCACCTCCTTAAGGGCCTTCTCGGACTACCGTCTAAAGAAGTGTAGTCCCTTTTTACCACCTTAACCTCTTTTGTTTTCTTCTTAGCATTTATTTCTCTCTGAAATTCTTCGTCTTTTGTTTATGTTTGTTTTCTCGCCTAGAATATGAGACAGGGATGTTATCTGCACCTAGAACAGAGACATAGTAAGAGTTCAGTAAATATTTAATGAGTGAGTGAATGAATATGCAAACCAGTGAAATCCCCTGCCTCACGGGTAAGAACCAGAAGAGCAGCTGAATGAAGGGCATTCATTTTTACAAACAGAGAGAACTCAGAAATCCAGTCCTGCTAGGCCTACTCGTTTCCTGGCAGTCCTATTTGGAGCACTGGCCGTTTCCTCCCAGATTTAGGCACTCAGTGCACTGTGATAAATGGCCGGAGCTCCTCACTGCATTTAATGGCAAACTCTGATCCAAGTGGAACTGCAGCCAGGTGGCTCATGGGAGCCCTGGAATGTGACTTCTGTATAGACCACAAAACCTGGAGAAGCTAACACTGTTCCAGATACATTAACTCATGATCCCCAGGAAGCACACACTTCTGATGAGGGAATGAGAGGCTCCCCTCTCCACGAGCACTCGGGGCCATGGGTAATCCTCATCCCAGTAGAAGTTTCTTGCCCATGCGTTTGGGGAAACTTCATCAATGTCAGCACAAGGACCCAGTGCAGGGAGAGACAATTGCATCTGCTCGGCAGCCTCCTCAGGTTATGGATTATGCAGGTCTTTGCCGGGGTCGTCCTCAGGCAGCTGGAGGCTTGTGGAGCCCCCCTGGCCACCTCGCTTAGCTCACCTGCCTGTTCTTGGGGTCCAGAGGAAGCTGACAAGTACTGCTTCTGGCACTTCAGCCTTTGTTCTCAGTAGGGACACAGGAGGCTGTGTCTCTGCTCCTAAAACAGAGGGGATGGGACTCCAGTCCAAGACGCCCCGCCCAGCAAAAGAGCCGTTTAGCCTTCCAAGTGCATCCCCACTTGAATGCCTGCGCCCCATCCCCAACACCCCCACTGCTCCTTTTGTCTCCTGCTTTCTTTCTTCCTCAAGCTGAATGGACCTTCCTCCAGGTTTTAGAATTCAGACTTTGCTTTTTACTCCTGTCTTAGCAGAGCTTGGGATCCCTCTATGCTCACAAATTTGCCACCTCCCCTCTGTGAGTACTTCTAACTTCTACCCGGGTCTTTTTCTCCCAGCTGCTTTTGCAAGGTCAGAGCAGGGGTCCCTCAACAGCAATCCATGGACTAATGCACATTTGTTGTAAACAATAAATAAAATAAGATAAAATAAAATAAAAGCTAAGCTATAATGCTTTTGTGAAGCCAACAGTATTTAGAGGACCACTGTATCTCCCTGTTTGGGAAGTTTTCTTCTTTCCCCTCAACAAAATGGAGATAGTGGCTATTTATTTGTTTTCATGTAGTCATCTGGCCAAATAAAAAATTGGCATCCTCAAGATGGAGATCAAATTGGTCTCGCAACTTTTGTGTTTACTTTCCCAAGAAGTGCAGAAGCCTGCACACAGAGGTCTGTAGAACATCCCTACCTGCCTGTCTGGTTTCTGCCTAGAGTACATTATGCTGAAACCCTCACTGTTACTTTCCCCAGCTCCCAAGTCCCCTCGGTCCTCATCAAAGGCATCACTGCCTTCTTAGCCCTGGAACTTCCCACTGGAATCAGCCTAGGTTCTCCATTCCCATCCCTCCCAAATCCACTGTGCACACTCCAGCATCCCCGTCTCGTTCAAACACTGCTTTAGTCTGCAAGCCACAGACTGGAGGCCTTGGGGCTGTGCCCCGAGAAGGACACATATTAAGTATACAGGGGGTAGTGGTTCTCTTCCTTGTTCTTTTTTGGTCAACATTTGCAAATATAAATACTGGAAGGCGTGGCAATGCTGGGTTTGCTTTCTTGCACACCAACGCTTTTCTGGAGCTAAGGAAGGTGTCCCTTCTAGGCTGCCCCCTCCATTTTCGCTTCCACTGCCTGCTGCATATGCCTGGGCGGCTCCATGCATGGATGCTGCCTGGGCACACGCACCGCAGCCCTACACTAGTACTGTCACCTTCCTTTTCAAGGAACTTCAGCTCGTTCATTCTGCACAGAACTGAAGGAGCGCTATTAACTCAGGAGGCCGCAGTTAAGCCCCTTCCGTGCTTTAGTGAGCTGTGAAGGCCCCTCTGCCTTGGCTTCCCTTTCTGTGGAATGGGGATATGACCTTTGTCTCCAGAATACGATGAGACAAAACGAAGTGTATTTTTTTTCTTTTTTTGGAATGCTGAGCCACTTGGAGGCAGGTACCGTAAAAATTCAAGGTGTTATCATGAGAGAGTAAGAAATTTCGTTCTGTGCTAATTAAACTCACACCTTACCACTTTACGCAGGGGGACGAGGCGACATGACAGCATCGCTGCACTCTCTCCCTACCTACGTCTCATGCAGCCCGGACTCCGACATTTGCCGGAGAGGCTGATGGAGCTCTGAGCTCTGTACGGAGCACGGGCTGTTCTCTGAGCATGTTAAGAAGTTGTCAAGCTGAGGTCAGGCAGGTGAAGATTTAGTGAGGCAGCCGACAAAGTCTCCCCACCACTGGGTTGCCACCGCTTAGCAATGCGCCGGCGGGACGCGTGCGAGAAAAGAGCTATTTCTCGTGCGATGGCTTTAGCACTCCCCTGGGGGTGCGGACACTGTCCTTCTCCAGCACCGGGCGGCCGCGGGCAGCGCCAGCTCTGGGAGGGCCCCGCGGGGCAGAGTGGGCGCCGGCGCTATCGATCCACTTGCCCCAGCAGGAGGGACACTTGCGGGAGAAACACCATTTTTTTTCCCTGTTTTTTCTCAGGCCAAAGAAGAGACTATCTATGGAAGGTAATGGAGCTGTCACGGAGGAGAGAGAAGTGGAAATTCACTGTCCTCTGGTGAGGCAAAGACATCTGTGTTATTGCCCTTACACCAATAGTTTTTAAAACAAAGTCGTAAAACAACCTGCTGTACGTGAGCGAGGTGAAGCCGTGCAGGGCCCCCCTTACTCTGAGTTTCTGAAAAGAAACAAATCTTTAAAAAAAAAAAAGGTGGAGTGGGATGATGATGATAAACTAGAAGACATGGACTCCTGGAATGGAGGTTGGACGCAAGAAATGGCAGAGCCCTCCGGGCCGCTTCTACCCTCCAGAGAGAAGGAGCCCTGTTGGCGCTCGACGAGGGAGAGGCAGGGCCAGCCTGAGAGAGGGCGTGGGGTGATGTGGACCACGGGGGACAGCAAGGATGCTGGATGTTGTCCCTTCTTTGACGCAAGCCCAGGAAGGGCCACCCCTTGGCAGGTGTGCGGCAGGGCTGTGATTACTGCCCATGTCTGTGCCGGGCACCCATGCACAGACCACCTTTCACAAGCAACTGCCCATTCAATTTCCAAAATCCTCTGGGAGGCGGGCTAGATGGAGTCACTGTCCTCAGTTCTCAGATGAAGAAACGGCAGCTCAGAGGAATCCCTTGGTCTGCCAATGTCACAGAGCTGGTCTTCTGACCTCAAATCCAATGCCTTTTTTAAAATAACATATTTCCTCCATCTTCTCTGTCAAGATAGGTCTGTCTGCCCACCTCTAAAGCCCGCTTCCCCTCCAGTGCACCGGACACACACCAATCTGTTTGCACCAACCCTGTGGAAAGCTGTGTGAGACGGTGATGTACAGTGTCCGTCAGCAGGGACCTGCTAAGGTCTTGCGGACCACTTGCTGGCAAGCTGTTTGGTAGAAAGCTCACCCAATAGACCCGCTCTCCAGATGGCAAGCTGTCCTCTTTGTTTCTAAGGTATGCGGTGTGGGCCTTTGATGCATGGAATTCGGAGTTGGAAAGAGCCTCGGGGCAACCTCCATTCAGCATGAGGATCTGTTTGCCTGCCCCCTGAGAGGTGGTGACCCAGGCTCCGAAGAGCACAGCCCACTCTTTTGTGCCAGATAATCCTATCCTGTGTCCTGGCCGTAGCTCAACAATCCATAGACTGGCCAGGGATTTCTGACCCTGCATCAGGTGAATAGCATCCTTTCAGGAATGGGAGTAAGACAAATGTTCGAGGGCAGAGATAGGCACTGCCGGTGAGGGGGCTACTCTCACACAGCTAGGTCTGCTCAGAGCCAAAACCAGAGTGGTGAGCCCAAGCCCATTGTGAACTGAAGTCCTGAGGGGCAGAACCTCTGAGAAGGAAATAAGCTTGTTGGATGCAGTAGACCAGTGAAGCCTGACCAGAGGTGAACCCCCAAGGTCACTAAGGTGGTCTGATCACAGCCAAAGTCCCTCTGAGCCGGGTCAGGGGGACTGCATTCAGTTGTACAGGCTGCGCCCGGCATAGGCAGTGAAACGAGTGCCTCCACTGGCACCAAATGAGCTTCTGCCCAGTTCCAGCACCTTATGCTACATGCTGGAGGGTTATTCTTGAGCCCCAGATCTGCCTTTGACTGGAAACTTTTGGTGGGACCAACATTTTAGGGCTACGGGCTCCCCATCTGTGAAATGGGATAGCAATACTAAGCTCACCTTCCTCAAAGTGGTCAGGAGAAGAGGAGATTATAGAAGAAAATGTTTTTTTTTTTAATGCAAATATAGGATTTATTCTTTCTCTTAAGAAAGTATCACCCATGATGGCAGTTCAGACAGGAAGTAAGAGGAATGACTCACCTGGGTCTAGGGTAGACACAGCTTATAGGAGACAACTTCTTCTCCGGCATCCGGACTAGTGATACGGGAGACACTGTGGAGTCCCAGGCAGGCATGCCTTAGCAGCTGGGGTCCTGTCCCCCAGGAGCTGTGAGTGTGGGTAATGATGCAGGGCTCCAGATGCCCCCTTCTCTAGAGAACTACCCTCTGCCTGGGAACTACCAGCCCCTGAGACTCTGTCCCTGGCCCCCATCCCCAGGGAGCTCTGGAGCTTACACGGGCCTTCAAATGCCCATCTTTGGACTCACCCTCAAACAGTCAAGCATGCAGGTTTCCCCCAGAATGGGGTATGACTTTGGGGAGCCAGCTGTGTTCAGCAGATGGCAATTCTTGGACAGGAGTTCAGCCGAGTCACCTACTGCCAACATTCCTACCAGCTTGAAGGATGTGTGCCTTGTCCTGAAGGATACATCCGCTACATCCTTCCATCCTAGGTGAGTAGAGCCTTCCCCCAGAGTCAAATTCTGCTAAAAGTAAAAGATTCAGAATTTTCTGAAAAGTAGCTCCTGTGCATGCTCAGTACCTGGCACCACGTAGGTAATCAGATACTGTCGGGGTTTCTAGCCTCTCCCCTGCCAGTCCTGCTCACTGTCAGGATTACTAGCTCTTTCAGTGACCCTCCGAGCCAGTGGAGAGAAAGGAAAGGAGGGAGAGGCACGCCCGCCAAGGCGAAGCAAGGGAGGTAAGAGCCGACTGTCCACCTGTTCCGCAGCCTCTGCCGTCTCTGGAGACAAACAGACGCAACAAGGAGATCAGTCAAAGCACGAACTCCTTTATTGCAGCTCAGAACACGGGATATATAGGGTGTGGTCTCTTCTGATTGGTCACACCTTATGCTAATAAGGCGATTTTGGAACTTCCAATCACGCACAGAGTTGTGTGCATGCACGGTTGTCTCTGACGTAAACAGCGGACCTAAGTGAGAACACTCGGCGGGAAGCTGTGGCACAGCTGAGATCCAAAGGTAGCTCCCCACAAGATACGGCATCTGCTCATGGAGATGCTGCCGTTTTGGGATGGGGGCTGTGAGGCAGGCAGAGCCAATACCTTGGCCACACTGTCTGTGAGTCTGAAAGATGTCCAGTCCACTCTGCCCCATTTCCACCCAGCTCTGGGAACCCACCCGCCTGTATATATGCTGAAGGGATTCCTCTGAAAGCAAGTGACTGATACTTCTCAGCTCCATTGCAATGGACTTTTTTTTTCAGTATTTTCCTCATTTCCACATGCACGAGCTTCTCCTGCACACCTTCGTGCAGGGTATTCTGGAGGAGGGCGAGAGAAAAAAGAAGAATCTTTGCAACGTATATTGGTAACATTTGATTAGCCTTGGGTCACTTATTAAGTGACAATGACCTCTATTATGTCTGTCACAGGTGAGCCACTGCATACTGTCTATGGTTCATAGGCCTAAAGTTCTCCACCGAGTGTCACGAATTCCCATTATGTCTCCAGCTCTGGGCTTTGCACTTGGGGGCAAACTGACCCCTCCACACGTCCAGATGTTCCCTGTTGACTGAGAGATGAAGGTGGGTCGGATCCGCCTTAGGTTCTGGAAAATGCAGAGAACTCATCAGTGACACACTCTTGATGGGGTACCCCAACCGGTGGGGGGGGCTCATGCCACTGCAACTGGACAGAACCCCTCCTAGGCCGTCATCCTCCATTGTAAGTGAAGTCGACCTAGGTCTCATGGGTGTTGCGCTAGAGGCCCTTAGAGATCATAGTCTTTAAACCCTTAATTTTACCACTGGGAAGACAGACTTCCAGAGAGGAAATGTGCTGTACCCTCAGCCCACAGCTACAGCTCTGAAACTTCCCATTATGATGGAAGTCTGTACTTGCGGGGTACAGAAGGCAGAACACCCATTCTACAAAGAGATCCTGTCTACCCAGATGCCCTTTAGGCCCCTCTCCGTCTCCAGGACCCCTCTCTAGTGATGCCTTTTACATAGAAGCTGAAGATCTTACAACTATGTTTCCAGTGCACTGTGCCAGCTTAAGAGCTCCCCATTCATCATTACCCCAAAGGTCAAGGTGGTACATAGATAAGTGGATGCCGTATTCCTCAGGTTTTATGTGCCTGAAATCCTGTTTTTAGATTTTTTTTTTATTTTGGTTTCATCATGCCCTTTATAAAATGCATACCACCAAATATCAGCCACTAACTCTTTAGCATAAATGAGTTTTCCAGTTCCCTTCAGGTAATGTATTTTAAAACACTAAGATAAGGTCTACTAAAGGTCAGATGGTGTGTGGGGTAGGGTCCAGAGACTGTCCTAGAAGAGCAGCTGGTCAAGGGAGGGGACTTTCAGGCCACCACGGCAGGCAAAGAGAGGCTGGGCCATTTCCATCTCATCATTTGGTATGACTAAAACAGAGTGTTGTATAACTGAAAAACAAAGCAAATTTTAAATATAAACAAAACCACAAAACTAAATTAAAAACACTAAAATCCAACAAAATTTAAATCCATAATACGAAATGAGCAGGACCAGTTTGTCCTGCTCTAGAGTAAGAAGTCATTCAAGGGTCCAGGGGCCAGTAAGTGCCACTGACTGTTCTGCATTCCTGCAGGCAGCTTGTGGCCCTTCCTTGGAGAGAATACACCACCTCCATATCACATCTCTCTCAGATCTTCTCATTCATCTGCAACAACTGGGATTGTACTACTTTGGCAAATTGATCAAATCATAAAATCAAACACGGGCTCTGACAGCACCTGTGGCACCCAGTGGGCTTACATAATTTGTGCAAACATAATGTACTACACATTCACAAGTAATAGATGATTATGACCCATCACTTCAGAGCTGAGACCAGAGAGATTGGTCTGAAGCTCCCTTGATCACGACCCTTAACCTCATGCCATCTAACTACCACCTCGTCAGGACAGGAGGCAGATGGTAGAGGGTCATATGCATGGATTCCAGAGCCCAGGGTCCCAGGGTTGAATCCTCACTCTGCCACTTTGCTGTGTGTACATAGGCCAGTGGCTTCACCACCCTGTGCTTTAATTCCCACCTCTGTCAAATGAAGGTCAGAGTGGTAACCACCCCACAGGACCGTTACGATCGTTCTAGGCATGTTAATACGGCAAAATATTTAGAATAGCGCCTGGCACGATGTTACCACTGTATAATATTAACAGGCATTATTCTTAAGGTTGATATGACTCTTCCTAGATCATTTATATGCATTTAATCATGTGTAAATATATTCAGTGTGTTTTGTTGGATTAAAAATTATTGAGATGAAATCATACTCTATGATTCATTCTGCAGTTAGCTTTTACTCTAAATAATCCATGAGCTTCAATATTTTCTTCCCTGCACCTCTCCTGCACACTGGACAGCAGGGTCCTAAGCAGTATTTACAGAGCTAGCAAACCAGAATTAAAGGCGGTGCTGGCTCGCCCCTCTGTTCTATTGGTCCATTCTGGCCCCGCCTTCAGAGCATGATATCGCACAAGTCCTGCTTACCCTGCCAGTTTCCTATTACATCGCCAAATGGCTCGGGTGTTACAGGCACTGAACTTCCCTAAACTGAAGTTCATTTTAAATGCATCGAAGTTCACTTTAAGTTGCATCACAGGACAATTCGGAGGAGACTTAGCCCGGTCTGTGTGTGTGCACACACATGTGTGTATGTGTGCCTGTGCGCATACATGTAAAAAAATCACGTTGGATTGCTCTAGCTCCTGCATTGAGACATATGTGTACTTTGTATGTGGGAGCAGAGCCACTTGGAGTGGTGACCATTCTAATTTTCCATATTAAAAATACCCCTGGTTCTTGGCAAACAGCCACCATCTGTGCCATTGTATCGCCTCTTGCCCCCAGCTCCTCATCTTCCCTGATGATGTGATAGGTCCAAAGACAAAATGTTTGAGGATTGTCTGGGCTTGAAGAGACCACAGAGGGTGCATGTGGCCCTGCACTTCAGCACTGCTCCTGAGAAGGGAGGAGACAGGACGGCAGTAGGCACTTACCTCTGCACTTAGCTGCTCCTCATTAGCGAGCTGTTTGGCGGAAGTCTTCACTGCCACTCTCCGGCTCCCGAGGCTTTGTCATCCCCTGCACGGCAACCTCTGTTAGTCAATAATAACAGCTTATTTAAAAATAGCAGCATCAACTTGTTTGCACTGTTATTATTGGTGCCTGGCTTCTATCCCTGGAAGACTTGGGAAAGGTGTGCGACCTGCTTCCTCTGGAGCATCTCTGGCTGAACCTGTTTCTAGATCTGAGGAAAAGACAGGCGCGTCTTTAGCAAACACTTACAACGTAATTGCCAGACAGTTAGGGTCCACGACTGTAAAATACAGCAGTCGGCGGCACGGTAGGTTCATGAGTCAATAAAGCATTGCCACGTGTTTTATTGAATTGTAAGCCTATTTTGCCCTGATGCGAACCTTGTGGAGTTTCCACCTCCATATAAATCTGAGTGATTCATTTAGCATTCAAAGTCGGGTAAAAAGGGGATTTGGTCCAATTCCAATACAACCCTACCCCATTAGCTCTCTCTATTATAATCTTCCTTTGCACCCCCTCTTGTCAGTGAGGACATTTGATAAAAGCTCATGTCAGAAATAAATCAGGGAGTGAATGGCAGGCTGTGCATGAAACAGCTTTCCTAGAGGCCAGTCAGCCCATTTATGTATAAACGGGTTCTCTTCCTACAATGCCGTGGGAGGGCTCAAGCCTGATAGGACGCTGCGTGGGCAATCTCCCAGCCGTCCTGTGTCCAGCCAGCCAACTGGCAAATTTATAGAAGCTTCTCGTTTTTCTAACATCTGACTGGAAATAAATTTGACATCATCTAATTAATGTGAGAACACTGTGAAAAGTAGTACTACTGAGGCCATTTATTTAGGGACTGAAATTTAGACCCTATCACCAACACATCCCCGCCCTAAAACTCAGCCAGATACTAAAAATAAAAACAATAACAGGGTAAAAGTCAACGTTTTTCACTCCATATATGCTCAAAGTATCACAAATAATTTGCTAATGTAAAAAAACCATATCCTGCTTGGAAAAGCAATATCATCTTATGATTGGGTCTGGGATAATCTAAGCGAGAAGATGGAATTAAAAAATTGTAAGGAATGAGAAATAGAAAATACAGTTATAAAATATGAAAATATGGAAACTTACGAAAAGCATCCCTTTTACTTTGAAGGAATATTATTTTTAAAGTTCAGGGAATGTGAAATTTATCGCCAGGACCTGGGGTCCATGATTGACTTTTTTTTTTTTTTTAAACTGGCAGACAATAGGAAAATACGAAAAATTAAGGCACCCCCAAAATAGAGTAAGACAGGAGGGCTGAGAACTTTCCAGAACCCAGCACCAAGCACATGTTCTGAACTGCCTGGCCAAGGAGAAAAGCACCGGGCATATCCTTTTACCTATTCCTGGTCAGAGAGCCCCAGAATGTCCGTTACTCCCAGGACTTTGACACAGAGCCCCATAGCTATGTTAATTACATGCTTGCTTCCTCAGAGTGGCCTTTCAGGCCAGGGCTCTGGGTCAGCACTGCGCTCTCTGCAGAAGCAGCCATGGCAGCATCGGTGGACAAGCAGCAACTAAGGGACCAGATGCACTATTTGTTCCGGACGAATCCCACTCTCCAGACAGCCAACAGTTCAGCAAAGTGCATTAAGAGCACACATGGGCAAAGAACAGAGGAGATTTTTTTTCTTACCCAGTGAGTGCAGTAAGAGAGTCTGTTTCCATAGCAGATGACCCACGTCCTGTCCTCCTGGGGCAGGCCTGCAAGGACAAGCCTGCCGGGGTGAAGCTGTGAGTTTTAAAAGGTCCAGACAAAGCGGGCACAGCCGGACAGACCAGAAACACTGGGACATACAATGATGTGGACCTTATCACAGCTTCAGGTGTTGATTTCCAGAAAGTAGTCCCTGTCACCCTGCTGGCCAAACCCCAAAAAGCAAGCCCTACGTGTAGAAGCTGGGGCAGGAACAGTCCCCCTCCTTAGCCCTTCTTTTCCTCTGCTTCTGCCACATGCAGCCCTGACGCCCATAACTAAAAAACAAGTTCATAATTTAATTTGGGGGGATTGGTTGGCAAATGCTCATTAAACAATTGGGTATTTGGAAATGCTATCTTTAGGTTTTTTTTAATTGACCTATTATTTTGCTTGCTCTGACTGCCAGAACCCCCACCGCAAACAAGGAGATGCTCGCTACCTGGACTTTCTTTGATGAATAGTTTTAATTAAAAAATTCTGTACCGTAAGTATTTTAATGTTACGAACATACCAAAGGTATGCAGTCATAAATTTAAAAACACATTTAAATTAATCTATAAATATGCCACAAAATTGACAGGGTATATTTAAGCAGGGGTGTGTGGCATAGATAGCTAATGATGACAATTAAGAATCGTGTAAAATAAATGAAAATCAATACTCAGAACAGTTTGGAAAAAAAGGGAAAAAGAGAGGAACTGAAACAACATGTAGTTTTTCTACTAGGGGAAAAATTAGGAGCGGCTTAGAGTCCTGAAATATCTGCTGCATTGAAAGAAAGGCAACTGGTAGCATTCTTTCCTCATTGTCTGGGATCATAAAAACTCCCAGGGCCCTGCTGGGATGACAAGAGGGATCTGCTCAGGCCTGGGAGCCTGGGAGGAGGATGGCTCTGTTTTAATTCCTCGAGTAAAATCTACATCTCGCCACTTATAGGTCTGAGAGGAAATCGTCAAAGTTCCTGACATACGTGCCTAGATGTTGACACGTGGGCACGTATTTTTTGCACTTTTCGGTCTGCTTTCTACATTGCAACCACCATGACAAGTGTGGGGGTACTTATGCCTCAGAAGGCAGGAGGCTCCTAGGGCCAAGAGGACCAGCTAGTTACCTGTGCTGTGAGCAGTACGTAGCCACCATTCAATGGGGCAAAAGACACTCAGGGGCCTCTGTGTGTCCCATTGTAGAAAGAGCCGCCTGCAGCCAGATGTGTGTGCCACTCCCGCTAATTCACGGAGAGCTTTGCTGAGCTGAACCAGGGGATACGCACCAACCTTCATTACTACATTCGTATTAAAAGACAACTCTGTGTCTTTCAATCATGTCTTTCCCTCTAATTAAGGCATATTCACTTTTTTCCCCTAATTAGGTATTCTTTGTTGCATAATGTTTGTTCTAATCTTTCGGAATCTTTCTCAGTATCCAGTCATTACAGGCTCCCCTCGAATTCAACCAAAGCATGTTATTTTTTCTGCTAATTATATCCTCATTTACAGATTGGCGCCTCTTCTGATTGGCTCCGTGCACTAGTTGCTATGACTTCATTAGTCGCGTCTCCTGACCCTGTTATTTCTTGTGACAGGACTTGCCCCTCGTGTCCTGCGGCTCCGGATCCCTGGGTCACTTCTCGCCAGGGTTGAAATAGTGTCAAACACACGGGGGGTTAGGGTACAGGAATCACATCACTGCTGCAGTGGTTAATTACTGCACACAGCCGCGGTACAAATTATTGCTGCCGGCTGGGCCTTGCTTGCCTCGTCTTTTTTTTTAAATGAATGTTTTAAAGGTGTCATTAGCAGGTTAGTTTCATTTAGAAAAATGTGCCTGATGAAAAAAAAAAAAAAAAGCTAAATGTGTCTCCCTTCTATGGCACCCAAAGAATCCATCTTTCTGGTACAAAACCTCAAAACCTTTAGTTTTGCAAGGGACTGCCAGTGTGTGAGCAAAGAACTCCAGCTTCAACTCAGTTATTGGCAATCTCAAAAAAAAAAAAGGTTGAATTTTAAAATCCCAAAGTGGTGCTCGGAGGATTTCCTAACTCCAAGCACGCAGAAATAAAATAATTTAAAAAATGATCAAATTAAAAAAATAATAATAATTATATAAAACTACAGCACTCTAACATACATTGTAGTCATTAAAAAATAGCAAGATGAAGCTCTCTGGGTAACTAAATCAACAAAAAAGGAGTCTAATTGATTACACAAGATTTGCATATTAAGAGATAATTAAAACAAAGGACATGTATTTGTGTGCCAGTGCTATCTTTTTAATAAGCAAAGTGGAGAAATGGGATGTGAAAATTTGGGGTTACCCAGGTTAGACAAGATGTCGTGATCCCCACTTTCAGATTCTAGGCCATTGAAATAACCCAGTTCCCAGGAATCAGAGACCCAGGAAAAATCAAGCCTGCAGAGTTGAAATGCAAGTTAGTTAATATGAAAAATGCTGTATCTAGTTGTTTGCAAAATTACTTTTGTTGATTAAAAGGCTCTTCAGAACTTCCGGCTGGTGAAAGGGTTTTAAATTGTCTAATGCTGATTGTGATTGCTATGCAGAAAAAAGGCAGTGCAAAGCAAACCATTATATCACTGAATCTTTGTTAAGCAGGCCTTGAAAGTGTCTGACAGCATAATTAATCTTGTGATATGAACAAAGAAACCAACTCAATAGTATTGAAGATGCTTATTAAAAATACTAAATACCTTTTTCCACTTAAAAACCTTTTGAAACAGGGTGGGAAGTGGCATTACCTTTTTGTTTCTGCAGCATTTTCAACTAAAATTGATACTAGGGTCTACAGCACATCCACAAAACTGTGAAGTGGACAACAATAAGAATTAGTTTTAAAAAAACCATGACCCCAGACCAAGAACGCTGGCCGGGCTCACCGACCTGGCAGCTGCAGGTCCTGACAAGAACCCCCTGCAGCGACGACACTTGCTGAAGTGGAGGCCGAATGAACGGTAGACCTTCGGTCACAAAACCCTACAAAATCTGGGGACTTCCTTGAAATTGCTTTTTATGCTCGGGGATCTCAAGTAATGGCTGTGCATACAATCACCTGTGATCCCCAAGAGCTTCAGAGGCCCAGGATATATTTGTATTCTTTTGTTAGGGCAGAGTTCAAGGTGCAGCTCTCAGGACTTCCCGGGTCCCCTGGGGAACTCAGCAATATTTACATCTTGGGAAAACGACTGAAGCTCCAAGGAGCTATCAACACTCTTTCTAAGCTGTGCTGGCGGGATGTGCTTAAGATAACGGGGTACTCACTGCCCTACAGGCTGCGGAGAGGGTAGGGGAAGGGGGCAGCAGGGGCCTTGGTGAGTGGGAGTTGGGGGAAGGGGTTTCCCTTATTGGTTGGAATTTTTACCCGGGATGGTGACCAAAGACAGTGTTGATACGTAACATCTTTGCAGTTTTGCAATGATGCGTAACTAAAAGCCACAGCATTTCAGTGCCTACAGCAAGAAGCACTTAACTTAGCTCACGCAGCTGTGGACTGACCCGTGGTCAGCTGAGCTTGGCTGGGCTTGCTCCAGCACTTGCAAGTCAACTGGACTCAACAGACCTCTGCTGACCTTAACTGGGGCAACTCAGCTCCCTGAGTCTCTCACCTTCACTGGCCCAGGCCTGTTCTTCTACGGTGATGACAGAAATTCAAGAGAGCAAGTGGAAACACGAGAGGGCTCCGAAGGTCTGGGCTTACAACGAAGTTAATGCCATGGAGTGACCAGGCAACAGTCATCCGAACAGGAACCTTTGCGGAGGGATTTAGAGAAGTCACTGAAAGAGACACATAAATACGTTTGTCTTTAGCATGCCTACATGCTGCATTTTTTGATTAAAGAAAGTTTTAGCATATAGTTATAACTCATACTATTTTGCAAACTGAGAATAAAAGGCTATTTCTTTGTCTTGATATTGAGGAAAATTAATTTGAATGGTTTGCCATGTAATAATGTTAGTAACAGGAAGAGAGATAAATAAGAAGAGAATGAATGAAAGGGAATGAGACCATCAGCACCTGCAATTGATATGTTCATCTACATAACAATCACACAAAAAGAAAGACCCAGAATCAACAGAAAAAATATTTTCATTAATAAGAAAGTTCAGCAAGATAGCTGGGTAGAACATCAAACTAAAAAAATCAATGTTTCTTTTAACTAACTAAACAACCAGGAAATATAATTAAAAAATTAGATATTCACAATGGCAACAATACAGAAAGTATACAGAAATAATACAAAAACTAATGGTAACACTGTCAGAGTGATAACATTATGAGCGTACCGAATCTCCTGTATTTAATCTATAAATGTAATTGAGTACAAATAAAAATTCAAAACAATCCAAATTGGATTTTTAACAAAATTCACAGATTTACTCTAAAATTTTAATTTACTTTGAATTACTGTGAAATGAGGTGAAATAAATGTACAGAAATAGTTTTTCGGCAATAAAAAAGAAGATTGAAGAGGAAAGAATTGCTGTACTGAATAGAAAGTCATGTTACAAAGTCAGCGATGTTAACACTGTGGTACTGATGAAAAATACATAGACCAGGAGACCGAGAGTGCTACCAGCCTAAGGAGAAAGGCCAAATTTATTATTGGTATTTCTGAGAAAACTAGATCACTCTACAGAGAAATGTAAAACAAGATCTCTACTTTATATCACATCCAAGTGGACTCTAAATGGATTGAAATGTGAAAATGTGAGATGATGCTGAAATGGTAAAAACACATAATTATTAGAAAAAATATAATATCAATATGACTTAGACAGAGAGAATACTTTCTAAACAGAACTTCAAAAATTCAAATGGCAAGTAAAAATACCTGACAGAATTGTTCACATCAAGACGAAGCCTTTTAGTTCCTTGAAGGATACCTTGGATAAGTTAATAAACCAAGGACAGAATGGCAGAAAGAATTGTAATATTGAAACTAAGAAGGTTAATATCTAGACAGTAGCCCCAAAAAGAAAATGTTCAGTTTCCTTTTCATCAAATTAAATTTGTCTTGGTATTGAGGAAAATAAATCTGAATATTATTTCATGCAATAATGTCAGTAATAGGAAGAGAGATAAATAAGAAGAGTATGAATGAAAAGGAAATGAGGGGACCAGAAGGAGAAACTCCAAAACTGGTAAATATAAAAAGAGAGTTTGAAAATCATTAGCAATCTGAGAAATGAAAATTAAAACAAAAAAGATATCATTTTATACCTAATGCACTTGTAACAATTGGACTGCTAGAAAATCCCCAATGTCTGAAAGATGAGGGAATGCAAGACACTGATGCTGCGCTGAGCACCATGGCTGCTTAGTCATATTAAATGCACTGTCCATGACTCAGGTTGTTTTGCTAGCAAACCGATGCTGAGAATGAGCCGTGCACGCAAAAGTTTACTGGGGAGCACGCTCAGAATGAATGCTCGGGGTAGCGAAACTGGTAGGAGAAGCTGAACTGGAATGCAATCACCACAAGGGCCTCGCTATGACACTGTCTTCCAGGGACTCCGGGGCTGGATGGTCTTTCAGAGCTGTCCCGCCTGCGACAACGGTGGGGGAGGGAGGGGCCGGGACCTTGAGCGAGGCAGCTCTCTTAGTCCCCTGAAAAGGGACTCAGCTGAGAAGGATCCCTTGGTGTTGGAGTGGGCCTGCCATAGCAACCACCATACTCTAGGAACCAGGAATTCTCTTCTGGATCCACTTCCCAAAGACGTACTCAGACACTTATAATGGACACACAGATGTTAGCCACGATGCTACTTGGGGGGCAGGAGATCGGAGCCTATATGTCTAGGGAAGATAAGTAAACAGTGGAAATGTGTAGTGATCGAAAGCAACGGATATATGTGCACAAAGCAATATGGATCTTGACATTTATGTACATTAAGATGCAGTCACACTGACAGCACGTACTTGTCACGAACAGGTAGCATTGAGCACAGCGTAGAGGTTGCCTCAGTGGGTAAGAGGATAGGGTTAAAAGAGAATAAATAAACAGGCAAATGAAAAGGGATCTTGCATAGATCAATGTTGAAAATATGCTGTAAATTGAGGATGACGATGAACTCAATCCTCTGAATCCCAGAAAGAAAAAAAAAAAAAGAAAGAAGTCATTATAGTGTCAGAAATTTCAAGCTAGTACTCAGGTCAACCTCCAGATCTTTCAACGCACTATGTCTTTTTCACACCCCACACAGAGTTGTGGTCCAGCGGATACATTTTTCAGGAAAATGGGACGAGGGATTATTTTCCAGATGCTCTGGACTTAAGTTTTCCTATTTGAATCTAATTAAGGGCTTGTGAAAGCCATGAAGAAGGAGATTTGAGCTCCTGCTTCACTCTTTGGAGTTGGTTTGAAGAGAAAAAATTCAAGCACGGAGTTTGAAAAGATGTTGCCAATGGAAAGGAGGCAAGAAAATCAGAAATTAGGAGAGTAAGAGGGAAGGCGTGGTGGGTCGCTCCATGGAGGGGGGGGGAAGACCATTCCTGGAGGAAATACAAGTGAAAAATGCAGTTCTACAGTGAGGAGAAACAACGTGAAAGAGATTCTCAAGTATTTTTAAACTGTCAACCTGCCAAAGAAAATTTGAGGCAGAATGTACACAGTCCACGTGGGGAAATGGTTTTTTATAGAAAAACCCAGTTTCTAGGATATTCTTATCACAGAGTTGGGAAGCAGGGAACAGTTCGGAACAATGGCTTTGCTGAACTCTTGACGCCAAGGGAGTCCAACCCCCTTTCTGAAAGTATGGACTCTTGAAGGTATGAAAATATGTACAGGAAGATGTATTAGGAAACAGTCTGTGTTCTTGCACTGATGGCCACGGCCACGCTGTGTTACCTAAGACAGGTTCTGCACTTCATGGGCCTCAGCTCGCCTAACTGTAAGAGGAAAAGGTCAACTTTTTTTTGTTTCTTGAGCTTCTAGGACTTGATGTAAGAGTGATGTAAGGAGGTTGTTGCTAAAAACCTCTGCTCCAGCTGTCAGGGAGCTGCAGCAAAACAGCTGAGTTCCCTCCTATAAGCATCAAACTAAAGGGATTATTTGCTTGGGAGGAGGAAGAGAGTTGGAGGAGGAGGAAAAGGAAAGAGGTGGTGCAGCAGAAGAAAAGAACAGGAGAAAAAAAGTAATTTTAGTGTTTGCCGTCCCCTCATTTGGTTGTGAGCATCTCACCATTCTAGTTTAAAAATAAAAAATGTACTTAAATATATATATATATTTGAACATTGTGTGGCCTCTTAAGTAATCCACTTACATCATCTGCTGCTCAACTGAAGTAGCAAAAATTTATTCCAACCCTGGAGAAAAAACTGGCACTGTTGAACTTACTGAAAACTGGCATATCTGTACAGGGGCGCACAACTAGACCATTTAAGAGATTTTTAAGGATGGTTTTGACCAGACATTTTTTTTAGACCTATATGAATTATTGGGGATATGATATCACAATTGCCTCAGCATTTGATGTCCCTTTCCATGTGCGAGCTGTTCCCCACTTTTATGAGCCAGAGGCCACCTGCCTCCATGGAGGTTGAAATGAAAAGATATTTTCTGAGCCTCTCTTGAAATAGGCCACAGGAACATGAGTCTTTGAATAAACCTTAATAAAACAATGAAGTATGGATTGTGCAGAATCCACAGAGGGTAGTGGCAGAAAGCGCCCCCATCTTATTTCGTGAGGCACCAATAACATAGTGATAACATGAGGGATGGATATGTAGGGTCCGTGGTGTTGGCTGTAGGGCCATAATGTCTGGACTCAACAGTTATGACCACAGTGCCTCTTAGGAGTGAATGCACATCTTTTTCAGTCAAACGATTTCTAATTCTGCCTCTACAGACCTTCTGGATATAAAGGTTACTCAAAATATTTTTGGTAATTTTTTTCTTATCTTGAATTAGTCTGTTTTGATTTCTAATCAGATGACGATGATTTATTGGAGCTAAAATTCTTTGCAAATATATGCTGACATTAGAAGTTAGCTCCCAAGCAAGATGCAACACTACTTCTTTGAATGTTTGAATTCGCCAGTGAAGCCATCTATCTGCATCTGTAGTTCTCACTGTGAGAAGATTTCTTTTTGTTGTTCATGTATAGTATAGGGTTACTTAAATTTTCTATTTCTTCTGTGTCAGCTTTGGTAGTTTATATCTTTTAATGTCCTTCACTTCCTCTAAATTGTTGAAATTCACATTAAATTGCTCATAATATTTCTTTGTTATCTTTTAAATGTCTGTAGGATCTGGGTGATGTCCCCTCTTTCATTTCTATTATTGCTTATCTGTGAATTCTTTTGCATCTTCATGAGCCTGTCTAGATGGTTTATTGATTTTGTTTATCTACTCAAAGAACAATTTTTGGTCTCATTGGTCTTTATTCCTGCAGTTTATATATTTCTACTTTTATAGATTTCTGCTTTTTATTATTTCTTTCCTGATACTTATTTCTATCTTCATAAATTACAAGCTTAGATATTTACTTTAAATATTTTTTCTGAAATAAACATTTAAAGCTATACATTGTCCTCTAAATAATTGCTTTAGCTACATCTGCTAAATGTGGTATGTTATGTTTTCATATTCATTCAGTTGAAATTATTTTAGATTTTTCTCTTGTGATTTCTTTTTTGATCTCTGAATTTCTCAGAAATACCTTTCCCAAATGTTTGGGACTTTTTCAGGTGTCCTTTTATTATTGATTTCTATTATACTAGAAATATATCCTACATGATTCAAGTCTTTTAAATTTATTCACACATTTTTAATGGCTCAACATGTTGCCTATGTTGGTAAAAATTCTATAGAATTTCAGAGATAGCTAATGGAGTATGGTTGCATGGGAATTGGACCAAATCCCCTTTTTACCCAACTTTGAAAAGAAATGTGTTGTTGCTATTGGGAAAAACATTCAATAAATGTCAATTAAGTTCCATTGATTGATAGTATTACTAAAGATTTTAAATGTATACATATTGTACTTGTTCCATCAGTTACTGAGAGTGCTGAAATCTTCAACTATATTTTGTTTTTGTCATTTTTTCTTTTAATGCTACCAGTATTTACTTTATGTATTTTGAGGATCTATTTTTTAGGTACATACATATTTGTCTGATATGTTTTGGGAAGATTTCAGCATTGTATCATTAAGAACTTCCTCTTTTCTCTGGTAATAATCCTTGCAGTGAAGTCTACTTTTATATTGAAGTTTATATTAATATAGTCCTGTAAGTCTCTTTTTAATTACTTTTTGCATAGTGTACATTTTCAATATTTTTAAGTTAAGCTATTTTTGTCATTTTAAAAGTAGGTTTCTTGTAGATAGATATTAATCTTTGGCTTTCTGGAGCAAGAAATAGAATTTCAAGAAATTCTTGAGAATTTCTTTAATCATGTTATCCTATATTTTTAATAATACTTTTTTTGCTTAAGTACATATTAATATTTTTTCAATAATTCATAGGAATGATCACTACCTCATATAGACACTTGATAATAGAAACTATTTTGAAAGGGAATATTAAAATAAAATAAATGCCACATAAAAATCATTTACAGGATTGGGATTCAAATGGCAGTGTGAGAGGTGAGACAGAGAACTCCTCCCAAAACCACAGATAGTGTGAAAATATAGTTAATACAACTAACCCTAAAACAGCAACAGGAAAGAAGGCTGCACCAGACTGCATACAGACCTCACAAACACAGCAAACCTCATAAAACAGGGTAATGTACAAAAGCCTTGATCCGGTGGGACCCAAGACCTTCCCTGACCCTAGCTCACCAGCGGGAGGAAGAGAAACAGCAGGGTAGGGGATGGAGGATTGGGACTGAACACCTAGCCCTGCAGATCTGCTTTGTGAGCGGAAAACTACATTGTGCGGTGCTCTGGAGGATGGGGAGCTGGGACAGGCAGAGTGCTTGAGAGACAGATTCTGGCCCTTTGTGGAGCATGGGATCCACACCCAGCTGCTCTGAGACAAGGGAAAGGCAGGCAGTCTGAGATGCTTCCTAGCAGCAAGAGGGCTGCTGAAGGCACAGGGTTTGCACAGAGCTTGCTGCATGGGAGAAGGGATAGGGGGACAAGGTTGTCTGGGCCCGCTCAGCCCAGTAGATTGGGAACTTTCAGGACCTTCAGGCACTCCATTCCCCTGGTGGACTACTCATCTCTGAGGCCCCACATGGTGATATGCAGCCTGCTGAGCCTTCCTCCTGGCCTGACAGCACTGGCTCGCAAACTGGCAGTCACTGCTCTGGCATCAGGCCAGCCAGAGAGAGGCCTCACCTACAACAGCTAGAGATGCCAAGCACAGAAGCTTACACCTGTGTGCTAGGCTCACTGGTTGTGATATTGGAGACAGGTAAGGCAGACGGGAGTCAAGAAACAGATCTTTCCTCTAAGCAGGCACCAGCTCTGCTCCCCTACAACACCCAACCTCACTCTAGGGGCTGAGCAGCTCCAGAGACTGGAGCTTCTGCACACTAGTGGGCACCACACAGAAATATGAAATGTCAAAAGAACATGGTTCAGAAAAAAACCTCACAAACCCCAGAAAAAGGGCCAGATGAAACTGAACTCACCAATCTTCCTGAAAGAGAGTTCAAAATAAAAATCATAAACATGCTTATGCAGGTACAGAAAAATATTCAAGAACACAGGAATGAATTTAAGATGGAGATTCAATCATTAAGAAATTCCATATCTGAAATGAAAGATAAAATGGAGGGATTTAAAAGCAGTTTAGATGTAGTAGAAGAGACAGTAAATGGAATAGAAATTAGAGAAGAGGAATACAAAGAAGCTGAGGCACAGAGAGAAAAAAGAATCTCTAAGAATGAAAGAATATTAAGAAAATTGTGTGAAAAATCCAAATGCAACAATATTCACAATTTAGGGGTACAAGAAGAAGAAGAGAGAGAAAAAGGGATAGAAAGTGTCATTGAGAGGTAATTGCTGAAAACTTCCCCAATCTGAGGAAGGAGATAGTGTCTCAAGCGATGGAGGTGCACATATTTCCCAACACAAGGGACCCAAGGAAGACAACATCAAGACATATAATAATTAAAATGACAAAGATCAAGGATAAAGACAGACTTTTAAAAGCAGCTAGAGAGAGAAAAAGATCACATACAAAGGAAAACCCATCAGGCTATCATCAGATTTCTCAACAGAAACCTTACAGGCCAGAAGGGAGTGGCATGATATATTTCATGCAATGAAGCAGAAGGGCCTTGAACCAAGAATACTCTACCGGGCAAGGTTATCACTTAAATTTGAAGGAGGGATTAAACAATTTTCAGATAAGCAAAAGCTGAGAGAATTTACCTCCCACAAACCACCTCTACAGTGCATTTTGGAGGGACTCCTATACATGAAAGTATTCCTAAGACTAAATAGATGTTACCCAAGGGATAGACAAAGAGTACAGAATATGATTCATAACATACAAAGAATGGGGGAGGAGGAAAAAAAAAGAATCTTTAGGTTGTGTTTGTAATAGCATATGAAGTGAGTTAAATTAAACTGTTAGATAATAAGGAAATTACCTTTGAACCTTTGGTAACCACAAATCTAAAGACTGCAATGGCAGTAAGTACATACCTATCTATAATCACCCTAAGTGTAAATGGCCTGAATGCACCAATCAAAAGACATAGAGTCACTGAATGGATAAAAAAAACAAGACCCATCTATATGCTGCCTACAAGGGACTCACTACAAAACCAAAGACATACACAGAATAAAAGTAAAGGGATGGAAAAAGATATTTCATGCAACTAATAGGGAGAAAAAAGCAGTAGTTGCAGGACTTGTATCAGACAAAATAGACTTCAAAACAAAGAAAGTCACAAGAGACAAAGAAGGACATTACATAATGATAAAAGGGGTCAGTCCAACAAGAGGGTATAACTATTATAAACATTTATGCACCCACCACAGGATCACCTACATATGTGAAACAAATACTAACAGAATTAAAGGGGGAAATAGAATGCAATGCATTCATTTTGGGAGACTTCAACACACCACTCACTCCAAAGGACAGATTAACCCAGGAAGTAAATAAAGAGACAGAGGCACTGAATAATGTATTAGAACAGATGGACCCAATGGACATCTACAGAACACTCCATCCAAAAGCAAGAGGATACACATTCTTCTCAAGTGCACATGGAACATTTTCAAGAATTGATCATATATTAGGTCACAAAGAGAACCTCAGTAAATTCAAAAATATTGAAATTGTACCAACCAGCTTCTCAGATCACAAAGACATGAAACTAGAAATAAATTACACAAAGAAAATGAAAAAGCCCACTTACACATGGAGGCTTAATAACATGCTCCTAATAATCAATGGATCAATGACCAAATAAAAACAAATATCAAGCAATATATGGAGAAAAATGACAACAATAATTCAACACCACAAAATCTGTGGGATGCAGTGAAGGCCATGCTAAGAGGGAAATATATTGCAGTATAGGCCTACCTCAGAAAAGAAGAACAGTCCAAAATGAACAGTCTAAACTCATAATTAATGAAACTAGAAAAGGAAGAACAAATGAGGCCCAAAGTCAGTAGAAGGAAGGACATAATACAGATTAAAGCAGAAATAAATAAAATTGAGAAGAACAAAACAATAGAAAGAATCAATGAAAGCAGAAGCTGGTTCTTCAAGAAAATGAAATTATATGGTAACAATCTGGATAACCTAGAAGAAATGGATAACTTTCTAGAAAAATACAACTTTCCAAGACTGACCCAGGAAGAAACAGAAAATCTGAATACACCAATTACCAGCAAAGAAATTCAATTGGTAAACAAAAAACTACCTAAGAACAAAACATCTGTACCAGATGGTTTCACTACTGAATTTTATCAAACATTTAGCGAAGACCTAATAACCATCCTCCTTAAAGTTTTCCAAAAAGTAGAAGAAGAGAGAAAATTCCCAAACTCATTCTATGAGGTCAATATCACTCTAATACCAAAACCAGGGAAAGACACCACAAAAAAAGAAAATTACAGACCAATATCCCTGATAAACATAGATGCAAAATGCCCAACAAAATATTAGCAAACAAAATTCAAAAATAAATCAAAAAGATCATCCATCATGATCAAGTGGGATTTATCCCAAGGATGGAAGGATGGTACAACATTCGAAAATCCATCAACATCATCCATCACATCAACAAAAAATAGGACAAAAACCACATGATTATCTCCTTAGATGTGGAAAAATCATTCGACAAAGTTCAACATCCATTCATGATAAAAACTCTCAACAAAATGGGAATAGAGGGCAAGTACCTCAAGATAATAAAGGCCATATATGATAAGCCCACAGCCAACACTATACTTAACAGTGAGAAGCTGAAAGCTTTTCCTTTAAGATCAGGAACAAGATAAGGATGCACACTCTCCCCACTTTTACTCAACATAGTACTGGAGGTCCTAGCCACGGCAATCAGACAAAACAAAGAAATAAAAGGCATCTAGATTGGTAAGGAAGGTGTCAAACTGTCTCTGTTTACAGATGACACGATATTGTACATAAAAAACCCTAAAGAATCCACTGTCAAACTACTAAATCTAATATCTGAATTCAGCAAAGTTGCAGGATACAAAATTAATACACAGAAATATGCTGCATTTCTATACGCTAACATTGAACTAGCAGAAAGAGAAATCAGGAAAACAATTCCATTCACAATTGCATCCAAATGAATAAAATACCTAGGAATAAACCTGACCAAGGAAGTGAAAGACTTATGCTCTGAAAACTACAAGACACTCATGAGAGAAATTAAAGAAGATACCAATAAATGGAAACCCAACCCATGCTCATGGATAGGAAGAATTAATATTGTCAGAATGGCCATACTGCCTAAAGCAATCTACAGATTCAGTGTAATCCCTATCAAAATACCAACAGCATTCTTCAATGAACTAGAGCAAATAGTTTTAAAATTCATATGGAACCACAAAGACCCGAAATAGCCAAAGCAATCCTGAGAAGGAAGAATAAAGAGGGGGGAATTACACTCTCTGACTTCAAGCTCTACTACAAAGCCATGGTGATCAAGACAATTTGGTACTGGCACAAGAACAGACCCCTAGACCAATGGAACAGACTAGAGAGCCCTGATATAAACCCAAGGATATATGGTCAATTAATATATGATAAAGGAGCCATGAATATACAATGGGGAAATGACAGCCTCTTCAATAGCTGGTGTTGGCAAAACTGGACAGCTACATGTAAAAGAATGAAACTCGATTACTGTCTAACCCCATACAGAAAAGTAAACTCAAAATGGATCAAAGAACTGAATGTAAGTCATGAAACCATAAAACTCTTAGAAAAAAACGTAGGCAAAATCTCTTGGATGTAAATGTGAGCAACTTCTTCATGAACACATCTCCCTGGGCAAGGGAAACAAAAGCAAAAATGAATAAGTGGGACTATATTAAACTAAAAAGCTTCTGTACAGCAAAGGGCACCATAAATAGAACAAAAAGACATCCTACAGTATGGAAGAAGATATTCATAAATGACATATCCAATAAGGGGTTGACATCCAAATTAGTAAAGAGTTCATGCACCTCAACAAACAAAAAGCAAATAAGCTAATTAAAAAATGGGCAGAGGAGCTGAACAGAAACTTCAGATGGCCAACAGACACATGAAAAGATGCTCCACATCACTAATCATCAGGGAAATGCAAATTAAAACCACAATGAGATATCACCTCACACCAGTTAGGATGGCCGCCATCCAACAGACAAACAACAACAAATGCTGGCAAGGATGTGGAGAAAGGGGAACCTTCCTACACTGCTCGTGGGAATGTAAATTAGTTCAATCATTGTGGAAAGCAGTATGGAGGTTCCTCAAAATCTCAAAATAGAAATACCATTTGACCCAGGAATTCCACTCCTAGGAATTTACCCTAAGAATGCAGCAGCCCAGTTTGAAAAAGACAGATGCACCCCTATGTTTATTGCAGCACTTTTTACAATAGCCAAGAAATGGAAACAACCTAAGTGTCCATCAATAGATGAATGGATAAAGAATATGTGGTACTTATACATAATGGAATATTTCAGCCCTAAGAAGAAAACAAATCCTACCATTTGCAACAACATGGATGGCATTAGAGGGTATTATGCTCAGTGAAATAAGCCAGGCAGAGAAAGACAAGTATCAAATGATTTCACCCATCTGTGGAGTATAAGAACAAAGAATAAACTGAAGGAGCACAACAGCAGCAGACTCACAGAACCCAAGAATGGACTAACAGTTACCAAAGGGAAAGGCACTGGGGAAGATGGGTGGGAAGGGAGGGAGAAGGGGGGAGAAGGGTCATTAGGATTAGCAGACATAATGTAGGGCGTGGTCATACAGGGAAGGCAGTATAGCACAGAGAAGACAAGTAGTGATTCTATAGCATCTTACTACGCTCATAGACAGTGGCTGTAATGGGGTGTGTGGTGGGGACTTGATAATGAGGGGAATCTAGTAACCACAATGTTGCTCATGTGATTGTATGTTAATAATAGCAAAATAAAAAAATAATTTACAAATTTGAAAAATAATACAAGAAAAGTTAATATCTTAAGGTATTATTCTTTAAAAATTTTAAAACACACAAAGCATGAATTGTTTTATGCACAGTATTTACCTTTTTTATGACAAATATTACAAATGTAGAAAAATTCCTTTATTTTTGCTTTGTTTTTGGTTAAATTATTAAGAGTATATCAAAAAGCATTTATGAATTGGGCTTTAGGGTACATGTTCCTTCATAAAAGGTTATTTATTTTTCTAACAACAAAAATATTTTGTTTTCTTGCCTTGAGTTTAGTTCTGCCATTGGAATTGATGTTCTTTTTGCTAACTCAGATTTTAGATCTGTTTCTAACTTTATTTAGGAGTAATCCACAACATCCTCCTCTTTGTATTTATTCTTCGAAGTATTTACAAATACCTATAGCCTATAGTTATATTATTAAACATTGGAAAATGCTAACAAATATTTTGATTTAGTATTTAAATAATGTAACACTGACATTACCAATGTCAATGTAAAATTACATTGCTAAGGTTAATAGCACTGCACAGTCCCATGTGCTAAAAATGCCAATTTATGGACTTAATTTTCATTAAATACATGTTCTTGAAACACCCCTCATAGGATTTATGCAAAATGTATCATGTCGTCTCACTTATTCATTTTTGTTTTTGTTTCCCTTGCCTGAAAGACAGGTCCAGAAAAAAAATGCTCAAGCTTATGTTCAAGAGATTTTTGCCTACATTTTCTTCTAAGAGTTTTATGGTTTCATGTCTTATATTTAGGTCTTTAATCCAGTTTGAGTTTGTTTTTGTGAGCCTAGAGTGTATTATGCTAAGTAAAATAAACTAGGCAAAGAAAGGCAAATACCATATGATTTCACTTATATGTCAAATCTAAAAACAAAACAAAACAAAATGAACAAAATGGCAGTAGACTTGTAGACACTGAGAAGTGACTGATAGTTACCGATGGGGAAAGGATTAGGGTGGGTGGGTGGAATGAATGAGGGAGATAAAGACGCACAAAATCTCAATCATAATATAGGTTGGTCATGGGGATGGAAGTACATTATGGTGAATATAACCAATGGTTCTGTAACATCTTTCTGTGTTGTCAGATAGTAATTACCCTAATTAGGGTAAGGATTTGATAATATGTGTAACTGCTGAATCACTGCGTCATATCCTTTAAACCAATGTGATATTGTATACAACTATAAAATATATACTTAAATAAAGCAAAAATAATTCTGCTATTCAAAAATCAACCAGTGTAACTCACCACATTGACAAAATAAAGGATAAAAATCATTTTTAAAAAGTACCATGTATATAAACTTATTAATAGTTATTCTATTGGCAAGAATGATTCACTGTTAGTAGAAGACAGGGTCACAAACACAAACTTACAACATGGCAACAATTATGACTAACTGATTAGATTGTAGCTGCTTCTCTCCTACCTGCTACTTCCCTGGTTCTGTCCTTGCTTACATTAACTCTCTACTCTGCCTGCCCCTGTTTCCTGTCTTTGCTTTTGAGCTGGCTTCTCCTGATCTGTATTTTTCTTTTTTCCAATTTCTTGACTGTTACTTATTAGTATTATAATTTTCAGAAATATATAAATTTCCTGAAACTACACAGAAGGAATTTCCACATGGAAACATTAATCATATAGTTAGATATTACTTTTTCATCATCTGATAATCTCTGTGTTTTTAATTGATATGTTAGGCCATTTACATTTAATTAGTTATTAATATAGTGTTTAAGTTTACCATGCTGCTATTTGTTTGATATTTCTCCCATATTTTTTTGTTTCTTTTCCTCTTTTTCCACCTACTTTTGAATCAATTAATTTTTTAGATTCCATTTTCTTATCAAAAAAAGCTTATTAGGTAAATCTTTTTGTTCATTTTTACAGTGATTACTAATGGTTCGTCAGGTGTATCTTTACCTCTTGGCTCTTTTGTGGGATTTTATTTCCTTTTTTAATTGAAGCATAGTTGGTATACAATATTATACTGGCTTCAAGTATACAACAGAGTGATTCAATAGTTATCTATATTATTAAATGCTACCCCATTAAGTGTGGTTACTGTCAACATAGAAATATATTACAGTATTATTGACTGTATTCTCTATGCTGTACTTTTATCCCCATGACTAATTTATATTATAATTGAGATTTTGTGCCTCTTTATCCCCTTCACCTATTTCATCCACCCACCTCAACCTCTACCCCGTAGTAGTCTCTGTGTATAAGAATCTGTTTCTGTTTTATTCATTTGTTTTGTTTTGTGTTTGGTCTCTGTGTATGAGTCTATTTCTGTTTTGTTCATTTGTTTTGTTTTCTTTTGTTTTCGATTCCACATATAAGTGAAATCATGTACTTGTCTTTTTTTGCCTGGCTTATTTCATGTAGCTTAATATCACTTAGGTCCAGCCATGTTGTTGCAAATGGCAAGATTTCTTTTTTACTGCTTCTTTACTTCTGAATAAGATTCCATTGTATATATGTATTACATCTGCTTCATCCATTCATCTATTGATGGACACTTCACTTGCTTCCATTTCTTGGCAAATAATTGTACATTGTAACTAATGTAGCAATAAACATAACAGTGCATATATCTTTTTGAATCAGTGATTTTTGTTTTCTTCAGATAAGTTCCCAGAAATGGAATTTCTGGGTCATAGGGCATTTCTGGTTTTAGTTTTTTGAGGCCCTTCCATACGTGACAGAGACTGAACCAATTTACATTCCCACCAAAAGTGCAGGAAAGTTGCCTTTTCTCCACATCCTCACCAATACTTGTCATTTCTTGTCTTTTGGACAGTGGTCATTCTGACTACTGTGAGGCGGTATCTTATTACAGGCTACTTTCAAACTATATTATGCCACTTTATGTATAATACAGGAACCTTAAAATAGTATACTTCCACTTTCTCCTTCCAATCTTCCCATCTCTTGTGCTGATGTGACCATAGATTTTAATTCTATAGATATTTTTACATTGTTATCTATATCCGTATCAGTGCCTTGGTCTTGATCTCAATCTCAGCCTTAATCTCAATCAATATCCTTAAAAAGATATGTCTTTAAAATGTATTGCATTATTTCTCACCTGTTTACCATTTCTGGTACTTCTTCCTTTTTATAGATCTGATTTTCAATTTGTTGTTATTTTCCTTCTGCCCAAAAATATTTCTTTAATTTTTTCTTTTAGCTTTTGCATAGTCTGCTGTTTCTTCATGAAATGCTCTTCCCCCAAATACCTGTATGGCCAGTTTCCTCACTCCTTAATGTTTTTTGCTCAAATGTCACAACCTGTGTGAGGCCCCTTTAACCACCTATTTAATATTATAACAATCCCCATGGCGCCCTCTATAACCCCACCTTGCTTTATTTCTCTTACAGCCCTTAATACCATCTGACCTGCCTGGTAATTTGGTGTTTTTGTCTGCGTCTCTGTAGTTAAAATTTAAGCTCCATGAGAGCAAGGAATTTTATCTATTTTGTTTTCAGACGCACATACACTCTAATGCCTAGTGATACCAGTACTAGTGGTGAACCTGTCATTAGTGCCAGGGCCTTACACATGGCAGATGGTCAATAGTTATTAGTTGAATAAATGAATGAGGCTTCTCTCATGTCCCTACAAAGAGCAAAGATACCTTTCTCAATTCTTAGTATGACTCTATTATCAATTGTGTAGAAGAATCTAAAATTAGTCAACTTGTTCTACCCAGGTGGTTAAGTTGTTTAGTGGTCAGCCCAATACAATGACTTCATCTAATGATTAAACCTGTGTTAACTGTGTTATTTCAGCTCAGTCCACATTTAATAAAGCTGTCTCAGAGCCAGTGTTTGCAAAGCCCTGGGAATATAGAAAAAAGAGGATGCAGGTCCCATCTCAGGGTGCTGATGGTCTTCTACTCAGGGAACCCAGTGAATTCCCCATAATCATGAAGCTGGGTCATGCCTTGAAAGTCTGAATAAGGGGCGGGACTGGTATTCACGTGGAGGTGACCAGTGGGGTTATTGGAGCCGGCGTTACAGAGGAGGTGACAAGTAAAATGAGTTCTAACAAAAAATAAAATAGGAATTTATCTGTATATGAGTATATAGCTAAAGTGGAATAGTTTGACGGTTTAAAAAAAAAATCCTGTGTGGCCCCAGGTTAATGCTCACTGGCCAGAAGCCTGGTTCAGAGGCTTTCAATGACTCTAAATTTTATTCAAGCCAATCTAGACACCGTCCCATGCTTTGCTTAAACAAAGGACCAAGCCAGATAAGTTTCTGCATCTTCGGGACCTGCTCTGTCTCTGCAGGTCGCACAAAAAGCCCCTGCGAGAAAACTCTTCCTCACTGGGTTTAAAAGGAGCTCTTCTAGCTCTTGCAGAGGGTAAGCAGTTCAGAGTAAGTTTAATAAACTCCCTTAGACAACATCTGATTTCAAACAGCTGTACAACGTCTGAGGCTCTGTGCTGTCTGCACAGCCACTGCCAACATGACACGCTCAGGGTTTTAATGTCAGGTGCGAGAGATCCTCCTGCCAGAAGCTCTTGATGTGATAAAGGTGAGGCTGTCATGGACTTGCACGACTGTAGGATCTGCGAAAAGAACCCTCACCCAGCTCCACAGCTCCACTTCAGGGCTGTCCCTCGTGCAGTGAAATAGTCCTTCATTTGACCTTGAAGCCAGATTCTTGGGTCAGCTCCCACCTTTGCATATATCAAACAACTCCCCCTAGCTTTTTCCCTCCTCCACCTATCTGAACAGCCTTGTACCCTAATGCCCTCAACTTGTCCCTAATCCAGTAAACAAAGCCTCAGGAACATATAAACATGATTTATGGAAACAAATCTTCCTCCAAATCTGCTTTGAGAATCAGCGTCACATAGCTGTAAGTAAAGATGAAAGACCGAGATTCACAGGACTCACATCTGCACAAAGGAGGATGCAGCTTGGGTCTGCCAGCCTCTAACTCAGAGTGTGTGCTCTAGATCGATAAAGAAACTAATGGCCATTCTGCCCAGAGCGCCTCCTATGCGCCATACACCACGCTAAGTTCTTCGCTTTGACTAAGTCTTGCTGACAGTCACAGCCCTGTGAAGGGACAGGTCCTACTTCCATCCGCATGTTATAGATGAGGAGACTGAGGTTTAGAAAGGGTAAGTAATTTACCCAAGTTCACAGAGCTAGTGCATGGAAGAGCTGGGACGTGGGGAGCAAAAGTGAAGGGTAAAATGTTGACTTGGATTACCAGGGTCCCCATACATGGAAAACGCAGACAAAGGTTTAGAAAGCCAAAAAGAGCGCTGGGCCTGATTTGTCTAACTGATCTACTTTCTTGAATCATTGTTAATTCTCTACTGTATATCCTGTATAAGTATTACCTGTGCACTATCTGCTGACATGGAGCTGGAGATATACCACACTAGCCAATGAGGAGAGTAACTGGGAAACTTTTGGGGTGGGGAGACAAGGGGAATGCAGAATCTTAGGGAGCCCCAGGAAGAGAGAGGATTCTGTGTGTAGGGCTGTAAAGATCCTGGACCCATTCCATCCTTCCCGGGCAGGCCCCGTACTACCCTAGGAGCTCGACAAGGGTACAGCCTATCATTTTGGAGGACTTCTGAAATGCTAATCCGAGCCCTTCCCTTTTGAGTCTTCAAACAAATGATAAGAAGACCCAAGGATCAGGGAGGGATTCAAACATCAGCACGCTTGCTGGTCGCTGACCTGGATTGCACTGGGAGACCTTAGGCTCCCTGTCTCCCTCGGGTGAGCCTCTGGCCACGTACCCGGCCAGCTGCTCCCAGGCCAAGGTGGTATTTTTTCCTACTGTTCCTGAGGGCAGGACAGAGTCAGGACTTATATCTGCAGTGAGATGGTGTAGTTGCCACATGACAGCAGGCTCCAAGAGCACCCTGGGCCTGCAAGGATAACAGTCTCCTTGGGGAAAATCAGGGCAGACCACAGAAAGCAGTGAAACGTTCCGAACTTAATCCCCCAGGGGCAACAGACTCTTCCGCCCTTTCCAGAAGTTGCGGTACCTCTCCTCCTATAGGCACAATGGAATGAAGGAAAGCACAGGAGTTATTTTTCCAAATCTTCCAGGGCAGAAGTCACCAGTTTTGGGGCTCCCAGGAGCATGGATAATAGGACATGACATCTTATCATGGTATATTTAATTGTTGGTCTCCATCATACTCACTTGCATCCACACCCTTGCCGTGGCCTCACTGTGGGTGGTTAGAACCCACTTCTCTGCCTCTTAGCTCTGAGACTGGCTACACGATCTGCTTTTAGCCAGTGGCATGTGGATGGAAATGATAGTGTAACTGTTCTGAGACTAGACCTTAAGAAGCCTGCAGGTTTCTGTTGACCCTCTTGTGCTCTGATATCACCAAGAGGGGGGCATGCCCCAGTTAGCTCTGTCATCCAGAAAGCATGAGAGACAGGTGGAAAGAGCCATACCAGATAGCTCAGCAACCCAAAGTCAGAGCAGAGCTGCCTAGTCAAACCTCTTCTAGACCAGGCAAACCCCAGCTAACCCACATGCATGCTAATAATGCATAATTGCTGCTTAAATCCCTGAGTTTGGGAGTTGTGTGTTGCGTAGCAAGAGGTAACTAATATACTCACCTTCCTTATTCATTCTGAATCCTCAGGGTCTAACAAGCCCCTGAATAGTGTAAATACTCAATAAGTGTTTGTGGCTGAATAAATAAGTAAAATTACCTTTTTAAAAAAATCAAATTATCACAGTATCTCCCTAATAACTGGCATACACTGCAACATCCATCTGTGCAATTTTTGAGGGATTAAAAGCAAGGTGAGCAGCCCTGTCTCTCAATGTGCATCACCGAGCATCTGAAGCCCTAGGAGTGAGGGCCTGGAGGCACCTAGCTACCTTTGGCATCCCCCGGAGGCAGCTGATACATCACCCACCCTGGCATGATGAAGCCACCTCCTTCATCTCCCTCTGGACGCTAGTGGCATGAATGAGACGTTTATTTAGACCACGCTGATTCTGAACGCACGGCCACCTCTACCCTGAGGCATGTGAGTCCAGCCAGAGGTTGCCAGTGTGACGTCAGATCCACCTTTCCTCCTGTGTTTCCTAAGGCAAATTTCCAACACATCTGACGGAACACATGCCTTCTCAGTCTGGCCTGATGCTGTTTCCCGGAAGCGGCGTTCTGGAAGGTGGACCATCAGGTGGGAGAAGCGTTCTTCAGAGAGCCGCATCCCCATGAGAATGGCAACAGCTTGAGCTTGACGGGGAGCCCGGGTGTACCCCGAGGTGTGAAGGGAAGGCGTGAACTGTGCATATGCTATACCATACAGTGTTGCCTACTACTGCTCGTAGCTTCCTTGTAGCTGTGAATGCTCTGTTCCTCTCCTTTTCACCCTTGAAGATTTGCGAACATGCAGCATTAGGCTGGGTGAGGCGGACCATCCCCAAATGGTAGGAAGAGGAGGGTGTGAGTCTGTTGACTGCGCTGAGACTGACGGACGCGTGTCAGGGAATCTCAGAGCTTGTGGCTAAACAGCCTATCCTTCCACAGACAGCCTTCCCACCATTATAGTGTCAAGACTTTTCTTTGTTTTCATTGAGGGTTTTAATGAGTACAGACTTCACAAAGGCAAAATTCCTTCTAAAGGAAGCAGACATGAAGGATATCGAGCCAGAGGCTGCACAAATTGAGAACCGTTGCTTGCACTAAAGGACACCCGGGTTACCGGTCCATGGACACCTCACACGGTTTTAAGGCTGCACCTTGGTAGACTTAAAGACTGCAGCCTAAAACCATGCATGTGCTTCTCTCTTTGCCAGATAGAACAAGAGAGCCTTAGAGATTCCTCTGGCTAGGAGACGAGGAGAGAAAAACAGGAGGAGAGGAAGAGGACAGAGGGGAGGAGAAGAGAAGGAAAGGACCAGGGAAGAGCAGGGAGAGAAGGAGAAACTCCGGTCAAAATCTTTTTAGTGCACAAAACTAATTCTGTTCATCTCAGATTTGGTGAGCTGGATAATATTCTGTGCACGGCTCTTAAATGAATTATTAAGTGTCAACTCAAGATGGCTTAACTAAAATATCCAATTGAATAACCAGAAGTATCTAAGGTAACAATAACAATTTTCCAGGTGAATGTAGAAGTTGTCAAGTCAAACCATTGTAGACAAGCTTTTGGGGTTTTCACATAATCTCTCTCCACATCTCGTCTCCTGTCACTAAATACCCACTCTGGAGAGCATGTTCCATCTCAGTAAAGATCCCTCCGGTGCAAGTTTCTCTATTCAGATCGAGCCAGCAAACCTTTTTTTTTTTTTCTTCTAAAATATAAAGCTAAACAAGATCTCAGTCACAACCACCAAATCTTTATTAATGCATTCCTTGTGCTACTTCTGAATATTAATAAAAATTAATAATTAATTTTGCCTTTGGCATTGCAAGATATACTAGTTTTAATTAGTGTACTGTACTCCTATACAATTAAAAAATAATTGATGTCCACGCTTATTGGCGGTGTCTGTGATCTTCTTTTCTGTTGTTGTCAACAAATGCCTTAAAAAACAAGTTCAAGAATGTTGTGCTGTCTGCTTGATTTACACACCCCAAAATAACAGGCAAATCTTTTATGATGAAACAGAACAGTTTTCTGTTTAAATTATACACAAGTATATTAACTAGAAAGAGAAAATTAAAAGCTGATGGCTACAAGGAATAATGGAAAGTCTATAAAAATGTTTTATCTATCAACAAATTTGCCTGGAAAATATCAATGCTTGGCACCATCTCTCAGCTGAAACACGGAGAGGCCATCTTGGATTCGTTCTGTCCATTCCATCAAGCATTTAATTCTGATGTCCTCCTTAATCAGCTTTAGTTATTTAAATTCGGCATATCATGTTACTGTTCTACTACATCATTTTAATTGTGCCATGAACTACTCTATAACAGAATGCCAAAGTATCTCCCTGTGTCCCCCCCTTCCTCTTTCTTTCTTAACAATGCAGATTGTAGAACTTGAGAGAGAACACCCAGGCTTACCGGGGAAAAATTAGCCTCCTTCGAAAACATTTGTATCAGGAGTATTGAAGAGACAGAGGGTGGTGGCTGTTTTAGAAGGAAGTAATTCAGATACCACAGCACATGCATTTGTTGGTTTTATTTCTTAGAACCGAAGTTCTTATTTTTAAGACACTTCCATTGAAAGACCCCAAATGTGCCTGTGACGCCAAGCGGTAACACACCAGGAGGAAATGGGTTTAGTAAAACGCGGGACAGCGGAGGAAGGG
>JAQQAC010019400.1:2180650-2198161 GCA_029783875.1 Phataginus tricuspis
CAAGCCTCTCCCCAACTTGCCTCAGAGCAGCAGTCCGGCCCAGACAGGGAAATCCAGGTCCTGAAACGAGTGTGTGCAAAGCCTCGGTGATGAAACACAGCACGCCCGTGCTTTGGCAGGTGAAAGAGAGCGGAGGAAACTCCAGGACAAGCCACGGGTGATGGGACAGTGGTCCCTGCCGGCTTCTCGCCTTTAGCTCAGGTGACAGTGGGGAGCGCGGCACCTCGCCTGGGACTCTGGAGTCCGCCTTTCTCTGCATGCCCGGCTGGTGCCACTTTTCCTGTGCAAACGGGCATGGAGGTTGGTGCCAGGCCCCTGCTGGCAATGTCTGCTATTAGGCTTCGGCAGCCTGCCAACTTGCCCTTGCTTGTCAGCTCAGGTGTCCCTCGTTACCTGCTTCCAGGAACCACAGCCAAGCCCCGGGCCGCGAGCACGTCCCCTGGGCCGAGTGGTGCCTGGCTCTGCCCACACGCACATCCGCCCTGCAAGGAGATGCGTCGCTATCCTCACCTGCAGAGGTCACATGAGAGGCTCAGGAAGTGGGCAGTAAGCCCCCAGCCCTGCCCCGTCAGTGGTCGGGAAGGCTCAGCGAGGCCACATGTGGGGAGTCTTTACAGAGGGCTCAGATAGTGTTTGCCTCCCGCCGCCCTGCTCAAGATAGGCCTGGCGTTTAAAACTCAGCCTCCCTGGGTCCGAAAGCTGCTCGAATCCTGGTTGTCTGGAGAATAGGAGACAGGGATGGACAAGGCAGCCCAGGGGCTCTTCTCCTTTGTGGTTGTTAGCTTACAGTGATGTCCCTTCTGGGGAACCATGGAGTGTCAGAGTTGGGTGGGCTCATTTCTAAATAGACAGATGGTATTCCAGAAAGGCGAGTGGCTCTTCCAGGGCCCCGTGGCAAGGCAACCTCAGAGGAATAGTAAAACTCAGGCTCCGTCCAACCCCAGGCCAGCACCCTTTCCACTGGGCTTTTCTGCCTTCTTCTTCTCCTCTGGCATTCAGCCTCCTACCAGCACATTCTCATGGTCCCTTTATTCTAGGGGCATTTGCAAGGTGCTGACCTTTCCTAGAAATGTGTTTGTATCTCAGGGGAAAGCACGGAGGCTGGGTATGAGTGTGTGTGTGTGTGTGTGTGTGTGTGTGCGCACGCACACATAGAAGCTCGCTGGTTATCAAACCCAAATTGAACTCTTTTGACTGTATTTTATCAGATCCATCTTCTGTGTACTCCTCGACATTGTTTCATTTAAATAAAACTTCTAGCAGTAGAAAGCCGTATTGATTGGGGCCCCATGGGCAAGCTGCACTCTGGTCATCTCTGAAGCCTGACCCGTTCAGCTGAGGGCTACAGTTTATTATGTGGCAAGACACAACGCAAGGCCACGCCACTCAGGGCTCTAAACACAAGTATGTGTGACTCTGGCAAACAAGTTCGGTGGGGCGGTTCTTAGGGTCACACTTTGCTCTCGACTGGTCACTTTGCAACCCCGGTGAGGGGGCCGTCATGGAGACCACTCGCCCCCGCGTGTGTGGTGAGTCTTTCAGCACAGCGGTGAGGGTGCTAGTCCCAGAGCACCACAAGAGCTGCACTGGCGTGTGCGTGGAGGGGAGGGGAGCAGGCTGTCGGCTGCGCCTTATCTACCAGAGATGCTGAATTAATGACGTGGAAGCCTCAGTGTCCCCGGCATCTGCTAAATGCCTCCTGTGCACAGGGCATGGTTATCTACAAGTGGAATTTATTTCCATCGAAAGCTGTAGACTTAGGGCATGTATCCATGGTTTTGTTGATTAAGCCAGTAAACATTATTTTCATCTTTCTGGCATTCTGCCAGGCATTATTAATAGTGGCTTATAATTAGACCATTTTCCCCAAATTCATGGAAACTTGGTGTAAGTGGCATGCTGGTCTGCTAATAGAGAGAAGATCACACGCATATTTACACACAGAGAAACCCACTTCGCTGTGAGAAACCCCACTCACTCCCAGGGCTCTGCTCCTCAAACTCCTGCAGGGTCAGCCCACTGAGAATCCATCTTGGGTCCTCGGACAGGTGTACGTCTGGACCCTGGCACTTTACCCAAGAGCCTCAAAGCTGGATGGGCAGGAGCTTTGTGACCAGCATGATGTCACAGGGACCCATGTAACCTGAAGTCAGTGGAGGTGGCCCCTCACTTCTGACCCCCGTGCCTCCAGGACTGCTGACCAACCTTCTGTGACCTTTCCCGGAGCCGCCCTCCAAGCCCACAGGCATGGCAGAGTCTAACTGGGGACGTCCCTTGGCTTTGCCCCTGTCCTTGGCTGGCTGTTCCTGTTTCCATCAGAGTATGCGGCTGGTCCAGGCCTCTTCTGCCCCAAGGCATTTCTGCTTCCTGCTGGGTCTCTCCCCTGTGGAGAAAGGCGGATGGGTGTCTCTCATCCCACTCTCCATGTGTCCAAGTGATTACCTTGGTGCAGGTGGGAAGGCCTTGCTCCCGGCCTCAGAGCCCTGAATGCCAGCACGAAAAGGATGGACACTGGGTTGTCGGAGGTCCCCCGCAGCCCAGGCTCTCCCCAGGGAGGGCAAGCATGCTTCTGAGGATTGTTGACTGGGAGAGGTGCGGGGAGGGGAGGGATGGGGGAAGCTCTCTGCCCCAGCAGTCTCTGGGCCTCCACCAGGCAAGGCTCCCTGCCCGCGGCAGCCCTCGCTGCACACACTTCAAGTGGAAGCCCCTTCAGTCCACGTTTGCCCACTCGCTGGCCTTCGCACTCTCCAGCTGCAGCCCATCTGTTGACGCCCTCTTCTTCTGAGTTTCTCCCTCTTCTTTGTTCCCCTGTTTAACTCCTTCCTTAAAGTGGTCCCGCACACTTCACAGGCACTTGGGACGCCGCAGAGATGAAGTCATCTTACATGAGGAGCTCTGGGATGCACCATGGGAAAGGTCTCGGCCTCACTGCGTTCTGGAAGGAAATCAAACGATGGTCACACCCAGAAGAGAGCCACACCTCTGCCATCTCAGACCGCATTTGCACACCCAGACCATCCTGGCAGCATGCCTACGGTTGCCAGCGTTCAGGGCTGGAGGGGCCCCTCCCAGGCAACACTGCGAAGTGGAGAAGCTCTCCTTAGAGTCCAAGTCCACAGGGACAAGAGCTCAGGAGAGACAAGAGACTACTCCCTTGACCGGTCTGCCACCTTCCCATGTCTTGTCCCCAAGGAATGGCCTTGCCCGCCAGACTCCACATGAAAATCGTCTTGAAACACAACTGTGTGTATATACAACTCAATCATTCTTTTATAAGTCACACAGTCAATAGGGCACAACTCTGTAATGTAGCTGAACTTCACTAAGCATGACCCATTTCTTCTTTACTGTAGTTCCTCCAGCCTCAGATGCAATGTATGCTTCCATGTGTTTCCTGCAGACCTGGTTCCTGACCACCTAGGAGCTTACACTCACATGCACACACAGACACACAAACAGCCTAAAGGGCCACTGTATACACATACACAGGTCCACACTCCCTTACACACACACACACACGCACATACACACACACGGGTGCACTCACTTACACAAATGGCAGTAACAGAAGCATCGTTTTAAATGCACATATCAGAAAAAAATAAGCACCACCACACTTCTCTCCAAAGCATGAGTGAGGCCTGCAGAAACTAAGCTGCCTGAAACTTAGCTTAAAATAGCTGCATTGCTAGTTTCTCTAGGAATAAAGGGTAAAGTTGAATTTTATCCAAGTAGTGAACAGTTCGTACACGTAGGTGGCTGTCCCAGGGAAAACAAAACTACCAAAGGAGTATTCACATCTCATCACCCTTTGCAGGCAGAAGTAATGGTTTTCCAGTTTCCACCAGTTCCACGGAAGTTGAAAACTCACTGGGCACAAGTCTGGGCCAGGGTGGTTGGCACGGTGTGTCCTCTGGGCTTCCATTCACCCACGCCGTGTTCTCTCTGTCCTGAAGACCAGTGCGGAACTTGTTTATCAGTTACACTGTAATACAGGGTCTTCATAAAGTCTTTTTTACTGTTAAATTTTAATAACTTGTGTTACAGGTAGGATAGAAACAATATCTAAGTGGCATTTAAAAGCAAATCTATTAAATTTTAGGATACCTGCATTACATGGTTAGAAACATTATCATTTAGATCCTGTGGGGGGAAATGGCTACCGTAGGAGACAAGGAAAATTGTGTACTTTGGAAAATACAGTGTCAGTCTAATATCATCTGTGAGGAGAAAATTCTCTGCTCATTACCAGGAAGATTGTTTTTATCCTACCCAGAATGAACGTTATTAAAGTTTGAGAACTGTAAAATGCCGCATGAGAAACTGAAGAATAAATTGTAACACCGAGGACCTGGGCCAGTTTTTGCTGATGGTAAATGTTAAATCTCAGGTGAGCGGTAGTGCCCTGGCCCGTGCTGTACCCTCCTTGTAGGTTTGAAACGACTGACAGGTAAAGAGTAAGTGGTAATCATGGTAACCATGAAGCTGTCCGAGGAGGAGACATTTCTAGTCAGATTCAAGAGAGGAGTTGATATTCCAGCCAAAAGCCAGAGTAATCTGACCCACTTTCCCTACTTGTCCTGATTTCATCCTCTGTCCATACCCTCCACACAGTGGAGGCTAGGACGTTCGGGCGAGGATAGAGAGGGTCAGCAAATTATGTGTGAGTGAAGACACGGGAGGCACAGACAGTGGCTGCGGGCACATTGCCAGCTGAGGGCTGAGGACCACCCCAGCCACACAGCTGGTGAGGGTTCAACTGGAACTCTGGGCACCTGAAACAGAGACCAAAATGCCAATAGGGTGAGCCGAGGATGGGCTGACTCTGCTTCTTTAGCAGAGGGGTGGTGGAGCCACTAACTGAGCCCTCTGCACCGAGCCGTGCTGTGCCGCATCGGGTGAGGCTCGGGGGACGTGGACTAAGCGGTCTTCATGCATCACATGGGATGGGTCCCTTTCTAGTAAGACGTTCCTCTTAAAGCCCCATTTTAAAGAACCTCTTGGACATCACTGTACATCAATAGTTAGACTTAACCTGAGGAGTCTTTTAAAACTACTGATGACCAAGACCCACACTTGGAGATTCTCACTGTATCAGTTTAGAATGGGGCCCGGGCATGTGTGTGATGTAAAGGCTTCCAAGGCTGTAGGAAGGAGCTCAGGTGGAGAACGAGCCCTTGGAGCAGTTCTCGGTCTTGGCCGCATACTGACATTACTGGGAGCTTTGAAGCCACCAGTGCCTTGTCCCATCCCCAGGAATCCTGATCTAATTGCTCTGGGGTGTGGCCTGGCCACTGGGATCATTCAAGCTCTCAGGTGAGTCTAAGATGCCATCAGGGCTGAAAACTACTCCTGCCATGGAGGATGGTTCCTGAGCCAGTCTCAGCTGATGGGGAAGAAAGCAGAGGGTGGGTCCGCTATGTCTCTTGGTGAAGCCCAGGGAGGTGTTGCAATTGCAGGGAGGGAATGTCAGCTGGTTGGAAACGGCAGCTGGACTTGACAGGGTCCCTCAAAGTTCCTGTAGACCCCAGCATGGCTCAGAGAGGGAGAATGGTTTCCCATGCATGCAGATAGAGTGTAAAAATGCTAAGTGTTCCTATATCTCCCTACTGCATTTCCTAAAGCCCCAGCATGGAGGCATGGAATATCCATGTGTTTTCTGGCACTCCCAATGAGCGCAGGAGCAGAGAGAGAACTGGAATTATGGTAGGGAAGGGATAATGTTAAGGTTGGAAAGGTGTTGTTGGGACAAGGTGTAAAGGGTCCTGAATGCCAGGCAAAGGGAACTGGTTTTTGTCTCATAGGCAGTGGGCAAGGGTTTGGGACATAGGTGGTGAATGTGCAAGGGATTGACTGCAGGAGAATCCCTTTGCAGGATGTGATTTGAGGAGATAGTAGAACAGAGAGAGGCTGGCTAGGAGCAGTGGTAACAGTTCAAGAAAGAGGTGAAGTTTGTCATCTTTTTTCTTATGAAAACCAAGAACATCCACTTAGAATTCTTTCAGGTTCCCTGATCCCTCTCATTTATGAAAGATAAAATGTGCTCAGACAGAAAGGTTGCAAATTCCAAGACCCAAACTGGTAACATAAGTGTGAATCAGGCTGTCGTAGAAGGAACTGGTGAATGGCGGTCCCATGGTAAACTGAAGGATACATATACGTGACACAAGATATTCTAATTCCAAAATATTAAAACACTTCTTCCTTATTCATTAATCTATAAGTGGACACAGGATGCTTCTGTATTTTTACTATTGCAAATAATGCTACAATAAACACAGGGGTACATATATCTTTTTAATTAGTGACTTTGTTTTCTTCAAGTAAATACCCCAAAGTGGAATTGCTTATGGTATTTCTATTTTTTAATTTTTTGAGGAAGCCTCATACTGTTTTCCATAGTGGTGGCACCAATTTACATCTCCACCAACAGTGTAGGAAGATATGATACTTATACACCATTGAATATTACTCAGCCACAGAAAAGAATAAAATCTTGCTATTTACAAAAATATGGATAGACTTAGAGGGTATTATGCTAAGTGAAATATGTCAAACAGAGAAAGAAAAATGCTATATGATTTCATTCATATGTAGAGCTTTAAAAATTAAAAGCAAATGAACAAATAAATGAAACAGAAGAGAGACTCATAAATATAGAGAACAAAACAGTGGTTGTCATAGAGAGAGGAGATGAGGTGTTGGGCAAAATAGGTAAAGGGGATAAAGAAGTACAAACTTCCAGTTATAAGACAAAGTCATGGGGATGAAAAGTACAGCATAGGGAATATAGTCAATAATATTGTAACTTTGTATGGTGACAGATGGTAACTACACTTATTATGGTGAGCATTTTCTGATGTATATAGTTGCTGAATCATTATATTGCACACCTGAAACCAATATAATATTGTATACCAACTATACTTCAATAAACTATATTAAAAGGGAGTTATGGAAAGATGGCAGCATGAGCAGGGCAGTGGAAATCTCCTCCCAAAACCATATATATTTATGAAAATACAACAAATACAGCTATTCCTAAAAGAGAGACCAGAATACACAGGAGAGTGCACAGCGTGCAGCTACACCTGAGAGGACTCGGCACCCTGCCAGGCGGGTAAGATACAGAGCCACGTCCCGGCGGGACCCGAGCACACCCCCACCCCAGTGCACTGGCTGGAGGAGAGGATTCAGAGCCAGGAGGGAGTGGAAGTACAGGCCCGGGAAATAACCAGCCCCGGTGATCTGCACCCGAGTGCTGACACACATCGCGTGGTGTATCGGAGATTGGAGAGACAGAGGGTGCAGGATCTGAGCTGGGGAACGTACCCGGGTCCTCGCAGCCAGCTCCCCGGGAAAAAAGAAAAGCGCGTGCTTTTCTTAGAGGTCTTAAAGAGACAGGGACCCAACGGAGGAGCAGGATCATCCCAGCACACCAGCCCAGCAGGCTGGGAGTCCTGGGGAATTTTGGACCCCTTGGCTGTTGACTGGGAAAAAGTAGCCACACTGGGACTTCCCACAGAGATCAGCAATCTCCCATTCATTCCTACCCCGGCCAGAGCTACAAAGGGCCCTGCAGAGCAGTGCAGCCACGGCTGCGGAATAGTGGAGCAACAGTGCCACCTACAGCATTCTCACAGAACCTACTCCTGGGGGGGGGCATCTTTTTTTTTTTGGTGTTTTTTTTTCTCTTTTCTTTTCTTTCTTTCTTTTTTTTCCCTTCTTTCTTTTTTTTTCTCCTTTTTTTTTAAAGTCTTAAAAAGCCCAGCTGACATATGTGGCACCTACCAGCGACCACTTCTATCACCATGAAAAGACAGAAGAATATGGTACAAACAAAGCTTATTCAGACCCAGACACCAGAGAGGGAGTCTGAAGGGATGGAAATGCACAATCTTCCTGAAAAAGAATTCAGAATAAAAGTCATAACCATACTGATGGATCTACAGAGAAATACACAAGAGCTGAGGGAGGAAGTGAGGAAAGACAATGCAGAAATGAGACAAGCGATCGACGGACTTAGCAGCAGAATGGACGAGATGCAAGAGACTGTTAATGGAATAGAAATCAGAGAACAGGAATACAGAGAAGCTAAGGCAGAGAGAGATAAAAGGATCTCTAGGAATGAAATAATATTAAGAGAACTGTGTGACCAATCCAAACAGAACAATATTCACATTATAGGAGTACCAGAGGAAAAAGAGAGAGAAAAAGGGATAGAAAGTGTCTTTGAAGAAATAATTGCTTAAAACTTTCCCACGCTGGGGAAAGAAATAGTCTCACAGTCCACGGAAGCCCACAGATCTCCCAACACAAGGGACCCAAGGAAGACAACACCAAGATGCATACTAATTAAAATGGGAAAGATCAAAGATAAAGACAGAGTATTAAAGGCAGCTAGAAAGAGAAAAAAGATCACCTACAAAGGAAAACCCATCAGACTATCATGAGACTTCTCAACAGAAACCTTACAGGCCAGAAGAGAATGGCATGATATATTTAACGTAATGAAACAGAAGGGCCTCGAACCAAGAATATTGAATCCAGCACGATTATCATTTAAATATGACGGAGGGATTAAACACTTTCCAGACAAACGAAAGCTGAGAGAGTTTGCCTCCCATAAACCACCTCTACAGGATATCTTAAACTGACTGCTCTAGAGGGAAGCACCCGTAAGGCTAAAAAGATGTCACCAGAGAAAATAAAATCATGGCAAAGAAAGCAGACCATCCAAATACTAACTAAAGGCAAAGAATAAAACACCTAGTATATAAGGAATGGAGGAGGAAGAATAAGAAGGGAGAGAAATAAAGAAACATCAGACTGTGTTTACAATAACTTAACAAGAAAGTTAAGTTAGATTGTTAGATAGTAAAGAAGCAACCCTTGAACCTTTGGTAACCACGAATCTAAAGCCTGCAATGGTAATAAGTACATATCTATCGATAATCACCCTAAATATAAATGGACTGAATGCACCAATCAAAAGACACAGAGTAATAGAATGGAGCAAGACCCATTTGTATACTGCTTACAAGAGACTAACCTCAAACCCAAAGATACACACAGACTAAAAGTGAAGGGATGGAAAAAGATATTTCATGCACACAACAAGGAGAAAAAAAAGCAGGTGTTGCAGTACTTGTATCAGACAAAATAGACTTCAAATCAAAGAAAGTAGCAAGAGATAAAGAAGGGCATTACATAATGATAAAGGGCTCAATCCAACAAGAGGATATAACCATTATAAATATATATGCACCCAACACAGGAGCGTCAGCATATGTGAAACAAATACTAACAGAAGTGAAGGACGAAATAGACAGCAATGCAATTATTCTAGGAGACTTTAACACGCCACTCACTCCAAAGGATAGATCAACCAGGCAGAGGATAAGTAAAGACACAGAGGCACTAAACAACACACTAGAACAGATGGACCTAACAGATATCTACAGAACTCTGCACCCAAAAGCAACAGGACACGCATTCTTCTCAAGTGCACATGGAACATTTTCCAGAATAGACCACATCCTAGGCCACAAAAAGAACCTCAGTAAATCCAAAAATATTGAAATTCTACCAACCAACTTCTCAGATCACAAAGGTATAAAACTAGAAATAAATTTTAGAAAGAAAACAAAAAGGCTCACAAATACATGGAGACTTAACAACATTCTCCTAAATAATCATTGGGTCAATGACCAAATCAAAACAGAAATCAAAGAATATATGGGGACTAATGACAATAACAACACAAAGCCACAACTTCTGTGGGACGCAGCAAAGGCAGTTCTAAGAGGAAAGTATATTGCAATCCAGGCCTATTTAAAGAAGGAAGAACATTCCCAAATGAATACTCTAAAGACACAATTACTGAAATTGGAAAAAGAAGAACAAATGAGGCCCAAAGTCACCAGAAGGAGGGACATAATAAAGATCAGAGAAGAAATAAACAAAATTGAGAAGAATAAAACAATAGAAAAAATCAATGAAACCAAGAGCTGGTTCTTTGAAAAAATAAACAAAATAGATAAACCCCTAGCCAGACTCATTAAGAGATAAAGAAAAACTACACACATAAACAGAATCAGAAATGAGAAAGGAAAAATAACGACAGACCCCACAGAAATACAAAGAATTATAAGGGAATATTATGAGAATCTATATGCTAACAAGCTGGAAAACCTAGAAGAAATGGATAACTTCTTAGAAAAATACAGCCTTCCATGACTGACCAAACAAGAAACAGAAAAACTAAACAGACCAATCACCAGCAATGAAATTGAATCGGTAATCAAAAAACTACCCAAGAACAAAACACCCCGACCAGATGGATTCACCTCTGAATTCTACCAGACATATAGAGAAGAAATAACACCCATTCTCCTTAAAGTTTTCCAAAAAATAGAAGAGGAGGGAATACTTCCAAACTCTTTCTATGAAGCCAGCATCACTCTAATACCAAAACCAGGCAAAGATCTCACCAAAAAAGAAAATTACATACCAATATCCCTGATGAACATAGATGCAAAAATACTCAACAAAATATTAGCAAACTGCATTCAAAAATACATCAAGAGGATCATACACCATGATCAAGTGGGATTCATCTCAGAGATGCAAGGATGGTACAACATTCGAAAATCCATCAACATCATCCACCACATCAACAAAAAGAAGAACTAAAACCACATGATCATCTCCATACATGCTGAAAAAGCATTTGACAAAATTCAGCATCCATTCATGATTAAAACTCTCAACAAAATGGGTATAGACGGCAAGTACCTCAACATCATAAAGGCCATATATGACAAGCCCACAGCTAACATCATACTTAACGAGAAGCTGAAAGCTTTTCATCTAAGATCAGGAACAAGACAGGGATGCCCACTCTCTCCACTGTTATTCAACATAGTACTGGAGGTCCCAGCCACAGCAATCAGACAAAACAAAGAAATACAAGGCATCCATTTTGGTAAAGAAGAAGTCAAATTGTCACTATTTGCAGATGACATGGTATTGTACATAGAAAACCCTAAAGACTCCACTCCAAAACTACTAGAACTAATATCTGAATTCACCAAAGTTGCAGGATACAAAATTAACACACAGAAATCTGTTGCTTTCCTATACACTAAAGATGAACAGAAAGGGAAATCAGACAAACAATTCCATTCACAATTGCATTAAAAAGAATAAAATACCTAGGAATAAACCTAGCCAAGGAAGTGAAAGACTAATACTCTGAAAACTACAAGACACTCGTAAGAGAAATTAAAGAAGATACCAATAAATGGAAACACATCCTGTGCTCATGGAAAGGAAGAATTAATATTATCAAAATAGCCATCCTGCCTAAAGCAGATTCAATGCAATCCCTATCAAAATACCAACAGCATTCTTGAATGAACTAGAGCAAATAGTTCTAAAATTCATGTGCAACCACAGAAGTCCCCAAATAGCCAAAGCAATCCTGAGAAGGAAGAATAATCCAGGGGGGATTACACTCCCTGACTTCAAGCTCTACTACAAAGCCACAGTAATCAAGACAATTTGGTACTGGCACAAGAATAGACCCATGGACCAATGGAACAGACTAGAGAGCCCAGATATTAACCCAAGCATATATGGTCAATTAATATATAATAAAGGAGCCATGAATATACAATGGGGAAACAACAGTCTCTTCAATAGCTGGTGTTGACAAAACTGGAGAGCTACATGTAAGAGAATGAAACTGGATTATTGTCTAACCCCATACACAAAAGTAAACTCAAAATGGATCAAAGACCTGAAGGTTTGTCATGAAAACGTAACTCTTAGAAAAAACAGAGGCAAAAATCTCTTGGACATAAACATGAGCAACTTCTTCATGAACATATCTCCCCAGGAAAGGGAAACAAAAGCAAAATTGAACAAGTTTTTATACCAAACTAAAAAGCTGTACAGCAAAGGACACCATCAGTAGAACAAAAAGACATCCTACAGTATGGGAGAATATATTCATAAATGACATATCTGAGAAGGGGTTGACATCCAAATTATATAAAGAGCTCATGCACCTCAACAAACAAAAAGCAAATATGCCAATTAAAAAATGGGCAGAGGAGCTGAACAGACACTTCTCCAAAGAAGAAAATCAGATGGCCAACAAGCACATGAAAAGATGCTCCACATCGCTAATCATCAGAGAAATGCAGATTAAAACCACAATGAGATATCACCTCACACCAGTGAGGATGGCCACCATCCAAAAGACAAACAACAACAAATGTTGGTAAGGATGTGGAGAAAAGGGAACCCTCCTACATTGCTGGTGGGAATGTCAATTAGTTCAACCATTGTGGAAAGCAGTATGGAGGTTCCTCAAAAAACTCAAAATAGAAATACCATTTGAGCCAGGATTTCCACTCCTAGGAATTTACCCTAAGAATGCAGCAGCCCAGTTTCAAAAAGACAGATGCACCCCTATGTTTATCACAGCACTATTTACAATAGCCAAGAAATGGAAGCAACCTAAGTGTCCATCAGTAGATGAATGGACAAAGAATATGTGGTACATATACACAATGGAATATTATTCAGCCATAAGAAGAAAACAAATTCTACCATTTGCAACAACATGGATGGAGCTAGAGGGTATTATGCTCAGTGAAATAAGCCAGGTGGCGAAAGACAAGTATCAAATGATTTCACTCATCTGTGGAGTATAAGAACAAAGAAAAAAACTGAAGGAACAAAACAGCAGCAGACTCACAGAACGCAAGAACAGACTAATAGTTACCAAAGGGAAAGGGACTGGGGAAGATGGGTGGGAAGGGAGGGATAAGAGGGTAAAAAGGGCATTACGATTAGCAGATGTAATGTTGGGGGGACACGGGGAGGGCTGTACAACTCAGAGAAGACAAGTAGTGATTCTGTAGCATCTCACTACGCTGATGGACAGTGACTGTAATGGGGTTGGTGGGGGGAGGCCTGATGAAGGGGGTAGTTTAATAACCATAATATTGCACATGTAATTGTAGGTTAATGATACCAAAATAAATTATAAATATATATATATATTAAAACACCATGTCAGCCAGATATTACATCTCACTGGGTGTTTTCTGAGCTCTAACTTTGAGGGTGGTCACTGGATTGAGTGACTCCCATTCTCTTGCAGGCACTCCTTCTCCTTGATAAGAGGTATCATTCTCCCACTCTTCGGTCTCTTCCATCTTCTTCTCTCTACTTCTCATGGTGGGGAGTGGTGTGGGGAGTACCTGCACAGGGTGATACTGCATGGATGGGGGAAAAGTGCCAGGAGAGGCTCAGGCTTTCAATGACAGAGAATACCCTGTGCCTGCTGATGGCTGTGGATGGTCTGGGCACCAGCCAGCTCAGGGCCAGCCTGGTGAGATCGCTCTGTATCCTCCACCAGGCATAAAGCACGGGCCCTCACCACCCACCAGCAACGACCTTTCTGGGGTCCCCTTTCTGCTCTGCTAGGAGCATACAATTACCCACAGTTCTAAGACTGAGAGGGATGGGGAGGGGAAATGGGTCCACTGGCAAAATACTGAGGATCAACTTGCATCTTTTCCTTTAATTATGTAAGGATGTTGTACAAATCATTAGGTAAAAATTGGATGTAACTCTTCTTTCAATTAAACCCAATGATGGAAGCAAAGCCTGTATTAGTGTGCAAATTCCCCTGAGAGCATCTTTTCTGCAGAGTGGAATGTCTATTAGCTTTCTGCCAAAACAAAGATCACCAGACAGGAGCCTCCCCCCTCCAATTCTTACTTCCTTGAACATGCAGTGTCATGAGGCAAGATGTGTCACACTTGGGAAACCAATGGCGCAATTATATTGAATATCCAGTGCATTGCAGCGTGGTCCCCTACATTCCCAAGGTGCTTAGAATGTCACAGAGCCTGGGGCCTGGTTCGGGGGACAGATGTCTGATTCAGAGGGCTGCTGTTCAGAGTTTATCCTTCTTACTTTCCTGATTTAAGGAAAAGGCAAATAATCCCAGTGCTTCATCTGAATCACCCTGAGTATCAAAAATTCCTGTGGATGGTGTAATCGGCAAAGAACATACAGAGAGTCTGACTCTTCATGAGTGACTCATGTGTGCAAGAATGCGACCATCTTCATTTTCTATGACTTAATGTCTAATCTGAGTCTTCATTCCTCTATGTAGAAAATTAGTCTCAAATAACTAAAGGTTCTTGCCTGGGATTGGCCTAAATTTCACGAAATTATGCAGCACTAAATTCCTGAGGGTAGAAAAGGTCTGGTCCTTGGCCCTCAGTTCACACAGCCATCCAACCACCACTGGCCTGCCTGGTCTCTGGTTATCCATCTAGGCTGGTCACAGCTTACAGCATCTTGCTCATGCGAGCAGGAAATGGGATCTGAGACACAGTATTGAGAGCCAGCTAGAGAGAGAAGCCACCCAAGACCAGGAGCAACAGTTACCTTTTACTTTAGCCAGCCCAGTACCCACTGTGCCTGTTTCTAGTAACACCATGTTAATTTTTGGGGGGGCGGGGAGAAACCACCCTTTCTCACCTCTCATTCAAGATGGTTTAGATAGACCCGAACCTACATTCCAGCTCTAGGATGGGAGACGTGACTTGGCCAACGAGACCATTTCATTACTCTGGCCAGCCTGATTGGTTCAGGCATGACCCCTTCGGGGTCATCCACTCAGGGTCTTCCTCTGGGAGCTTAGAATTACTAGGGAAGAAGCACTATGTTTGAGGGAGCTTACTCAGCTGGGGAACTGGGAATCGGCAGGGCGATCTGGACTCCTGGAGAGAACTTGCCCAAGAAACAACATGATACAGAAGACTGAAGAGCTGAGGGAGGAGGAGATGGGGCTCTGATGTCAGTGCTGAGTTCCTGATCCAGCTATGACTGAAGCCATTTGTACCCCACACTTTTTGGTTAACTGAATTGGTCATTTTTCTTCCCGGTTCAGGCTAGCTGGAGCTGGGCTTCTGTCATGTGCAACCAGAAAAGTTGGACTAGAACCCTGTGGATCTAAAAGAGGAAATAATTCCAGCTCGAGACCCTCAGGACAGGACAGACCCAGGTGTAGTGGGCTCTGAAGTTTGTACAATTCTAGAAGCCCTCTTAAGAAAAGGAATATCACATTACAAATACAAAAATAGGCACAGGGACTTTGTATAATAGGAAGGGACTCATGCAAACAGGGACCATGAAAGTTAAGCTTCTTTGGTTCCCAGGGACTGGTCTCCATTCCCCCAAAAAACCTTTCGTAAAGGTGCTTAATCTCTTTAGGTCTTAGTTTCATCATCTAAAGTGAAAGGGTTAAGTTAAATCTCATCCAGCTCAAAAATACCATGTGTTCACAATCTTCACTGAAGAAATGACATCACTTAAAATTAGGGTTTGTTTGTTGTTGTTTTTTTTCTCATTATTTGCTTGGATCAAAATCTCTGTTTGTTTAAGATCTTCCTTGGTCTTCTGATAAGTCTGGGCATCTGAATCACACTTTCATACTTCCCTTCTGCTGGACACTCCACGGCTCCGTGAAGACTGGCCCAAGAGGTGGGTCAGAGATTCGGGACAGCCATTCATTTTCACCGTCTTGGTAGGCGTAAGGCTGACCTGGAAAGGGAGGGTACTGATCCTAGCAGGGCAATGCCAAACTATTGTCCTTTGTCAGGAAGTGTTTCCTCCTCAGCTGTCTGGGCACAGAAGCTTTCTTAAAGAATGTTTTCATACAAAATTTCTAAAATGCTGAAAATACAATAAGATTAATGGCCCCTGGAGGCTATGGCTTAAATATTTTATCTTCTTAGATATCAGTTACACTGCACTTTCCTCCAAGGATCTAAAGTCTTTTAAATATAGCATCTAATTAATCCTCCTGTCATGTGTGGATGGGGCACCATCAGTACCCCTATTTCACAGGTGAGGACACAGGAACCGCGAGAGGATTACCACGGGCAGAAGCAACCCGATTCCAATCAGGGGAGACCCCAGCCACGTTTCGGGGGCTGATCACACAGAGCATCGACCATAAAACCATTTGTGAGATGTCACTCCCGGTCCTCATGGCACACTGTGTCCAGACTGCAGCAGACAGAGTCACAAAAAAGATACCGTGGGGGTGTTGGGGACATCTCTGTCCCAGATGTACAGACAAGGCCTCAGAGAGCAAGGGACTTGCCTCACCAAGAGGTGACCGATTCAGGATCCAGACGGTCTCATCTCTAACCGATCTCCTGACATTTGCATCTTCACAGACAGATCATTTTAAAATCAACCCCTTTATTAATACAGCTGTTGGACTAAAACGGTCCCTCCACCAAGTAACCAGATAACAACACAGCTCATCATTAACTTCTGTTTACTGTGCACCCACTATGGACTAGGCAACATGCTAGACAATGGCCACACAAGGTCTTTGACTCCCAGACCTGAAATGTACATGTCAGTGAACTCAGTGGACTGGTTTCCCCTGGAGAGCTGGTGGGTGGAACGCCAGGATTCTTTCCATGGCCATTTTCCCGCTGCTCCTGTTTCATTTTTCAAATCTGTTTGCTTGTCTAGATATAACATAAAGCAATATGGCCCATCACTTCTGGTGATTTTGCTGGATAAATACAGGAGATAGAGACTCCAGAAAAAGACACTTCCACTAATGATAGGGGCTTCACTGCAGCTGTCACCTTTGCCTCTGCAGGTCGGAGGCTGGGACATGGATTTTAAGGAGCAATTTAATCTCAGAAATCACTCAAAGAAAAGTGGTTCTCTCATTGTCAAAACTCAAATTTGTTCAGCCTTAATCTTTTCTTGCCTATTCTCCAAATCCAGAGCCCCAACCCCATAGTGAGAGCCTAAAGATTCCCCAATACATTAAATCAAAGTATTCTCACTTTTGGCATATATGACAGGACTTCCAGTGAGAGAAGTATAATAGAGATGTAGTGGAGGAAAGAGTTGTCAGAGAAAAAGAGATAGAAGTGAGGAAGAATAGATGATTGATAGATAGATAGATAGATAGATAGATAGATAGATAGATAGATAGATAATAGATAGATAGATAGATAGATAGATAGATAGATAGATAGATAGATAGATGGATGGATGGATAGATAGATGGATAGATAGATAGATGGATGGATGGATGGATGGATGGATAGGTAGATAGATAGATAGATAGATAGATAGATAGATAGATAGATAGATAGATAGATAGATAGATAGATAGATAGACAGACAGACAGATAGATAGATGGATGGATGGATGGATGGATGGATGGATGGATGGATGGATGGATGGATGGATAGATAGATAGATAGATAGATAGATAGATAGATAGATAGATAGATAGATAGATAGATAGATAGATAGATAGACAGACAGACAGATAGATAGATGGATGGATGGATGGATGGATGGATGGATGGATGGATGGATGGATGGATGGATAGATAGATAGATAGATAGATAGATAGATAGATAGATAGATAGAT
>JAQQAC010019400.1:2199914-2273121 GCA_029783875.1 Phataginus tricuspis
CACAAAGAGTAGAGTTTTGGTTCCTAAATTACCCTGATTGGCCATGTCCCAAGTCTAAACTCACCCAGCTCTCCACTTGAGCCCAAGAAATACCAAACCCAGATCAGACAGCCTTGAGAAACAAGGAAAACCACCAAACATTCAAGCAGCGGGCAAATATCACATCGTTTTCAAACAGGTCTATTTTGCTGAATTCTAAGACTTTTATCCAGAGGCTTGATATCATGTGAATTTTCATCCTCATTTCTAAAATGTTTATGACTCTTTTCCTACCTAACAGATTTCATGCCCCAAAACGGAAGGGGTTCATTTTGAAACTGAAGGCTTCCCTCCTACTCTGAAGAGGGCTTAAACAGGTGCATTTCTTGCTGCCCTGTGGGCATCTGTCTTCTCCCTGGACTTGTAGGTAACTAACAGGCTCCCAAAGGGCAGACAGGAGGGCATTGGTTCAGGTATTGATCGTTATTATTCACATAAAACCTTTCACCTCCCTCAGAGCATGATGGTCACAGCCAAAGTCCGCATGTGGAAATACAGTGGAATATAAAAATTCTGCATCCATGACAACATGGACTATGATCTCATTTGACGCCACATGCCAAGCAGAGGGCAGCTCCCGGTGAGCTGGAAAGACTGTACAAGGGACACTGGAGCAACACAGCCCGCTGGGCCATCCACTGGACGGGAGGCTTGGCCACGAAAGCCCACACCCCCTGATAATCTTCACTATTTAGGGTTGGCTGAGAGAGTCTGGGTGCTCAGAAAGTCAGTACAAGAAGGAACCCTGGCCATTACAGTCACCAGCACTTGCAAAGTGGGTCCAAGCATTGTGCTATGGGCTGTGCATGTATCTTTCCACTCAGACTTCCTGGCTATGCAGGTGACCCAGGACAAGGAGCCCAAAACCCATGGCTAAAGAGGAGCCCATGGCGGTGGGAACCGGAACTCCACGATAAAGCAGAACACTTTATGCCACGCAATCACCTTCCCTCGCCGTGCTACGATTCCTCTACACAGCAGCCCTGAGAGGCTGGCAGGGGAAGGATCAACCCCATTTCTGATGACAAAGTCGAGGCTCAGAAGGTATGTCACCCCGTCAAGCCCTCACCAAGACACTCATAGACTTTGCATATGCCCAAAAAGTGAAGAAATGGCAGGATGTAGTTTATTAATTATGATATATTTTAAATATTTACTTTTTACAAGTTAACATCTTTAACAAAAGAAAAATCAATATAACATTATTATAATAATTACAGGATTTATTATACCATTAATCCAGAATACATTATAGATAGCGTGGGCCGGTGACAAGCCACTTGTACGAAGTCAGCGTGGAAGTAGCATCTGGGTGTAACTACGCGTGTACCCGGAGGCAGAGCCGGAGCTCTTTGCGTCAGGCTCCAATTCAAAGTATCGGCAAGTCTGGCTCCCTTGACAACCAGGCGTGTGGGTTTTCTGCCATCCCAGGGACACTGAGTAGTCAAATGTCCAAGTGGACAAATACATACCTAGCCACTGTCCGTGAGGAGGGGATGGCTTTAGACCAGACGATTCGGCAAGGCCACCCAGTCCAGTTAAATGGCTGCTTTTTATTCCAAAGACGCAAGAATTATGTATGACTGACAGTCATATCCTGAGATGATTCAAGACCAAAGGTGTCCATAAATACAAGCCAATCACATCGATTCCCACTATTTGAGGTGCTGGAGTGTTCTCGGGAGAAGGATGCTCTCCAAACTATGTCATGGCTCTCCGCACTCTGGAAGGTGGCCCACAGGCCAGCTGCGTGTGGAACGTTCATGATGGTCTCAGCAGGAGACCTTCAAGGAGCTTCAGAAAGTGTGAGCGAGAGGCAGTCCAAGGATTCCTGCCTGGGCAGTTTTGCAGAGGACTTCTCCAAAAGTTACTGAGGGTGGGGAGCAAGGGTGGGATGACGTGTGTTATCTGGCCTGTCCAGCACTCATCCTCACCTTTCTTGGCCATAGAATGCATAGGAAGTCCTCAGGGAAACCTCTCCCCTGTGCTTGGTCCTGTGGTCTGGGCAGGCTGCCTCCACTCGAACCATTCAGAGCATTAAGAGGCCCCCCAAGTCATGGATACAGGGAGTGTTCACATCACCCAGAGCTTTCTTTTAGTGCCCTGTTCTCAGTCCATAGTCCCATTGAATAAGACATATTAATTTAGACGAAGGCATTAATGAATGAACACTTAAGACAAAGTTGCACATCTCAGAGAGCATTTCATAGCTGTGGAATATTGGACAGTCATGAGCTTTGCTGTCAGATCCTGTTCCAGCTTCCCTTCTTAGTGGCTCTGTGACCTTGAACAGAAGAAACCAGTTACCTTCTTTGGGGCACAACCTACTCCTTTGCAAAGCGGTAACATCTACCTCTGCTGTCCTGCAATTTATTTGTTATTTGTAAAGAACTTAGCACAGACGGAGCATCCAGTAAATGCCAGCACCATCCAGGTTGGGTGGGTAGGGAGGAGGCTTTCATACATTCACAAGTTCTTGATGTCTAGAGCAATACCTATAGATCCTGCACCTGCCAGGGTCATCCAGGACCTTCACCAGGGTAAGGGCCTATTGTGTTGTCTCTCAATGATGGTAGGAGCATTCTGCTCTTTTGAAAGTCTCTTGAACTTTCTGGTCAGTAGAGAGGACTAGCGCTTGAGCCAGTACCTGAAGACCACGGGAGGTCTTGAAGCCAAGGTAGCAATGAAGACAGCAGGTGCAGTGGAAAGATGACTGGAGTGGGTATCTGGAGCCTTGGCCAGTTGCCTGCCGCGGCCTCCAGTTCCCTGGAGGACCCCAGTCACGGCATTCTTCCCTCTGGCCCACCTTTCCCTCACATGGCTGGGATGAGAATCCTGGGGTTGTTTTCAGAACTGAATCAATTCTTGCCAGGTTAGATGGTTGCAGACCGTGACTGCCACACAAGGAGACCCACCACTGCCACACTTTTTCCAAGAGTCCTGAGCGATTCATTCATGAGCATTTGGTGTTAATCCAGAAGTCTGATGAAATGTGGAATTTGGAGAGAGAGGTATTCCATTCAAGCACACGTGATAAAATTCTCCAGAGCGACATGAAACCGTTTCTATCTGACCAGTAGCCAGGTCACAGGTCTGAAGCAGAATTGAGGGAGAAAGCAGAGACCACCGTTGCCTACACTTAACCTCTTCCTTTGGGATTCACAGAGGGACATTTATTGTACAATATGAGGCCCACTGTAAACATGAGTGCATACACTTATGCGCATGAATACAAAGTTAGGCATACATTTTCACACAAACACATATGGACGTCTATATGCAGGGATGTACAAACACATAGTTTCTCCCGGGCTACTGGAAGACCTCCTGTGTGAATACCATGACCCTGAGGGTTCCCGCTCATGTCTTGGCTCTCTGTTACCCAGATTCTGGGCATCTCACACTAAACCTGTGTGTTACTTGCAGCATCTACCTACCTACAGTTTCAGGGCGCTCTGGAATAGTGGTTATGTATCAGTTAGTTTGCAGCATAAAAACTACCCCAAAATATTATGCGTTTAACAATAATGTAACTCCCCGTTCTGTGAATAAGTGATGGGTGCTTGGCTCGGTTGGGCACTTCTGGAGTTGGCTGGGCTCGCCCATGTGTCTGCAGTCGGCTGCCAGGTCATCAGTAGGCTGGCTGGTCAATGATAACCTCAGCTGGGATGGCATGTCTTACTCTCTACCCTATCTGTCACCCTCCAGCAGGCTATCCTGGGCTTGTTAACATGGAGTTCAGGTTCTGAGAGAAACGGTTGAGGCACTCAAGGCCTCTTGAGGCCTAGGCTCAGAAGTGTACGTTGTTCATTACTGGGGTTTGTCTCTTTCTGCTTTTGCTACATCCGGTGGCCAAAGCAAATCACATGACCAGCTGAGATTCACAAGGTAGGGAAAGAAACTCCACTTCCTGATGGAAAAACTGGCAAGGTCACATTGCAGAAAGAGAGAGAAGGCAACACTTAGGGTCAATTGTGCAAATAATTAATCGCAGGATACATGGAGTGAAGGCCCCTAGGGAAGGCTGGGTCTGGAGAATTATTACGAGTCCCATCTGAGCAGGGCAGGCCTGGCTTTCCTGGGGCTGCACCCAGGCCCTCCATCCCTTTGTTGCTGCGGTAACCCTGCTGTTTCCCCCAAACATGAGAAAACCATTTTGCTCTGCTGCGTTTTTCACTGACAGTTTAGAACACTTTTTTACCCATTTATGGGTGCAAATTAATGAGACGACAACAGACTGAAACCAATGACAACTGCTAATCTGTAAGCAGAAACAAGGGATGAGGAGCCGAGAGGAGTACAGCTGTTTTATTTTAATTGAGGAATGATTTTATGTTAGAAACACTCAATATTCACAGCAAATTAAAAATAATGAAGTGAATTGATACCAATGGTACTTTTCCGTTTTTTTTTGCTTACTATCCCTTTATAAATCTATTTCTTCACACAAATTGACAAGCCTAATTGATACATGTGCTATTATTCCTCATTAGTAGGCTGAATAAAATAATTCTTGATTAAATTTATTGCCATTTACCAATCCAGCATAATGTTTGCAAGCTATAAAAGTCTATCAACAGGAAACCAGGGGGAAGCCAATGACATCATTACATTTTAGATAACACGTAAGTGATCTCCCTACCCTGGCATGGGAAGGCCGAGAGAAGACCTCCAAGTGGGTAGCACCCCATGGAGAGGGAGGGCCAACCCCATGCCAGTTTTGGTAGACATTGGCAAGAACTCCAAGACCTCTCTCCCTATGCAGCTGGCCTGGGCTCGAGCCATCCCTGCTCTCCGGGCCCGCATGCCTATCTTCAGGCAGGCCTTCAGCTGTTAATGACTATGTGCAGCAGAGACCTCCATGGATTTGGGGCTGGCAATGAAACCTGTCCCCCATACCCGCCCAGCCCCAGCAAAGGTATCAGAGTGGAGGCTGTCTAGAGAGAGAACAAGAGAACAAAGCCGCAAATGACCACCAAAAGTTTGCCTGCCTCAGGCCACCCATCCCAGGGCACTAAAGTGAGAAAAGATCTTGAGTCCACCTGTTCTCCGGTGCAGTAAGATCTCCGTGGAGTGTCTGCCTCTCCAGGGTCTCTGCTGTCATACATGCTGGAAGCATTAAATGCTATATCCCGCTCCATGGTTATGCTCTCGTTGCCTCAACGGGATCAAAAATAAGAAGAATTAGTTGCCAATCTTTAAAACCTTGGAGACTGCACGTAAATCCCTAGTGTCCAGGTTTCTCTTGAAGAATAGGACTATCGGGCCACCCTGGCCCCCTTTCTGTGTGGAAATGAGTGAAAGCTGTCCCCACTGAGTGGACTGTGTTCTCTGTTCCCCATTGTCTCACATTCTACTCCTTCACTGTTGTCTGTTACCTGTCTGCCCTGAAGGCATTTACGTCTATGACTTTTGTAGTGGCTGATCTTTGAGCTCCAGGGCTCTACCCTCTGTAGCTGTTGGCTGTCTCAAAGCTGGGTACTGACATGGAAAATATGTGGAAATATTCCAGACAGTAAAGTTTGTCCATAGCACCTCTCTGCCAGCTCTTTTCCTTCCTGGGCCTGATGTAAGCATCCTCTGCTGGGCTCTCACTGTCCCTCTCTGCTTCCCTAGGTAGGCTGTTGAACATTCCCGCAAGCTCCTCTAACACATCCTACCGTGTGCCATTCTCAGGGCCCTGTTCTCCAAGCAATGAGCTGTGAATATCTGTTGGTTCCCAAGGTCGTGATGATGGAAAACGGTCTCTAGGGTCAGCTAGAGCAGTGCTCTGACAGGGATAGAGATGAGGATTGTTATTTTGACCAGATGGACCTTCCTTATACCCTTACAATCGGACACAAAACATCAAAGACAGCTCCTGAGACAGAGTAGCTGTTCAATAAATGGTTTTGGGCTTTGGTCCTATGACTACCTTCCTTATCATCCTATTAGTCCTTTATTGCTCTCAGTAGCAATAAGAGGTCATTATGGAGGCTCGAGAGGCAATTCAAATGTGCCCCAAGGTCCCTTCTCTTCTGGCCCTGGGATTCTGGGGATCTGTGAGGATCAGTGGGGGAACCATGCAAGGCAAGACCTGGTAAGTAACACCTCTGGGAACAGAGCAGAACTCCCAGACACAAGACACAACGTGTACAACCAAATGCAATTAAGACAGAGGGAGACAAGTTCTCAAAGTGAGGAGAGCCATTCTGCTGGGGGTCCCCTAGGATAATCCTGGAAGCATGCCAACTTCTCTGAAAGAGGGTTGACTGCTACTGAGGGTTGTGCAAATGCGTGCCCAGTAGCTCCAGTACAAGTCTCTGTGCACCAGTACTAGGCATCTGACCTGTGGCAGACACTCCCACCTACAAGTTCCACAAGACCAGATACGAGGCACAGTTCACCATTTCCCACCTGCAAGCTTCTTCTCTGTCTCCCTCCCCACTCTCCTCCTCATTCCCAGTCCCAGGGGAGAGCTAAACTATAAGCGGTCAAACTGCAAACCCAGGGGACAACAACGTCCTCCTGTGCATTACTACTGTAGCTGCCCCAGAGCCCATCCACCATAACCCTTCGCGTCCACTGAGCTCATCTCTCATCTCCATGCCATTGACGTATTTCAGGCCACCACCATCTCTTGTTCATTGGCACCATGCATACGGGCCACCTCACCAGTTTTATTCACCACTGTAGCCTCAGCACCCAACAGAATGCTTGGCATACCGTAATAGTAATAGCAATAATAACGATAGTATGGTGACTTATGTTGGACACTTATGTGCTGGCACTTGTGTAAATGTTTTATGTGCATAAAACTCACATAACAAAATTCTCTGGGGTGAATACATTATCATCATTTCCATGTGAGGAGAATGAGGCTTAGACCATGCCCAAGGTCCCTCAGCTAGTAAGTCCCAGAACCAGGATTGCAAATTAGGTCTGCTCCATCTGACCTCAGAGTCTGATTTCTTCATCCTTAGGCTGTGTGGCTTCTATGGGACCTTAGTTGATATTTGTTTATTGAACAGATGGATCATTCTACCTCTGGTCAATCTCCTTGCCCCCAACTGTGGTCCTTCCAAATCATTCTCCATGCCAGAACCCTGATAGCTGCAGCTTAGAGCCTCCAATGGTCCCCAACACCTGAGCCTGACTCGGGAGCTCCAGCCCCTTTCTCCTACTCCAGTCTCGCTTCACTCCACTCTTCCATGAGCCATACTGATGCCCCTTAATGTTCCCAGAATGATGCTCCACATTCTTTCTGGTATCAGGCCATTGCCCATGCCAGTTCCTCTACCCAGAACGCCTCTCTCCTGGGCTCAGCCAGACATGAAGCCCTCAGTTTCAACACCTGCCCCATGCGGTCAGCCTGGTCAGAGGGTCCGCCCCCCGTGTCCCCACTTTACCCTGCACTTCTGCCACAGGACTGCAATGGCTGGGCATTCTTGCCTCTGCTCTGTTAATCTGTCAGTTCCTTGAGGTACGGCGGGTGTGCGTTCACTCCTGGCTTCCCATTGGCTAGCACAGTGGCTGGCATGCACGTGTCAGTGCCTGACATCCATGCCTCTTTGTTCTAATGAGTTGATTCAATAAAGTTATTAGTGAACAAATAAATTAAGCATACAACTTAAGTGGGCTGCAGGAATCAGGAGTCAGGAAAATAACTCCTGAAACCCAATGAGGCAGGTGAGTGACTTCAAGCCGCAGGTGTGCGTCGGAAGCACCTGGTGGGCTTATTGAAGCACAGATTTCTGGGCCCCACTCCCGGAATTTCTGATTCAGATCTGGGAAGAAGTGGGTGGACTGAAATTTCCTAATAAGTTTCCAGGTTATATTGATGTTCCTGGGCCAGAAACCACTAAGAGCCACTCTTCCAGAAGATTCTCAAAAGGTCCATCAGAGAACCGAAGCCCCGAGTAAGACTAAGATGAAATGCAAAAAGAGAAATGAAACACAGCCTCCTTGTCTTAAGGGCTCTGTCTCAAGTTTATAGTTTCCCGCACTTACGTAAAGTCTGTTCTCTAAACAAAAATTGTTTCAGGGGCATCCCAGGGTCAATACTGATCTGAACTCCAGCCTCTTGCTGTGGAAATCCTGGCTTCCCACGGACACCCTGGCACCCAGCACCCAGGCACCAAGCACCCAGACATAGGGCTCAAGAGTCCCTGAGATGCCCCAGGCACCTCGGGGTTTTGCAAACAAGACCTGACCCCTGCTTACCAGCAAGAGCAGCTCCAGGCAAACCAATTGCATCCTGCAGACATCGCGAGCAGGGAGGAAACAAACAGATTAATCTCTGAAATTTGATACCCGTTCCAGACACAAGTAGCAACAAACTTAGCGACAAAGCTGTCAAAATATGTTCCACAGCCTCATTGGCAAGAGATCTGGACACACGAAAGAAATTCAGCAAAACCAAATCAGTTGCCAAACTGGGAGGTTTGACAGTGTGTTCAGGAATACATTTAGATCAAAACAGGAACACGTCCAAAGAGCGAGTGTCTCCATAAATTATTATGGAGTGATTAGAAATAATTAGTCAGTGATTTCAAAATATTACATATATTTTTCAGTGGTATTGAGGGGATGTGTTATATAACGTGGGATTTTTGTTTTTACATTGGGTTTTTCTATTTTTTTCTTACTGCTCTCCAGCAGTTTTTAAGAAAAGGGGGCCGCGGATGTGACACTCCACCATGCAAATCACTGAGGCTTAAAAGAATATGTTTTTAGGCAACAGGATTCCTTCTTTTGAAGGTTCTAAAGGAAGGGAAATGGCAGAGAGAGATTCTTGTCCCTTGCAGGGTCTCCTTGGTGGGGACTGGCCTTCAGTTGATGTACTTGGGTTTGAGTTTTGTATCCATGGAGTCAGAAGGTTTACATTTCCGAGGGCCTCTAGGGGTGGCTGGAGCCCCTGATTCTCCTGAGGCTTAGAGTTCTGGGGATCCCCAAGCTCAGTGGAATTCTCAGTCCCAAGGCCAGAACCCAGGCCTCCTGACTCCCAAGCTGCTTTCTTCAGTGAGAGAGACCTGGAACCAGAGGGCCTGTGTGGAGTAAAACTATCTCAGCACTCCTGCCATGCGTGAGAAGAACTCTTTCCCAGGCAACAGGGGGAGCCTTTATGGGTCCTTCCCCTTCTGCTGGCCCAAAAATCCCTGGCCACCCCAAACCTGGGCACAGCAAGAGTTGGCGATGCTCCTTCAAGCTTTAGAATTCTGGGACGGCAAACCTGGGAAGACCTGTTCTCACATCACAGAGGGGCAGTGAGAGCCCCGCTCTGCTGTCCTCACAGGGGAGGGGGAACATCCCAGCCACTCGAGCATGCGGAGCCCCATGGGCCCCTGCTGGCATTGACGGCCCTCGTCTTTCCCTCTTCCTCTTAAGAGTCAAGACTCAACATCCAGCTAAGGAGTGTTAACTTTTAAGTTGCCATAAAACCAAATAATTGTATTTATCAATTTGTTTTAATTACTGAGCGCAGCTAAGCATATGTATGAGTTTGCCTAAAAAGCCAGTATGCACACCTGCTGTGCGAGTGCTTTCCAAAATGAGACGTGAGGAAAATATTTGAATTCCATCTCCCTGTTCTAAAGTCTCATTTGGGGGAAAAAAAAAAAAAGAAGAAGAAGAAGGAAGGAAAGGGAAAACTTCCAACAGAGAAGCAGGCCTTTACAGCTGCGGCCTTTCACAAGACGGTCCTGAGCTATGTTCCCTGTCTCTGAGGAAGGCACCAGCATATAAAATGGTAGTGAATTTGCATTACCTCCAATCCATCATTCTCTGGGTGTTCGGGAAAAAACCAGGGGACCCTCTGCAACAAAGCTCAGCCTTCGTGTTGACAGATTCTTATTTAAGTGACTATGAATACAACAATTCCACAAATAATTTGTCAAGTGTGTGGCTGAACTGGGTCTGAACCCTGATAAATGCCGACTCTCCTCTCAGAAGCAGCGTGTTTCGTGTGCGGACACCGCAGAACAGGCGCGAGGATTTACCAACCAATGCTACTATATTTCTCTCTTCTTTGTGGTTTAACAAAACAGAACAAACAAACAAAAAACCCACAAATTTGAAGGTGGCTTTTCACCTCGGCGTTGAGCGTCTCGGGTGGAGATCCCTTTGGATTCCACACGGTACAGCGCACGCTGAGACGAGGGGGCTACCGTGCAGACCACGCTGACGGCCCCCCGCCTGAAGAAGCCTCTTGCTTCCCTCTTGGATGAGCCAGTCAGTTCACCATAAGCCTCCGCTTTCCCTGGCTGCTGGCCTGAAGGTGCGCCTGGCAGCCTGGAGTCCAGGCCCTGGAGCCCCCCTGTGACAGTGACGGTGACCACACGGGAAGCCAGCAGTTCACAGGCCGGGCTGGCAGACTTGGGGTTCAAGAAGTGCCTGGAAGATGGGGCGACAAGTCCCCTTGATCAGAACATAAATCTAATCATCTTTGAAGACGGCAATGTACCCCTAAATGTCTCTTGCATATGTAATTTAGTATATGCATTATTAATTTATTTTTCATAAAGCTCGCCGGTTCCTGAGAAGCTGAGTGAGAGCACAGAACCGCCTGAACGATAAGGCCCGTTTGTCGGGGGGAAGGCGGGCACAGGCAGACAAACAATCTTCCTTCCGAAAACCCCATCCAGGAAAAGGCAGACCCTTCTCGGGGAAAGAAGCCTCCTGCAAACGAGATTACTCCAGACGTTTTAATAAAGTGCCCACCTCTAATGGGACATGAACACTCCTGCGCCATTTGCAAAGTAAAGCAGTAACTTACAGCTGCTGGGTGGCCGGGCGTCACAACTGATGTCTACGTGTCAGTTACACTGAAACTTTTGACTCTGTTACCGTAATGCCCATAGAAATCATTAAGAAATAATAATTAACTTGTTCTAATATAAAATGCTAATTATTTATTGCTTATAAAGCAATTTTAAAGAATGCAAAAGCCCATGCAGCTGGGCCATCATGATTTCTCAGTTATTAACTTAACCGGAATTTGCATTTTGGGGCCCTAGCCAGTGACTTACACGCCGTCGTCCCTAAGTCATTTTTCAAACACCCTGTCCTGTCTTAATCTATTCATCATTAATCACATTTGGTCACTTTACATAGAGAACACTATTCAGATGAAAGATAAAAGAAATACATTAATAAGACCAAAGCAAGTTGGAATACTTCAAAACATAAGGTAGGGGTTGAACATGGTTATCAAAGCAATTTATACATCGTGCACTTAGTGTTAAAGAGGGACTGGTGGGGCTGCTGCTTATTATTTAAAAGGGATCGTAAGGAGGAGCGGGGCTTTTATCACATCACACACCCTTTCTCACTGTTCTGAAATGACAGCGTGCATCCAAGCCGTTCCCCAGGTCTGCTTTGCCCTCCACAGTTGAGGGCAGGTCTGGAGGAACTAGCCACTGCTCTAACCCAGTTACGTCCGCTGGGGACTCTGGCCTAGCCCAGGGAAGACACAGCCCCAGGGTCACGCTGGGTGCCTCTCTAAGGGACTGGTTCATTCTCACATAGTGCTGTCCCCCCAAGTTCCTTGGGGGTCACAGGGAGGTCACGCTGGGCCCCCCCACAGTGACAACAGTACCTCCTGGTCCCATGAGTTCAGGCTATGTCCCCTGGGACATGGGGTCTGGCCCTCTGTGAGTTCTTGGACATTATGGGCAATCTCCCTGTTCTAGGGCACAGTCAACCCAAACCACGAGCTGGCTTCCCATAGCAACAGTGGCAAAGAGAAAGGAGTTGGGGGGGGGAAAGAAAGGCAGGACAAAAGGGAGGGGCGGGGAGGGGAGGAAGCTACATCTGCTACCACCAAGCCTCTCACCTACAAGGAAGGCCCACAGCCACCGCAAATACATGATGCTGGGGCCTTATCTCCATGCCCACAAACCTCCCGTGCTCCCAAGTTCCTTGATGAGGGCCACCTAGGGGCATGTGCCAAGCATGTACTAGGGCTGAACTGCCAGGCTCACATGGGAATTGGTCGGAGAAGGGTTGTGCCCTTCAAGAATTTCCACTTATTCAGAGGTGCTGAGATATGGAGATTAGGCTAGGCCATGGGCTCTGTGGTGGACTGAGGACAGCTAAGTCCCTGCCCAGCCGTATAGCTGAAAGAAAGACAATAACCACAAAGGCAGGTGGTTCTAATGCCGAGGCCAACAATGCTTCAGTAAGTGTATGTGAAGTTAAGTTTGGAGACACCTTGGGGCCCAAGGGAAACAACATATTCATTCTGTATATTGGTGTCTTCAGTATACATGCAGCTATTTGGGCCATTATGACAAAATCCCATAGACTGGATGGCTTATAAACATTATCTCTCACAGTTTTGGAGACTGGGAAGTTTAAAAACAAGGTTCTGGCAGATTCAGGGCCTGACGAGGGCCCTCTTCCTGACTCACAGACAGCTGTCTTTTCTGTATGTCCTCACACGCCAGAAGGGGTGGGGGAGCCCTCTGGGGTCTCTTTAACAGGGGCACTAGTCTCATTTTCCAGGGCCCCACTTGCCAAGACCATCTCACTGGAGATGGTTTCAACAGGAGAATGTTGGGTTTACAATTGAGTGGTTTTAATGATGCTGAACTCGTTCAGCTGACCTTACTGAAGGACTTGAATTTAGACAGCTCTGACAGGCAGAAGAATCTAGAATAAATGGCTTGGATCCCTATTCGGTACCCTTTTGGCTATAGTCTTGATTATTTTACTCATATCATGTTTTGGGTTCTCTGATGGGCTGTATGAGATGAAGCCCCAGCCTTGCTGGAGGGGGCGGCACTAGCTGCCAATCACGATGGAGGCTGGCCGATCGGTGGCCTTCCAGACAACTCCAGGGTGGCTGAGAGGGGTAAGGGAGGGCGCTGGCTGGGCGGCCAGGGCACATGGGTGTGCCTGTTGCACGCGGTGTGCCTGCCAAAGCTCCAGAATATTGAGGGAGTTCTACTGTTGTGAGATGAAAGGGGCGGAGGACAGGACGGGGGGCAGAGGGGAAAGACTAGGGATCTGGGAAAGAAGTCCAGCACTGGGTGGGCCTGATGGCCGGGCGGGACAGGAACCTTCCCAGGGTCCCGGCTTTGGGAACCAGCGTGTGCTAGCCAGCACAGCGTCTCTGCTCCTCAGGGGATGCCGTGAGGCCATCGTCCCAAGCTCTGGCCTTCCCAGGCACAGCAGTAGCACAGAGCAACGCCCAAATAAAGAAATCAGAGACAGGAATTAGAGCCTTACTTCCATGGCACATCTCTTTCTATTTAACCTGCCCTGTCACCAAAAGGTAATCTGAAAGCAACTGTCCTGTCCTGGGTTTTGGATGCAGGGGGATGCCTGGTGCTGGTGCTTCATCGTAACCAGAGCAAATGCTGTTTTGCAAGCTCACCCACATCACCTACCAGTTTGGACTCAGGTCAAATAATAGAGTGATTGTAAGGGTGCTTTTCAAGCATCTTCTCAAGATTTCTTGTGTGTGACACAACTCCTGCCAAAAGAAACTGGTTTCTGGAGTCCCAGTCAAAAAGTAGTACTGTTCTATCCACACATTAATGATTCCAAAATTCTCCATTATGAACAATATTTATCAAAAACAGCCCACTACCAGATGAAAGATGTGCCTTATCTTTTCTTGTCAACTAAAACATTATTCACTGAAAGTTTCTTTCATATCTGTTTCAGGGGTTTCAGTGTCATTTTAAATCGCAAATCAATCATCTATCTCGCAGCCCTGGTTCTGTAGGGGAGATTAACGCTCTGGCTAAAATTGTTTACGAAGTCATTTGTAAACCTTCTGTGGATGCAGATGAGGAAAGTTTACCAGTTTAACATTGTTGATCCCAGAGAAAGCCTTAAGCAATGACTTCAGAGGGCAAAAAAATTTGTTCATTTATCATTATTGTCTTGGGCTTTCGCAAATGATAACAATTTGTCTTCATCCTATTTTTAGACAATGAGCCACAGTAGAGTCCAGAAAGCCATTTTGCCAGATGGGGGAAGGTGCTTTCATTGCAGAATGTTGTCTTTTCTTTCCCTGCCCTATAAAATTGGCTTAAGTGAGAACCAAGGATATGTTTCGATGTCAGGATTCCCAGAAGACATAATGACATACAATAAAGGCATTGCCAGCTCCAGGAAGGATGTGGTTCAAATGTACTGAATGCTATTTTCAACCTAAAACAGTAACTTTAGTGGGTAGATACGAGCATGGTAAAAACTGGGAAGATAGTTATGGATTTTAGCATGCTTTCATTCCTTATTAATATTCCCCTTTTTTAAATGAAACACTGCAATAGGAAGCCCAATTACTTCTCATTAAGATGAATAAAAATGTTAGAATAAGCTGGACATAAAATAAACATTTAAAGTGATGTATGGTTAATTCCACCGAGCTCCGAACTGCTAATCAGGAACTCTCTATGGAAGAGAAGATAAGAAAATCCAGCTTTCATTAGAAATGTTCCAGATTCTGGTGAATGTCATCTAGCCCCTTGCCGACTCCCCTCAGCTGGTTTCGGGCAGTCCCCTTGGAGGAGAGGCGCTCTGGTTTTAGTGCCTCTGACAGCACAGGGCTCTATGAATCACCCCTTCTCCCCAAAGCCCAAAACTATCTTACCTGGTTCAATAACCAGGCTCCTTTGACTTCCACTGGCTTTGTAAGCCTATCATCGATAATCATTCCTTTAACACAAAGGAATACTTCTACCTGTGTTTCCCTGTACCGAGAACAATAAACAGACAAGCCTTACAGAGATCCTGTGGTAAAAAATAAGTATACTGATGTTACGTGGTCCTTTTTGGTTCGGGTACCGGTGCAGGGGCAACATGAAACTTCCCATTCTAGAAGCCTTTATCACCGTGCTGACATTTTAGCAAATAGGACTATTGACCCCACTGGACACACAATGGAAAAATGAGAGCATTCCAGAGCATCCATCAGTCTGAAAACATGTAACATGTTCTGAAACCACCTCTGTGTGTGTGTGTGTGTGTGTGTGTGTGTGTCAGTGGGGAGCCGGGAGAGGCTGATACCACAGGTCGGGTTGTCAGAGTGCACACAGTAGGCCCTCAAGAAAGGCTGCTGCTGGCCCCCCTCTGCCCAGAGCAGGCAGCGGCCGCGGGGTGTTGACAGCCTGCCCTGACGGGTGCCGGCTTTTATTTAGCAAACCGGGTAAGGGCCCAGTTTCTGCTCCTCATGCTGTCTGAATTGCAGACTGCACCTGACAGAAAGCTGCTTCTTCCCCAGCCGTTTTCTTGAAAGCAGACAAAGAGACACCTTTTCAGTGTGATCTCCATGCCGCTTCTGTACTTGGAATCCTAATCACAGCCCCATCCCTCCCCCCCGTGGTCCACACCTTGCTCTCCCCCCCCCACAGCCCTCCCTTCCAGCGGCCGCTCTGCCCCTCCCCGAGGACCTTCCTGAGCCGCCCCAGCCCTACTACCCTCTTTCTGCAATTTCCTCACTGCCTGCTTATTGGCCCAATTGGGGCAAAGGCGATTTTATTTCCTAACCATGACCATTTTTCGTTTTTATTTATTTATTTGTTTGTTCAATAGGAAAGTTTTTATTGGCTGGGGATATTTTTCACCAAATAATTCTAAGATGGACTAGAACAAGACGTAATCCTACAGGTAAATTATTTTATTTTTGCTTTATTATTTTGTTTTTAACTGTGGTAAAACACACATAACATAATTCCCATCTTAACCATTTTGAAGTGCAGAGTTCAACCCATCTCCAGAATGCTTTTCAAATTACGAAACTGAAACTCTATACCCATTAAACAACAGCGTCCCATCCCTCCCTCCCCTCGGCTCCTGGCAACCCAATCAAAACTATTTTTGATGTTGTAACCGGTGTTTTTACGCTCCTGTATTTTCTGTTACCCCCTGAACCTCCCTCCCATTCAAGCCACCAGAGGCTCATTGCATCACGGAAGAGATGACTAACAGGAAAAAAGAGGAAAATAATTCTCTTATGACTTTCAAGTCTTGAAAATCTAAGCCTGGAGGACAAGAGAACGTGAATCGCCCCAAGGCATGAACCATAGACGAGGACGAATATGCCATGAATCAGCACGAGGTTCCCTGCCCTGGAGAATATACAAGTGTCCCAGAAGAGAGCAGAGGGAAAGGAGAGCGAATCCTCAGGTACTAATAGGTGCCCCAGAAGGGGCTGGTCCTTGAGATCCCGGGGTTGAGCCCCAGCAAGGTGCTAAGAGCACCCATAGGCACCCTGGACGGGATGAGCCATCAAGGGCCATGGCCCAGCCCTACACGGGGACACGGACCCAGGGGCACCACAGCCACCTGCGCCCCAGGACACCTTGTCACTCTATAGGACTCCGAGGAAACCTGGAAAGGCCCCAGCGTGGTTAAAAATGTTCTCATCGACCTGACAAAAAGAGGGTTTGCATTAAAAAAATTCAGTTGAAGGATAGGAAAAGAAGTTTAAGTTAATTTTCTTGCATTTCAGAGCTGCTGTCATCCACGCCTCTCACCCGTGCCAGAAATTACATGTTACACTGCCTTGCATCCCCCCCCACCACCTCGCTCAGGCATCACACCCAGTGGGCATAATAGGCACACCTGGGGACTGAACCACACTACGGAAACACAGCAAACTCAGTCACTTACTAAGTCAACAGATGTTAAGCAAATTGTCTCAGGCACTGTTTTAGGCAGTCAAAATTCAAAAGAGCAGAGACACAAACCCCTTCCCTTAGGGCTCCTATATTCCGAGGGAAGAAGACAGGCTGTGAAAGGGGTAAGTGGGTGCCGGTGGAGAGTGAGTGATAACTTTTTTTTTAGAGGGAACGAATCAAGTTGTTTTTATTTGCAAACATGATTGTGTCCATAGAAAAATCAAAGAAATTACCCACCCCAACCCCCACCAATCTACTCTAGCAATTGAGCATGTTTCCAGAATGCAAGGTCAACACACACAAAAAATCAATAGTATCAAAAACTATACGCTGGGATCAAAAACTTGGTAACTGAAGTACAATATGTACAAAAGCATCCAAAAATATTACACACGGAGAGATAACTCTAACAAAATAAATGTAAGTCCAATTCACTGACAACTAAAACACATTGCTGAGAAAAATTAAATATATAAATGATTGGAGAGAAACCGTGTTCACAGAGGAGAAGACTCAGGATTTTTAAGATACTCAGTCACTCCAAGTTTATCTATGGATTCAACACAATTTCCGTATAAATCCTAATGAGTTTTTTTTTTTTTGGTAGAAATTTATGAACTAACTCTAAATGTACAAAGAAATATGTGAAAATAAACATGGGAAACCACATTTTAAATGAAGTTAGGAAGCCTGCCAGGAAGAGGCCTCAAGCACTGCCGCTCATTCTGAGAAGCATACCTTCAAAATTCCATTCCTTGGGCCACCTGCTTTCCCCAGGAATTTTGTGTGTGCTTGACACCAGCCCATTAGGACCCCACAGTAAGCTTCAGCGGCTTAGCATCCCGATTACAATAGGAATCTGAAGCCATTTCCTAAAATGAACGAGGTCGATATGCAAGAAATGTGACAAGTTAGAGGACCGCTCATCTGAACTCCATCCTTATAAACTAGTTTTCTGGATTCTTCCTTCCTACTTCCTTAACTAGCTAGTTTGAAAATGTGTAAGATGAACTACATGTCAGAGCGCCCCCAAAAAACCTACTTTTAAGCCATACCTCGATGACCTGCGCTCGCCCACCCACCTGACCATCCCTGCTGCATGCAAGCATGAGTGTGAATGCCCACAGGCTGGTCACCCAGGACCTGCTCCCCTTCTTCCTGCTAACAGAGCCGAGGTTGTATCTGTGGCTCCTCCCCTGGCCCACGCAGCCCACGTGCTTCAGGGGAAACTGACACCTTCCCAGCTCTGATATTGGGGCTCATCTGGCCTAAATTAACTTGAACTTAGGCTAATCAGAATAATTAAACTCACCCACATGGCCTAAGGGCTGCTGTTTACAGGTGAGCAAATGACCTCTGTGGTCCAGTGGGTTGGAAGCTCTGAGACATGCTCTTCTCTGCAGGTCATGAATGAGGGAGCAGAGGCCCGAGAGTTGCCAGCAGTCACGTTAGAACCACAAGAGGCTGAGAGTGAGCGGCTGCCAGTTCACAAGCACAGCATCCCTCCTTATACATGAGGGATCTGTTCAAGACCCCAGTGGATGCCTGAAACCATGGATAGTACCAAATCCTATATAGATTAATTTATAAATTAAGCACAGTAAGAGAGATGAACAAAAACAACTAATTCTAAATTAGAACAATCAGAACAATATACTCTAATACAAGTTATGTGAATGTGGTCTCTCCCTTTCAAAATATCTTACTGTACTGTGCTCACCCTTCTTACAATATGTGAGATGATAAATACTTACATAACGAGGTGAAGTGGTGAAGGACGTAGGCACTGTGATGTAGCATTAGGCTACTACTGACCTTCCAACTACACAAGAGCAGGACCATCTACTTCTGGACTGTGGTTGACTTGAAGTGCGAAACCACAGATAGGGAGACTTTTATAAGTCTGCTCATTTTTTGACATGCTTCCTTTTAAAGTGTGGAGCCTTAGTGGAGAGACGTGGACCTTCACCTAATGAGCAGAATGTCGTGGAAATCATGTACTCTGGCTTTCAATAATTCATCATAAAACAGATAGCTTCCACCTGAATCCCTTCTTCTTAGGTGCTTTAGGGGATACCAGCCACCACGTTGTGAGGAAGTGCATGTGGGGGAAAGCTGAGTCTTCAGTCCTACCAACAATCAACACAAATCTGCCACCATATGAATGAGTCACCGAGAAGCATAGGTAGAAGTCATCTAGAAGCCAAGCATAGAAACTTGACTCCTAGGCCAGTCAAGCTTTCAGATGACTATAGAACCAGTTGACTTCTTCACTGCAACTCCATGAGGGAATGTGAGCCATAACTGCCCAGCTAAACTACTTCTGAACTCCCAATAATAACTATGAAATAACAAATAGATTTTGTTGTAAACCACTAGTTTTTAGGTAATTTGTTACATAATGATAAATACCTAAGACAAGAGTCCATATCAAAACGAAATTATTAAGTTGCTGGATCAACCCTTACCTGAAGCTAAATACTTCTAGACTTTTCCGTGAAGTGAGTCGATAGAATCTCTTTATTGTTTAAGGCAGTTTGAGTTAGGTTTTCTGTTATTTTCCTTCAGAACCATCTTGGAAGCTACATTTCTAATCCTTTCCCGTGGTCTCAGACTTCTAAAGGAAACTAAAAATGTGGATTAACTGACCCTATCTAACTTCAGCTGAAGAATCTTCACTCCAGCCACTCCTGCTTATAACTGTGGCATTAATATTAATGGAAGCAGATGCTGCAGCAATCTCCATGCAGAGAATTCATTCTTTCCCTTAAGGATGAAATAAATGGAGATGGGAAGGTAGTTTACACCTGAATATATAAAGAGTCTATAGGTAATAACCCTTAAATGTAATATCACTGTAGCTATCTGTTATTATTTGCCTGTCCAAAGCAGCCAGAGAGAAGGAAAGATGGGAGGTGTTAATTCTTACTTGACAGTGGACCTCTTAGCATTCTTCAAAGCAAAACAAGAAATGAGAGAACTATGTAGTGGTACAGTGCTTTGGTGGCTGAAAACACATGTGTGACCTATCAGTTTCTTTTTGGAAGTTGTCCCTCGTAATTCACAAAGAAAAGAAAAAGAGCAGATCTTTATTTTAAAGAGATGGGTGAAAAACAAACTGGCTTGTGTGTGTGTATGTGTGTGTAAAGAAGTGGAGAGATCACAACAAAAAAACATAACTCTTTCTGGTTGACAATACTCAGAATGATCTGGAAGGAATAAAGCTGACTGGATGATGGGGTTTGAAAGGCAAAAAATCAAAGTTAAAAGGAGGCATTGGATGATATGTATCTCCAGGAGCCCTTGGCATTCTCCCTCTCTGAACAAAATTAAGATTAAGATTGTGCAGGAACAATTCTTGCACATCACGTGTCAACTATGGATATTGATTAGCTTCATAGGCGTATCCATGTGAAATCTATAGATCTATGCTCTACAGATACCTGGTAAAATCATCAGTAAATTATATCTTTATCACTAGTAAAGATATGGCCACTTCCTGATTTTTTTTTTTTAATGAGACTGTCTGGATTTTTGGCTCTTTATTCTGAAAACCTTTAAATTCACTTGCATGAACTTCATCACAGAAATTCATCACATTGAGCCCCATTGCATGTTTCACTGCCACTTTTTTTGAAGAGTCAGAGTTAATATTTGGCCTTTGGAGTCATAAGAACTCCATATGGGTCTCACTTTCTTCCAAACTCCTGTGTAACCCTGAGCAAGTTACTGAGTCTTTCTAAACATAAGCCTTTTCATCTGTGATATTATTTTGTTCATAATAATAAAAGTAGCTCTTATAGAACTTAATACTGAGGGCCCTGTTCTCAGTATTTTCTGTTTCTTAAATCATTTAATCATATCACTTAATGTAATTTTCTTATTCAAAGCATGATGCAGATTAGGGGCAATGGAAATGCCCTTTTTCATTTGGAAATGAAATATGAAAAAGCATAATTAATAGATTACAAAATGATCTATTGTAACATTTCTCACACATCTAGGTGACATGAATCTAAAAAATAATTTTACATCTTTATTCCATGGCCAGTTTCATTAAAGTTCACATGCACAGGCATGGCGAAAGAGCATGATTTCTAAAAATCAATGTATCATTGCCTTTTCTATAACATCCATTTCTATCCAGCCACTTGGTATCACTGGGGACATCAGAGGGACACTTTACTTCAAAGACAAATGCCATCTTAATTGGACAGGTCTCTTTTTAACATTTACCATTGCCTGTTGGGTCTAGCTCGAAGCAGTCAATATTTTTTTAAAAAACAGGGAAAGAAAAAAAATGCCACCCAAAACTCATATCTCTGATTTTTTAGTGCATGTTTGGTATAACCGTGTTGATTTTAGTACCCATATCAGTGTAATGCTGTACAAGAATAGTAACCATTTGAGGTGCCGGGATGACAGCTGTGTCCACATTATGCCACCTGAATAAGCATGCATGACAACCCAGGGCAGGGCTATTCAACCATAAGCTCATGTCATCGCCTACAGTGATAGGGCCCCAAATGGGGTGGTTGACCCAGGTTCTGCCCACAGTGTTCACATGCACAGTGGAGACGCGGAGAGATGTCTTGTTTCTGCTCAGTTCATACAAAGACACTGAAGAAATGGAATGGAGCATACTGACTTATCTTCAAAATCAGACCAGGCACTAAAGCAGTGGAGAGGTGCCATGACTGAAGAGGAAACATAATTACAGGCTTTGGCATCAGAGAGACCTGGGTTCAAATAGCAACTCTGCCAGATGCTGGCAGTATGACTTCACTTCTGTAAGCCTGTTTTCTTGTTAAGACTACATGAGATAACATTTATATACTCCCTGAAATATAGCAAACTCTCACTAAATGGCAGAAAAAGCAATAAAATAATAATGATCTTTGCCTCTTTCTTTTCTTTCCCTGAGCTCCAAATTTGTGCAGAAGACTAACTACTCGACATCTCCATCTGAGTGTCCTACAGGCCCACAGAGCTCAACATAATAAATCCAGCTTACCACTTATCCCTTAAACTTGCACAGACCAGAAACCCAGGTCATCACATCTTCCCCTCACTGCCTATTCATATCGCTTCAATAACTCAGTCAAGGCATTCACTGGAATTCAGGTTTGACCAAGCTTCACAAGTCAGAATTTCCCTCCTCCTCCTTCTCCTCCTTCTCCTGAAAATGTACAAAAGCGAGATAGAGAACAAAAAAGATGCTCATAAATTTTCATAGAAAATCACTAACAAATGTAATGTGAGACTCCAAAATATGTGCAAGGCTGTCAAAAGCAGCTGCAATTGGTTAGAAGCCACATAAGAGGAAACGAAAAGAAACTCAGTGAGTGGCTGGAAGATTCAACAAAAGGCCAACAAAAAGACATCCATCCCAGGAGAAAGACTCATCCTGAAGTGCAAAACTATACCTGTTTTCAACAGTGGGTACAGAAAATGGAGCAAGCAGGGCTTGTGCTGGGTACCCACTTATCCTGGTTGGGACAGTGGCAGAGTGAGCCATCATGGCAGGAAGCCATCTGTCTCTGAGACAACAGAGAAGCAAGAATCTTTGGCTTGTGAAATCTGAGTTTGCCCTGCCTCTCCCTGCTCCTTAACTCTATTCATTGTCACCTGCCACTCCTACCCCTGAACTTATGCTAATACATGATAGCGGAAAATCAAGTGTACCTAATTATGAGTAACAGTAAGCAGCAGCCAGGGCTTCTACACGAAAATACTGGAAATAAAAATTGGAAAAATATAGTAAAACTAAACAAAATGAAAAACCTTCAATCATAGTAATGTTTTCAAAGAGCAGGTAAGAACTATGACCAAACAGTTTTTCATAACTTTAAAAAAAATGGAAAGCAATCACATCTCTGGATAAGACCACAGAGAGAAACAATTCTCCCAAATACGCTAGCTTGGTGTTAAAGGATATCAGTCAAAGATGATAAATCTGGTGATAAAATCATATGCATATGTATAAGCACTGAGGTTTATACTAACATTATATTATATACTAAAATTTGGTGGTGTAAAAGAAAGGAAGAGAAGGGAAGGAAAAGAAGTATGCTAATTGTATCATTAATCATGGTAGAGAATGAAGAAGATAGTGTCTAAAGAAATAAGAACTAAAGATGTCACATAAAGTTAAAACTGTAGGAGTTATGACTGTAACAAAATATAAACTCTCTTAAATTTCTGGAAAACCAAAGCACACAAAAAAGATCACAGAGTAGAGAACTTTAAGAAACAAACAAAAATCTAACACGCAATGATAGTTCAGAACTGAGACCGAATATATGTCGCATAAGATATAAACGGGCTCACTTGATCTATTAAAATTTTTTTGAGGTTAGTCTGCAAAGCCAACCCCAAGATGTATTCAAAAGACACATAAGACCAAGTTGCTCAGTGAAGTGAAAACAAAAGGATATTCAGAGGCACACCAGACAGATATAAACAAAAGGGAGCAGAGGCCCTACTCTTAATATCTGAGAAGGTAGAATGCAGAATAAGATGAGACACGGAAGGTTATTTATAATGCTTAAGGAAGAAATTCACAGTGACGACATCACAGTTATGAATACTTGTGTGTTAGGTGACGTGGCAGCAACAATAATGATGCAAAAATTGCAAGAACACAAGAAGAGACAGGCGGTAACTCTGCGGCAGGAAACAAGGCCACCCTCTCAGTCCATGCCAGACCAAATGGGCAAGAACTTAGACTCTAGCAGTCCTAGAGAACATAATTCATAAGACAGACTGCACCTGAGTCATAAAGAGTACATACCTTGACAATAGATCATTTATTTTCTTTGCAAATGTCAGTAAAATATTAATGAAAGAATTGATCACATTCTTTAGACAGCTTTTTACATCTGAATCCCAAAGGAACCCCAATAAATCCTCCCAAACCAGAAACAGTATATGCAATATTTTTTTTAATCACAATGTAACAAATATAGAGGTAAATAACAAAATCAGAAAATAAAAAACTCCTTTCCACTTGAAAATTAAAAATACAGAAACAAACTCAGATACACTCTTAGGTTAAAGAGGAAACAGTGCACAAATTAAGAATTTCTAAAAAACAATAGTGAAAATACTATATATCAGAACCCAAGAACACAGCTAAAAAAACACTGAGAGAAAAAGTTAAAAACTCAGAATTGATGTCAATAAAACATAAAGAACAGAAAAATGAATTAGGCATCTAAACCAAAAAGCTAAGAATAAAACGAAGGTGAAAAGCAAAGAGCTAATAAAGAAAAAGCGAAAATTAGTAAGTTAGAACACTAGAATATTCAAAACTAAAGCATAAACCCACAAGCTGAATTTGTAGAAGAGGAAGAACAATAAGTTAGTCCACTAACGAACCTAATCACAAGAAAGAGAGAAGAAAATGCAAGAAAAGAGAAAGAAAAAGATGGAACATGCAAATAAACAATTTTCCATCCAAAAAATATAAAAAGCTGTCTAAAGGCTTTTGATAAAAAAAGACCAAAAACAGGTCCTGGCCAGGCCTGTGGGCATTTTATTGGCTCTTTTAAAAAGTCAGATGATGTGATAATGCTTAAACTATTCTAGAGCATGTACAAAGAAAGAAAATTCCCAAAATATTTTTTGAAACAAAATAATGCCTAAACCTGGTAGAGATTGGGGCAAAAAACAAAAACAAAAATTCCACAGTTGAACCTTATTGTGTTTATTGGTACAAAAATCATGTATGAAATATTAGCAAATAGCATCCATCAGACCATTAAAAATAACACATTATAAAAAGCGGGTTTTATTTCAGGGAATCAAAAATGATAAAAAATAGGAAACCCACTAAATAAGCATCCTATTACTAGATGTTAGAAGAAAAATCATATAATCATCTCCAACGCTAAGAAAAAAGGGCATGTTAAGTTCAACAATTTTTGATTAAAAAAATAAAAGCTCAATATAGTAGACAAACATATAAAGGTTTTCTAGAAATTCATAAGAAAAAAATGACCAAGTTGAGAGTGAAAGTTTCACTTTCACAGAAAAGGAAATGGAAATAGGTAAACCTATGAAAAGAAGTTCAACTTCATTTTAATGAGAGATCCCCAAGTTAAAGCTATCTTGAGATGCTTTTTTCCCCTATTGGGGATTGGCAAAAATCCAAAAGTTTGGTAACGCTCTGCTCGTGACACTGTGAGGAAACAGGCATCATGTATTGCTGGTGGGAATATGAATTGGTATAACCCCTATGGAGGGCAAACCGGCGCCATCTGTCAAAATTACATATGTATATACCCTTTGACCCACCGATTACACATTCGGGAATTTATCCTCCAGTTCCACTGCACGCTTGTGAAATGATGTCTGTGCAAGGCTATTCATTAGCACACATGGCAAACAACCTACGTGTCTATCTATAGGGAACTGGTTAAATAAATTATGGTACATCCATACAATATGATAGCATGAAACTATAAAAACATAGTGACACATTTCATATATGAATATAGAAGGATTGCCAATATATATCATTAAGTCAAAAAAAATGTCAAACACTATGTATATTAAGCTGCCTTTTGTGCAAAAAAAAAGAAAAAATATATTTGTGTGAGGTCATAAACAATCCTCTTTAACCTTAGAAAATAGATCTTTAAATGTTGGCCCTAATCTATTTTTCCAGATTGATCAACCACTCTTATTCCCTGCAACACACAGTCTACTCTGACCATGTAACCTATGCTTCAGATACACTGAGTCACTTAACCGTCTCTGGTCACCTTTGGGCATATGCTGTTCCCTCTGTTTAAAGCACCAGGATAGCCCCGCTCTGCCAGATGAGCTACTCATCCTTCATGAAGACTCAGTTCCAATGATGCCCCTGCACTAGGGAGAGAAAGTGGCTCCCTTCATGGGGTCATATGCGTACCCTTCTTTGTCAGTTGTACCGAAATTCTTTGCTCAGCTATCTGACTCCCCAAGAAGACCATAGGAAATTCAGGGGCAGCAGTCATATCATATTTACTTTTGCATCCCCGTGACATATGTGGCCCAGATCACGCACACAAAAAGTATGTCTTAGAATGGGGGCATAAACAACCCACCTGCCCACCTCTGAATGAATAGGTTATCAAAAGTGGTATACATACAATGGAATATTATTCAGCCTTAAAAATGTAAGCAATTCTGACTCGTGGTACAACATGGATGAACCTTGAGGACATTAAGTTAACTGAAATTAGCCAGACTCAGAAGGACAAATATTGAAAACAAATACTGGACATTTACATGAGTTTTCCAGAGTAGTCAAATTCATAAAGATAGAAAATAGAGTGACGGTTGCCAGGTGCAGCAGGGAGCAGGGAATGGGGGTTATGGCTTAATGGGTACAGACTTTCAGTTTGGAAAGATAAGAAGTTTTTGAAGATAGATGTGGTAATGGCTGCACAACAGCGTGAATATACTTAGTGCCGCTGAACTGGGCACCTAAAATAGGCTAAGATGTTAAATTTATGTTACGTATATTTTACCACAATAAAAAAAAGTATGCCTTGAATGGGGGATCCAAGAAGTCCTTAGGATAAAGTCTTCAGGATATTTTTATACCCTATTCCTGAAGATGGTAAATATCGTACGTTGTGTCTCTCCTCATCTGTCAAAATCAATTCTCTCCTTAGAAATGAACCAAAATTGCAAATGAATGGTCGCTAAGACATTGATAAATATGCTACACTCTTCATTTGTCAATAAATATTGGTGACCCACTAAGTGGCAGCCACCAGACACTGTAGGTACAGAGATGAGAAAACCTCTTTCCTCCCCCCAGGGAGCTCATCATATACAACAACACGGAAACACACTGGAGACCCTTCACCTCCAGTTCCTCCCAGTGGACGAGCCGCCGACCCCTTGGCTTCCTCGCTACTCTCTGTAGTTTTTTGCCTAAGTAACTGGGTGTCTGTTCATGCTCCACAGTAGAAAACAGATTCCCTTGAGTAAACAAAGCACAAAAAGTTTATGAAACACCTTGTCTGGGTAGAAAAGCCCCACTCATTTTTATGTTTTATTTTCAAGTTGGCTATTGCTGGGGTAGAGAAGTGCTATTGATTTTTCTATGTTGATCTAGGTTATTCTGGGTAGATGATCATATCATTTGCAGATAATGTCTGTTTTCTCTCTTCCTTCCCGGTCCTTACAACTCTGGTTCCTTTTTGTTCCTTCATAACATTGGCCGTGACCTTTTAAAGAAAACTTCAGAAACAAACACCACAAGACAGCCAAAAAGAGAATGAATTTTATTACAACGAAATAAGAGATATTTGTTCAAAGAAACCATAGACAAAGTCACTAAATGATAGAACAGAAGATATTGGCAATATCTAAGACCACAAGGGGTTGCTGCTTCTCAAATATGTAAGGAATTTCTGCTTATCAACGAGGAGAAAATGTCAACCCAATGGAAAAATGGTCAAAGGATGTGAATAGTAATTTCTAGATGAGAAAACTATAACTAGCAAGCATGTTGAAGAGATGCTTAAAATTATTAATAATCAGAGAAATGCAAAGTAAAACAAAAATGAGGTATCACTTTATACGTGTTAGAGTGGCTGAGTTAGAAAGCTGGATAATGTCAAATGTTGAAGGGAATGTGGGGATATAAGAATATAATCCACTGTTTGGGGTAATGTGATGGTGCAGTACAATCAGACAGATTTGGTTGAATTTGATATATGCACCTGCTCTAGGACATGTATCCCCAGTTCCCACCCGTGCTCCTCCGTGCACCGCCTGATATTCATGGCAGCATTGTTTGACATGCTGAGGAGTTGGGGACTCTTGGGTTGTCCATTATCAGGTGAGTAAGTAAAGTATGGCAGAGGCGAACCATGGAGTCCCATGCAGCACTCAGAGGAAATAGTCTAAGTGCGCGCGTACCAACACGGACGGGTCTTAAAAACATAGTGTTGATTGAAAGAGATTCAGAAAAGACTATGATGTCTCCATCAATATCATTTACATAAAATTAACTTGCGTGCCCACAAATCAAAAGTACATCTTTTAGGATGGCTAACATCCAAAACACAAACAACAACAAATGTTGGCAAGGATGTGGAGAAAAGGGAACCCTCCTACACTGCTGGTGGGAATGCAAATTAGTTCAACCATTGTGGAAAGCAATATGGAGGTTCCTCAAAAATCTCAAAATAGAAATACCATTTGACCCAGGAATCCCACTCCTAGGAATTTACCCTAAGAATGCAGCAGCCCAGTTTGAAAAAGACATGTGCACCCCTATGTTTATCACAGCACTGTTTATAATAGCCAAGAAATGAAAGCAACCTAAGTGTCCATCAGTAGATGAATGGATAAAGAAGATGTGGTACATATACACAATGGAATATTATTCAGCCATAAGAAGAAAAGAAATCCTACCTTTTATAGCAACATGGATGGAGCTAGACGGTATTATGCTCAGTGAAATAAGCCAAGCCGAAAAAGACAAGTATCAAATGATCTCACTCATATGTGGAGTATAAGAACAAAGAAAAAAACTGAAGGAACAAAACAGCAGCAGACTCACAGAACCCAAGAATGGACTAATAGTTACCAAAGGGAAAGGGACTGGGAAGGATGGGGGGAAGGGAGGTATAAGAGGGAAAAAGGGGTATTACGATTAGCAGATGTAATGTTGGGGGGGCACAGGGAGGGCTGTACAACTCAGAGAAGACAAGTAGTGATTCTATAGCATCTCACTACGCTGATGGACAGTGACTGTAATGGGGTTGGTGGGGGGGACCTGATGAAGGGGGTAGTTTAATCACCACAACATTGCTCATGTAATTGTAGGTTAATGATACCAAATAAATTGTAAAAAAAAAAAAGTACATCTTTTGCAAGAACACATATGAACAAAAAAAAACAAGTACATGCAAAGTAAATCAAAATAGTTGCCTGTGGGGAAAGGCAATGCAGAGAAAGTTGATGAATAAATAAAACAAGAAGAGACCCTTGCACAGAGAAATAGTACTAAAGCTCCATGACGGAAGAGCGAGATAAATTTTCTGAAAGAAAAATAAAGAAAAGCAATGCTGAGAGACCAAAGGGCTCCGGAGAGAGATGACAGGAGCCCAGCTGGCGTCTCTGAGGGGTCTCGTGGGGCTTCCGGCTCAGCCAGAGCATCGTCTCGAAGATGCCCGCTGGGCGTGGAACCAGCCATGCTTCCCATTATGGGATAACGGTGAACTCTGAGACAAAGCAACATAAGGGAGAGAGAAGAGCCTGGGCCTGCTTCTCACACTAGACCGAAAGTGGGGGGACGGCAACTGAGCAGGAGGGGAGGAGGATGGGGACCATCTCATCCCTCTCACCACCCGCCAGGGCACCTTCTGCCCTAAGAGTGAGGGACTCAGAGAAAGGTGGCCTTGGCGACTGATTCGGCCAGGCTCCCAGACCTCATGAGTAATATGTTAGGTACACGAGGGGCAGACCTGGGGGGCACAATGCCCGACCCCGTATTCATTACATGTGGAGGAGTACCTGGTTCTCAAAGATCTGATTCATAGGAAATAAATCACCGGACTCAGAAATCCATTAGTCAGGCAACAAACACACCCAGTCTTCCCTCTGTCGCTTTTCTCGGATATGTCATTTGACACCAAGGCAGTCTGTGGCTGTACCATCGTGTCAACTGAGGCCCTCCAGAAAGCTGGGGCAGCAGGAACCGGGGCATGATGGAAATGGCGTTTTTATTCATGTCTGTCAAGAAGACTGGTGGTGAAGCAAGCTGAATGTTAGGGATTATGTATTGACCCAGCTTCCTGAGTTTATTCTTGGCTGGTTATGGATTGTTACATGTAAGTTCACTGGAAAGTTAGCCAGCTTACTGCTTTCAAAATAGTCTTAGGGTTTGGGGCAGGGAGGTGACTCCTGTTTCTGGGAAATTTGGAAAGCAGGCGCTGGAAAGAAAAAGAAATGTGGTAAAAATGCAGCGACCACAGGGAGTGGGGTTAGATCAGGGGCTGGTGGTGAATTCAGAAAAAGGACTACCTAAACACAGTGGAAATCATGAAGCGTCCAAATCTGGATTTATGGTTGTTCTTCTGCTCAGGGATTCTCAGGCAAGTTCCAGGGGGCTCAAAGTGAGTCTGAGATGAATGGGTTTGGTGCCCAAAGCAAAGTGATGTTATCCTACGGCAATGCCTGGAGTCCTGAAGGGTGGCGCCAGCTCCCCATGTATGTGTCTGGGAGGAAGCAGGGTGCAGGAGTCAGAAGTGGAGGCTTCTGTAAAGCAGAAGCCCACACACTCTCTGGCAGCGTGGGTGCTCTGATACCAGAACTATACATGCCAGGAAACAAGTTTAGGAACAAATCACCAGTCTGGATAGGGCTGAAATCATTGGCTCTTTCAAATATACACCTTCATAAGAATTTAGAAGGAGGTTCATGCAAAAGCTTGGAAAGTAACCCAAATCCAAACCCACTCATAAGCACTGAGTGGAAGGAAGATCTATTTTAGATGTCATAGGCCCATAGTCGTCACCCGTCGGTAACAGCTACCAAGCTTCCCAAAGCATAAGAGTGGTTTTCCTGGACTCCAGCGTGGGGAAAGCTGGTCTACCAGCGCCTCCAGTGCACACAGTTCTCTGCAGGGACTTCTCTTTGGTGGTCTCGGAAATGCAGTGGGCAACTACCAGCTTCATCATGAAAAGAACCGAACAGCTGGGGCACCATGGTCCACAGATGAATGAATGAAAATTCAGTCTTGCAAATTTGCCCTAATGTGCATTTGAAACAAGTGCCTGCAGCAGAGGACCCAGTCGGCTTTGCGGCATTCCTGACCATATAAAGTAATCCCTCTGGGATGTGGCCCCTTATCCTGTCACCTTCCCATCCCTGCCACTCTCTCACAGTTTCTCTGTGTCATGTAGAACTCAAGAGTCCCTGACTATCAAGCACCAATGTGACGCTTAGCAAGACATGGCGTGAGTGGCCTGAAAGCAATGGTGACACCCCCACGTTGCCAAACTTGCACCCAAGGCTTGGCTTTGACTCCTAAACAATCAAAGTCAACATGTGTCTGGGCATCGAATCAGAGAAAACTGTCAACTCTTTCAACTTGTCAGTTCTGTGGTACTGAAATTTCCTTCTTAAAACAGTATCCAATTTCAAGTATAAAGGAAGAGGATGCATAATACAGATGTTTCATGAGGTTTGAAGTACTGAGAACCTAAAACTATCACTTTTATTTTATTAGCCACCTCTGAAGAGTTCAAAGCATTTTTTGTGAGCATCTTAGTGCAAAATTTCACAGCAGCAGACTGGGGAGACATACTCTTTTTACAGAAAGAGATGAATGAACTGCCTGCAGTCTGCTGACTCAGCCTCCTTCCACTACCGGTCGTTCCCCAAATCCCATGGTCAGGGCCATGTTTTTAAAGCAGCGTCTATAGCTTCCCAAACTATAGATCTTCCGGGACTGGAGAGGCCAACACAATAGCCAGGCAGTGCAGGGAAGTGGAGCCCTGTGCCTGGTGGGGGCCGTGGCAGGCCAGAGCGCTCTTGGTCTGCTTAGAGGACGCAGCTCGACGAAACCGGGCGGTCCCTGACATGCAAGAACGTGGACCTCAGTGTTGCCAGAAAGCCTCATTTTTAAAAAGAAAATATAAATCTAATAAATTTTGGATAAAATCCACTGATTTTCAGATGTTGCCTTTCTTTTCTTTAATTCATCGCAAGCCAAACAAATCACATCTGTAGGCCAGACACTGCTCAAGGCAGCCAGTCTGCAGCCAGAGCCCTGAGATGTCACCACTGATAGCAATTCCGATCTACGTTTAGGGGAGAGGAAAAAAAAGAACTCCTATTTAAAACCGCAGGTGCCCATGGCCATATCTGCCTGGTAGGGGCGGTGCATCCTTTCTCTTTAGTTTGGACTACTTTCTAAGAAACACACTGTGATAGGCCCGGGCTGTGAGCCCCTCATCTCACAATCCCTGGACTTGATCTGAAAGGGGAGAGTAGATTTTATCTGCTTAGAAAGGGGGACAGAATGAAGGTTTCAGAGGTCTGAACTCTGTTGCAAAGAAAGCCCCTTCCTCCCTCCTTCGCAGTCTTCAGTGCGGTATGTGACCGGCCCTTTGCAAGGAGAGCTTGGGACAAGGCAAGGGGGGTGGCATCCTGGACCTGATTCCATGAGGCCAGTGGGAAGGGAGCACCCACAGGCCAGGGTTCCAGATGTGGCATTAACTCTATACAAGAAGAAAGTGGGAGACACAAGTCACACAGGACTCCTCAGAGACATGGACACTGTTTCTTGAGTTCCCAGGGTAGTGGGACAGGATTTACTTTTTTTTTAAAGGTCAGCATGACCTCAGCAGCCTGGAGGCCTGGGGACCCGTCTAGTCAGGCATCCAAAAAGCTTTGAGACCCCAAGATCAGGGCACATACCACAAGCTGTTCCATGGTGGGAGAAGGGGACTCAGATCCTTCCAGGAGTGTCAGGATCACAGCCCAAGTGTGTACTCCAGAAGGCGTGACCTGTCTGTCCTCAGCCATCCAATGGCAGGGCTGGGGAGCCCCCGCCCTGGAGGTGACGTGTGGGAGATCCCCTCCTGTCCACAGAGCAAAGCCTGGGACAGTCAAGAACAGGGTATTTGCTCCTTCCCTGGGTCTTGGAGGAATCTTCCTCGAGAGCATATTTGGACAGCAGCAAAGGTGGTCTTTAGTAGATGGAAATGACCTCAGGACCCTTCCTGGAGTGTCCTTAGGGGTAAAGAAACAAAGTGCTTGTCAAACGGGAGAGCCAAGGGGCAGACTCCTGCGGTTTCCCTTGGAAATAGCAATTTCTGCTCAGGACGCTGGCAGGCTTGCAACTACACACAGACCAGTGCTTGGGCCTTGGGGTGCCTCACCTGGCCTCCCATCAGGTCCCTCTTCCACGGCTCTGCTTCTCAGGCAGCCCAGTAGGGCTCCAACCCCAGCTCTCCTTCCTTCAGGGAAGTAGCCTTAATCCAAAGAGATCCAGGTGGGTGAGGACTTGTAGTTCAGACCCAAAAGAAGTGACATCTCCTGGCTTGGCCTAAGATCACTGATATTTGAAGGCGCTTTCAGCACACTCTTTCTTCTTATCACTTCTAGTGGATTTTAGAGCCACTTATAGTGAGTCGCAGTGGAAAGGTGAGTTGTCCTTACATCTGCCTAGCTATAATCAATGTATGAATTGTTGGCATTTTGTAAGAAAAACATTCATGAAACAACTGCAAAAGGAGAATAACGTGCCCACCCGTGGTCTGACTACCGTCATCTCACATAACCAGATCAGTTTAGTTGGTTGAAGCAATGTGAACTGCAACCCTGAATAATTTATTGAACTATTGAACCACCTGTAAAATAATTGAAGCTTGAGCCTAGTTTTACATAACAGATTTAAACTGGACAGAAATGTATTAGCAAGATCTCAGCCTCTAGAAATAGAAAAGGCAGTCAGGAGGCTGACAGTCTTTATCATAACACACACGTATATCAAGCATTTCTAACTGGCCACTGTCTTTGGCAATGACTCGGCCGTATCTCCCGTCCCACCCCAACTGGGACCTACCACGGAGGGAAGGAGCTGAGATGGTGGAAGGAGGGGGCTACTATCAAAACGGGAGATAACCCCAGAGTTTGGTGAGGCAGATGAGGGAAAATGACAGGGCTCTCCTCCAAAGCCTAGGCCATCTTGACAGCGATTTACAACCTGCGAATCTGGGGAAGACAATCTGGAGGCGTTAGTTGTGCACAAATAACATGGGCTCCACGGGTGCAGGGAAAGGAGGCGCTGGCTGCACCTGGCTCTCGCTCCGATGAGGCAACATCTGGAGCATCATATGCACATCTGGGCCCCCGTGATTAGAGGGGCACTGAAAAACTAAGGAATCCAGTAATTAACATTCAGGGTGGAGAAGGAGTTTCAACCATCTCCAACGGAGATAAAAGGAGCGCCCTTTGCCCCTCATTTTTAAACTTTATTATGCAAGTATTTTGATATCTATACTACAGTGACAAACTATCAAAACCACAGAGAAGCAAACGAGAAAAAAATCAGAAATCATAATCCCAACAGCTAGAGATGCACATCCTTCCAAGTTTTCACACACTGCCTCGTATGATTAATTGTTTATAAAATGGAGATCATATGACTTCATAATCTGCTTTTTATAACTAGCAATACATATTGTCATATATAACAGTCTGTATTTTGAATATCATGTCTACCATGTCCATATAGTGTGTGGACAAAATTATCTTTAATGGCTACATGGCCACCCTGTACTGCCATTTACTAATGAATGTGGGTTGATTCTCATTTTCCCTTTTATAAGCAATGCCACCAAGATGCTGGTATAATAATAAACAGAAAGCGAGCATTCTCTATGCTTTCCTTTTTAACCCTCCTACCCTAGAAGGGTTAGATATTGTTAATTTCTCTATTTTATAGAAGAGAAAAATGAACTTAGAGATTTTAAGTCACTAACTGGCTGTGACATTCTGGGCGAGGAGCAGAGCTGGGATTCAAACCCAGGTCTGTCAGAGGCAGCAGCCAGACTCATAATTACCACCATCTACTGCTGTCTACACACGTCTATTGCATTTTTTCTGACTTCTTTAGGATAAATGCCTGAATGTATACTTCCTGGCTCAAAGGAAATCAGAACTTTTAAATCTAGGAAACAGAAAAAGTGGTCGCTGAATTTAGAGATTCACAGGCTCATGGGATGGCTGCAAGATTTGATTCATCCTGGGCTCACCCACCTGGTCCAGTGAGTGCCAAGACTCCAAAATGAGATGTCCTCCCTTGTGAGCCATGCCCTCTCTAACGGCATCCCAAAAGAGTTTGGAGGGGTCCCTGGCAGAGATGCCAGCCCTGGGAGGGAGACTGAGGGAGAAGACCCGGCGCCCTCTCCAATCCTCCCAGCCTATGTTACCACAGTCCATCTGGCAGTCTGGGACAATAATTAGGATATAAAATTTGAGGACTCTGTATTTGTATGCCACACTTACTAAAACAGTATTTCAAAATTATTTATGTAAAAGAAAAGTCATCTTTGATCTCTAAAAATGCATAGGGATGGGTGGTGGAGGAGGAAGGCACGAACCCATATATGGGCATGTGTTCAGTTGGAGCAAAATGCAAAACAGCTTCTGTTTCCAATTATGAGCCTTTGTTCCCTGGCAGTGTCTGTCCTCTACCTTGCCGGAGCCTGCTGCCCAGCCTTGTTTTCGTTGCGGGAGCCATACGTTATTATAACTCAAAATGCATACTCACCTGCAGAAAGCTATGACGTGTGCAGCCAAAGAGACATGGACTGCTTAGCCTAAGTTGGCCTTTTCTCTCTTCTATTTGAATAGATCGTTTTTTTCCTTTTTGTCACTCAAAATGAGTGTCTGATGTACTAGCATAAATTGTTAAAAGCAGTTTTAGGTAAAGGAAGAGGGAGTGAAGTGGAGTTTTTTTTCGCAAAAGCCAACCTCAATTTATGTCAAAGAGGGTTAAAAGACCTTGGGATTAAAGCAATAAACTTGCTGCTGTCAAAGCTAAAACCCGCTAACAATTTAGTGCCAAACGCATGTTGTTCAATATCATTTCATATTATATTATGTCACAAAGAGCTGACGGCTCTGCATCACCCTGACAAGGCTGATTTACTCTGAAGAATTCATCGACATTTTGCACAAAGCTGACTTCATTTTGTTTGGGTAGACGGTGGGAAATGTCTCTGTACTTGAGTTCGAATATTAGTCTGAAATCATTCTCAGATTAAAGATTCAGGAGACCATTGGTCCACTGCTTTGCAAGGAAGATCTTTGAAAGGTAGGAATAGACTTTTCATTGCTCTCATTGACAAGGTATTTAGACCAAAGACTTGAATAAAACTCAACAGAGGTTAATTAGATTTTTCTGGCACCTCTTAAAGTATGTGAATTGTTAGCCAACTTTTCAGAAAAAGAAAATCATACAAAAGCAATTTCCCTGATCTACACATAAAGCGTGCATAAATTCCTGAAGAGATGTTAATCACCTTATTTTCTTAATTATGTGTACTCGTGATTCCCTTTGTCTTTCTTTTTTACCAGTAAAAAGGCATAGGTGCGGTTGGTGACCTATCAGGATGTCTGCTGGCTCAGAGGTTATGGGACAATGGATATGTAGGACTCGGAATCTGTGAGACAAAAGATGCTTCTTGGGACAACTACAGAAGAAAAAAATTGATCTAAAACTGTATGGCCTGTGCCTTGCAAAGCTAGATGCAAATCAGGCTGTTTTCCAAATCAAAAAGATGTATATACTCTATAACAAGACTTGTATAAATGTCTACCACATATGAAATATGCATCTGTATTTACATACTTTGGTCTGAAAGATTATGGAACAAAATATTAACCAGTTATCTCTGGATGGTGGTATTAGAGGTAACAGGGGAGCTTTTTCCTTTCTTTAGGCATATTTTCTAATTTTCTTAAAATGTATGTGACTTATTTTTGTTGAAAAAAGAAATAAAAAAACTTATAAAACTCTACTAAAGGAATTGACGGCCTAAAGCTATCCCACAGTGGGTGTTTTTTGCTAAGTGTAGCCCTATTCATTAAATCAGAATAAGACATCCCTAATTTAACAGGGTTCTAAAATTAAAGTTTTTGAACATTGCTTTCTTTACAATTTGGCCTAAGTGGTGGTCAACTTTATAACCTGCAGGAAGGGGGTGAATAAAATGACCTCTTCTAGTTGTTTCCCATTTACATGTCTGTGATTCTATAGCATATGTCAGTGTATATTCTAACTGATGCATGGGTGACAAGCTATAAGGAGGCCGACTTTCAACATCAAAGGATGCTGAAAGGCCTTGACAGGTGGTCAGAAAAATTCCAGGTGACAGTCAGGACTGAAGGGTGCATGTGTGTTTTGTCTCTTCTACAATTAGGGAAGGCAGCTCTTCTCAGCCCTACTTAGCTTTCCTCTACCAGGCCTCAGATGTACCGTCTACTCTTTCTGTCTTCCGATCCAACCTCAGTGCCACTTACCTTGCACCGGAGCTTCGCCACAGCTTTTACCTAAGGGAACGCGGTGCTGAGGCCAGTTTCTAAGCAGAGTATTTTTCCTCTCAATACATTAATTCAGTTAAAGGTTCTGTGCACCAGGATGCCCAGAGAGCAGGTCCCTGCTCTGCCCAACACAGCTGCGTGGCCTCAGTTTCCCCTCTTTATGATTGGCACCAGGGTATGTGATGTGCCTGCCTTGCAGGGTTGACATGGAATCTGATGGCATACAGTATGTGCTGGGTCCCTGCTGTGCCAGGTTGGGGGCGTCTCAGAGGAAGGAAACATTACCTCAAACTGGGGATGAACTATAGCCAAGGTCCAGAGGTAGTAAGGCCTGAAAGAGAGGCTGAGCAAGTTGGGTGTGCAGGCTCTGGACTTCTCAGGAAGGGGTGCCCAGGAGGGCCCCTGGAAGAGGTGCAATGGCACTATGCTTTGGAGGGTAAGAAGGCAGCTGCCTCTGACACACTGGGGTATGCAAGGCAGGTATGGTTAAGAGAAGAAGAGATACAATAACCCTTTCTGAAATGGGGAGCTTGGAGACCCAGGGTTTTCTGCCTTTCTCTCACGCAGCTCTCAAAGGCATATAATTTACCCTGCCATAATTCCGTGTGGATGGCAAGAAACTGTCCAGGCCCTGTCTCTTCCTCCCTCTCTCCCAGGAGAGGCAACCCCAAAAAGTTCAGGTCACCCCCCTTTTTGTACCCTAGCTCCTGTCCTTTGGTCAGTGCTTCTGTTCTAGGTCTCTTGGTCCCCTAAGGGCCTAAAGCTGGCCATGCATTTGACAACCATGGCTTCTGACCTCCTGCCCGCACACTGACCAACCCCACTTCTGGGAGCATCTGGTGAGACCAAGGAGAGAGGACAGTGCCATGAGGCCCAGCAGGTCTCTAGGATATAGAATCAGCCATCCTCACTGACCACTCGCTTCTGCTGGACCCTCTGTGGGGAACAGAGCTCCAGGACCAGGGACTGCCCTCCCGGAGTGCCTGGGCTGGTGTGGGAAGCAGAAAAGAAATGGCTACAGGTCTACAGCCCAGAGCATAATGGCTTGACTGCAAGAGATGAGATGTAAGAGGAGCATGAAAACCCGGGGCAAAGAAAGGTTCTTAGGTAAGAGGGCACCAGGCCTGGGTGCGTGCAATGGACACCGAGGGGTGGGGCAGAAGATAGAACTGGGAAGGTGGGAGTGGGGTCCAAATAGCTTAAGATGTTTTAGGGAGTCCAGACTTCACCCTGAGGACCCTGAGTCATTGAGGGGTGTGGGGAGAGGGTAAGTAAACAGCCCACTTGTTTTGTTGGAAACTGGTGTCTCAGTGTAGTTAGGATCTGCAATTCCCTAACAACTAACCGTGCTGAGCCTTTTTCATGTCCTTGTCAATCATTTGCATATCTTCTTTGGAAAAATGTCTATTCAGACCCTTTGCCCATGTTTTAATAGGGTTATCTTTTTATTACTGAGTCATGACAGTTCTTTATGGGTTTTGGTACAAGTCCCTTCCTTATCAGATATGATTTACAAATACTCTCTTCCAACCCTTTTCGGTCTCAACGACCGAAACGGTTTTCTTTTGGCCCCCTTCCTCCTCTCGTTCTCCTACAACCCAGGAGCCAGAGCAATCTTTTAAAAACATAAACCAGTTTATATTTCTGCAACACGATCTTTGAAAAAACGCTACTCTGACCAAGTCACTCCTCTGCTTAAAAAATTGGTATAAGAAAATAAACTCCCGGGCTCTCTTGTCCCCTCCTGGCGTGAGCCGGGAGCTCTGTCCTCTCACTGTATCTCTCACTAAAAGCCTGTCCCTTGCTCTCCTACCTTGGGTGTTTGCTAAGCTCATTCTTCACCTCCGCAAACAAGAACCCCGGCATCACCTTTGGGGGCTCGTCCGGGATACCTTCGGGGGTGAGTATCTGCATCCAAGCCTGCCTTCTCTTTCGCTGTCCTTATAGAAGGAGGCCGTCTATGGCACACAAATCGGGTGCTCGTCAGCCACTTAAATGGGACTAGCCTGGCTGCCGATCTCAACTCTCAAGCGACAGGTTCCCCTGCGCCTCCCTCAGTGGATCCCCCATCTCCCCTGGGAGCCGGGAATGTCACCTGAGTGGAGGCCAGGATTCCCTTTCAGAGGCATCTCCTTGGATGCGAGGGACTGAGGAAAGCCCTGGGCACCTGCGAGAGTCCAGGCTGAGGCTACACTTCAGCGGCTCTCAAAAGCCCGCGTGTCTGGAATCAGACCCCGACAGCCCGACTGGGTGTCCATGAGGAGTGTCTCTCTCTGTCTCTGACCTCCAGCTGCTTCTCCAGGCCGCCCTGGCCTCTGAGGGAGGCAGGGGGTGTCCCTAACTCTCTCCTAACTTCATCAGTGTCATGGAACCCGATGCTCACCACCGCAAGGTAGGAGATCTACGCTTCGCTCTTATTCCTGACTTAATACTGTACTTTTTAGCTCATAAAAATGTGTCTGGGCACCCGTTAGCCACTTAAAAGACAATTAGTGTCGGCTACCCGCCTTCAGGTCTCAGGTGAAAGGTTTCCCAGAGTCTGCCGCTCCTTGATCCCCCGCCTCTGGACGGACGGGAATGTCGGGGAGTGGCCGAGCCGATTTCCTACTTTCCTATCCTAATCTGCGGACTCCCAGGGCAGCCTTTTTTCACGTTCCCCAAAATCCTCAACTGCCTGTAAAACCCCTGGACAATGCACCACCACGGGCTCTCTTGTCCCCTTCTGGAGCTTCTGAGCCGGGAGCTCTGTCCTCTCACTGTATCTCTCAATAAAAGCCTCTCCCTGGCTCTCCTAAAAAAAAAGAAAGAAAAGAAACTCCTTCTCTGGCTTCTCATCATTATTGGAATAAAGTCCAGGGTAACTCTCCCCAGCATGTAAGCCCCTAAATGGTACTAATTCTCCCTGCTTTTCCACCTCCCTCCCCTTCACTCTCTACACCCTCACCCACTCCAGCCACACCAAGTTAGTTTCCAAATCCCCAAGCTTCTTTACACCTATCTATGCCCTTTGCTTTCCAGAAGGCTTTCCCTCTCATCTTCTCCTGGTCAATCCCTCTACACCTGTATCAGGTTAAGTGCTGCTTCCCTGGGGAGAAGGTCGTTGCTCCTTCCGTCTGAATTAGGTCGCTTTGACCGCAAGGAAGGGTCACCACACTTTGGGGAGATCATTAGTATGGCTGTTAGAGTAAAAGCAGCAGAAGGATAGGGCTTATTTGTTCTTTATCCAACACCCAACGGTGTCTGCAGAGGAAAGTGACCGTGTGAGTCCCGTACGGCCACCAGGGGCTGATAGATGAGTGGAGGGGACAAAACTGAGCTCTGAGAGTGTGATTTTCCCAAATGAATGCAAACCCCAGAAAATTTATTTTGAAAGAGCATTTATTATATTTCTGTCCTATCCTCTATGATTCTGCACACTGTTATACTCAACACATTTGGAAACCACAAAATTTACAGTTTCACCCAAAGTCCTTGCTGACTTTTGACATTAAAAAAGAATGCCATCCAAATCATCCCCATAATGCATTAGTAGTCCACCCGCCTTCTCTCCCCACCCCCACCCACCTGCCACTAAAGAACAAAGACTGTGTTCCCTAGAGTTTGGGGAAACCCATTGCCATTGCTTGGTTTTTTTAAGTTTTATTTTTAAGAATGACTTTCTAAGAGGCCTTTGAAGTATAAAGTAGCCACTTCTGCTAAACCTAATGCTCTTGTGAATTTTCACCTTGGATCTTACAGGAACTGGGGACAGAACTGAAAGGGATGTCAGGGCTCATCCTGGATGGAAATAGGTCCAGAGGATCACCACGTCTCATACAGACCTTCTGTGATGGGGCTGGAGCCGCAGCCAGGTCCCCGGACACCCCTTCATGCTCCTCCTCCTTCGTGTCCATTCATCCTTCACTTGGAAGTAGTACCCTAGTTTTCTAATTTTTCTCCTAGAAACTCCCTTTTCCAGAACTTTTTGGCCCTTTTCCTTAAGTTGTCCCATATCCAGTGCAAAGGTAGGTGATGAGACCCATATTTTAGGGAACCAGCATTTCACATCCATCTGCACACAGTAATTAGTTTAGAATTAAGCATGTAACCCAATTACAGCCAATTAGAGGCAAGCAGATGGTCTGGGGGAATGCTGGTCAGAGACTCTTGTTCTACTCCAGGCTATATTTGAGGGTGGGTGCAAATGCTGGAGCTGCTGCAGCCATCCTGTGAACAGAGTTAAGAGATGGACTTGGCTCAGTCTGAGAACCTGTCCCATCGCTGAGGCAGCTGGGCCTGAAGACAACACCCCTGCTATCCTTTTAGTTATGAATGGTGGCAAATCCCCTTTATTCCAGGTTCCCATCACCTGCACAGGAAGTACCCTGCTAAATGTACTCTACCCATTCCATCATCTATTTCCTTGCCTCCCTCCAGAACTAGGACTCAGCTGTAGTTCATGTAGTCATGTGTATGTGAAGGGCTCTCCACTAAAAAAGCCTGAGCACCCTGCAGCCTACTCTGCTCTCCCTGCACCACCTCTCCCATGGCAGTAACCTTCAGCTCCCCCAACCATATGTTTCTCAGCTCAAGTGCTCTTGCATTTAGGAAGGAATGGTTCTTCTTCCTCTGGACAATGAAGCTACAGTGTGTTCAGCGTTCTGTCTCCCCTGCCTCATCACCACAAAAGTCATCAAACCCCCACCCCAACGCACACATTTGCTGGAATTACTGAAACTCGGGGCTTGCCTTCTTCCCATCTTCACCCTCTAGTCCTGCCCTCGTTCATGGGGAAGGACTCATGCTGACCCAGGCTCTCTCCATCCCTTGATGGTGTCTCCTGCCATCTCATTTTCACTGCCCTTAATAGGTCAAAGGAGGACACAGACACTCGACTATGTGTTTGCAGAGCCCCTCTCTGAGGCTGTGAAACGAGGCTTTTATTCTACCGGCAACATCCACTGCCAACACCGCCCAAACGGCTGGTCCCCGTCTCCTGCTGGAGGCTTTTCAACCACTTAGCACAGTTTTTCAATTTCCACTGCTTATGCACATACATCTCCATCCCTGCGAATGGATTGCCACGGGAACTTTCCTCTCCAAAAATTCTGATGGACGGCATTTTTACCCTGGAATGAGCCCTGAGTTAAAGTGGTATTCACCAATATTCATTATGTGGTAATGGCATAGAGCACCAGATCAAAAATTCATGGCAAGCGCACTCTACAACATTCTCCTTCTTGAACGCGTCAGAGCAAATATATGACCCCATGTATATGTATGCATGCATGCTGCATATTTGTGTGTATGCAGTGCATGTGTGTATGCATCCACACACACAGCCTGTGTCCCACCCTGTCCCTCAGACTCAGTCCAACGGCCTTGCAGAAACCAACCATTCCAAGAACAGGCCTGAGGGACAGGATTTCACAGTTCCTCAACCAAGAGGTGGGCAGATGTGAATTTAGAGGAAGAGAAGAGCCAGTAGCAGGAGGTTTGGTTTTCCCTAATCTACCACCAGCTAGGAGTTAATTCATCCAAGTTAATTCACGGCTCATTCAAACACAAGACGTAACACGGATGGAAAGCAGACACATCATCTGAAAGCCCGCTCTGAGCTGTGCAGGGAAACGGGGAGGACGGAGCATGGGGTTGGGATGGCGCTTGGGCACCAGGACTCCGTCAGCCAGAGCTTGAGGGCCAAGAGCTCAGACCCATGCAAGGGAGAGTGGTGAATCCGCGGAACCCTCCCAGGGTCTTGGGTGACATGCCTTTAAGTCTAGAGCATTTGTTGAAATCTTAAAAAGGTTCCCACAAGTCACGACAAAGAACCCTGGTCCTTACTCCCACGGGTAGCAAGAGAAGAGAACACCCTCCCTGCCTCACAAACCCTGAGCCTCCTCTTTGCCGTAGCTGAATCTTCTTCTTTGTGTCTTGTCCCATGTCCTGCCCACTGGAACCCCACTGGGGAACGTTCCCCAGGAGATTATTTCAATTCCTCCTTTCCTATCCCTACAACTCGAATCTGTTTTTGTTTTCTCATTACTTTGCCAGGAAAGCCAATGAAATGTCACATACAAGTGGGCTAGGAGTCAGAGACTGAGTGCCACCTTTCTGACCATCTTTTAGCCATTACAATTCATCAACAGGTATTGTCAAGCAGCCGCCACGTTCTACAGTAAGAATGCAAGGAACATGGCGTCAGTGGTGTGAAAACATGTGGTTTTGATTTATATATATATATATATTTCATTTTCTTCTTCCTTTGACCCCATAGGAAAAAGAACCCTAAATCCTCACACCTCGCCAGTTCATAAATCTTCTGCCCCTAATTGTGCCTCTGGAGTCACTGTTGGCCAGTCTTGCCAAGGAAATGCTACCTGGCCGTCCACAGTTTGGTTTATCACCTCAGTTGCTTCTGCCCAGGTTTGTTCCATTATGAGAACAGTTTCTTTAAAGACCTTTGCTAAAGTTATTTGTTATGAGGAAACAGGGGAATGATCACCAGAACTGAAATTGTGTGCTCATAAGTATATATGTGTGTGTGTGCATACGTACATACATATCTATCCTCTTCCACTTCCAAGTAAGATTTCAGTCAACCCCCATGGTGACCCAAGTGGCTTGCGTGGATTTCTGAGCACTGGGGACAGAGGTGGACACAGAAGAATGATGTGAATGGCGAGTCACCACCTCTCACTTGAAGATCCCACTGCTCTGAAGGGACACCCATCCTTTCCTCTGGCCCCTGGCATGTATGTTCTAATTCTTCAGGGACTGAGGGAAGCAGAGCTTCCTATTTATGATTCTAAAAGTGACGAGGATGAATTCAGTAAGTCCTGAAAGAGGGATCCGAGGAAAGAAGGCAGTAGAAGAGAGCTAAGGATAGATAGAACACAGAGTAGATGTGGCACTGTGCAGTGATGGTGCAGCTCTGGGAACAGAAGCCCTTCTAGGAGGCCATCCCTATGGGGCCAGGGGCAGGGGGCAGAGCAGTTAGCAGAATCTTAGCCAGAGCTGAAACTGCAGGGTGGTCTCACACCCCAGACCAGTGATATGGAAACACAGGTATAAGGCAATCGTCCTTCTGGTGTCCCGCCACCTCCACTCACCTCCGGCCGAGGAACACTACGTGCGGTGAAAACATACTGAGAAGGTCGGACTAGGGTTGCCACGTAAAAATATAGGACCGTCAGCCAAGTTTGATTTCAGAGGAGCAATGAATAATTCTTTGGTATAGGTGTGTCCCCAATAGTTTTGGGGCCATGTATATACTAAGAACTTATTCATTGTTGATGTGAAATTCAATTTTCATTGGGTGTTCTTTTTTTTTCTTTTTCCAAATCTTGCCAGATTTAGGTCAACTAAATCAAGGCTTTCTCTGCTTTCTGTCTCCACCCAGAATGGGGAGGCAGGAGAGAACCGCAGTGGCCGTGGGTGAGGGAGACGCCCGTAGAGACGAACAGAGTTCTTCAATCAGTACTGTTCGCTGTGGGGGAGGCAGACATAGGGACAAAACCAGTTGATTCAAAATGTGTTAAAAAAAACACTCAGTTCATCTGCAGGAATGCTGACCCGTTGAGCCTGGACACCGCAACCTGCTGTTAGGACCACCGTTGCCAGGGAGCCCTTGGGAAACCCTAATTCATAGTTTAAAAGGTAAGATTCTGTGTAATCCGTCTTGGTAACCCCAGAAGCTGACATGTATACCAAAAAAAAAAAAAAAAAAAGGCTGATATTTTGTGTGACAAATTGTATTCATAGTTTTGTCTAAACCACTAATTATTTTACCTGTATGAATTCCTCTGTTATTTTCACTGCTGGAAAATCACAGGGTGGTAAGTACAGCTCGCACTGTCACAGACCAGCATCAACAGTGCAGTGCACTAAAGCCTCACGCAGCGTGGCCCGTGCTATGGTGGCTTGCTGGCTCACCGGCAACGCCAAACACAGGAGCCAAAAACATTAACCAAGGGTACCCCGCAAGGAGAATCATGGCAAGTGAGTTTGAAGACTGAATTCCTGATATCTCTGGATAACAGACCTCACAGATGGAAGCGAGTGAGAGGGGGGCTGACAGTGGGCTGTCAAGATCCGACCAGAAGGAGCCCCTCAGCGCCCCCCGCTCATAAGATGGGAAGCACCGTCTCGTTCACCCACAAACCGTTCTTTGGATCTTCCCCCAACTCCACACACTGGATAAAACCCTGCTCTTCTCCAGGAACTGACTCTTGGACAGATCTGTGATTTGACCAAGGGTACTAAGCTTTAGAGCAGAGAAGGTGACTATGTATAAAACAGTGGCCAAAAGAGAATTTTAAACAGCTAGTGGAATACACAGTATAGTTGAAGGGATTCCCATTTGTCAAGTCACCGTACTAGTTAATGTCTGATTACAAACAGCTAAAGAATAGGATTTGGTTCCATGAAAGCATGTGGTGGGAGAATCTGACCCAACCACAAGGCATTAGTGGAGGGTCCCCTCTGGGAGTGACACAGGGCTGAGATTGGAGGTAAGTAGGGTGGGGAAAACACCTTCCTGTCAAGGGCAGAGTCCTGGGCAGGCAAAGTCTGGTGGCTCACATACAGAGGGAAACAAGAAAGCAGAGACAAAGAGGAAAAGATTGGGGCAAGAGAGGCCAGCAGGGGCCAGATCTTTCAGGAGCCCAGATTCCATGCTAAAGGCCGAGAAGTCACGGAGTGACATCACGGAGGGAGCGGCAGCTCCTTGCGCCGTAGGGCTTCGCAATGCTATCTCACCACCACACCCGCGCTCCCCAGCCCGGTCTTTATTCCAGAAGTTTAGGGGTTTCCCGCGTCATCTGAAGAGGGTTTTCTATCAGGGGGCGACCCAGATGTGACCTGGCAAAGCTTCTGTTGGGAGCAAGTGCCTCCTGTTGGTAAATAGAACAGGTAAATAAAAGGGAATCATTAGTGGATGCCAACCACTGGCATCTACTGGGAAGACAACCTATGTTGCTCGTCCTCAGAGTGCTGCAGTTTAGTCCTTGCTTGAGCAGGGTTTAGAGGGCCTCTGGGTCACCAGCCACAAGTGTGGGTCCTGTCGGAAAGGCTGGACTGCCCTCTGTCCCCTACTCCTGGGCCCCTGGACATCTGGTCCCTCTGTCCCACGCCCAAACCACATCTCTTTCTCTTGTTATAGCCCCTTCATCTCACCCATACCCTCCACCTCAAGAATTCTTCTCAGTTTGGGATATGGGACATTTTCCTTTTATTTATTATAGACATTCTTCCAAATCTATTGTCTCTGCATATACAACTCCCTTCATTCCCTCTGAGGCCTAACTTTGGGTTCTCAACCATTAGAATTTATTTATATTTTCCTTTGCATTCTGCTATGTGTTAGTGTTTTTCCTGAGGAATGGTTGAATGGTTGACATCAGAGGGTAGAAAGAAATAATGTTATTCTATAACAATAAGATTTTCCATTTGCAAAGGTCATGCTAGACACATCATGGAAAAGAGTGGAGTAAGGGTAGATCAGTTGACAGGCACTGAATAGCCCTAGTATAGGGAGACGGTAACTGGGATATGATTGCACTGGACTTGAAAAGTCCAGCTTCCATATAGATTAGGAAAAAGGGCATTGAGGCTTGGCAATATTATGGATATGAAGACCGGAGAGAGAGAGGTTTGGGGGAGAAACCTATTCTCTTTCACAGCTGGATGGGGTGGGAGTACCTTCACTGGAAATGGGAAACTAGAGATGTGGGTCAGTTCTGGAAGAAAATCCATGAGTTTTCTTTGGAACTCACTGAGTTTGAGAAGCAGGTGAACCATTTAAGTAAAGATGTAAACTAGCCAGAACTCCGAATCCGTATCTGTTCAGCAGAAAGGTATGCACTGCAGATAAAAATACGGAAGCTAAAGGTATGTATAAATGGCAAAAGGAGTAATAAAGGAGATTGCTCAAGGGAAAGGGAGTGATCTGGAATCACTCTAGTATTTCATAGTTGAATAGAAGACACTGAGTCCGCAAAGAGACTGAAGAGGAGATTGTAGAGCGATAGAAAGAGAAGCAGATGGGAGTGCCGTCACAGAATCCAAGGGAAGACGCGGCTTCAAGGATGAGGCCGTGGTCACCAGGGCTCAAAGCTGCCAAGGGAGTAAAGAATTTAGAGCATTCCTTGGATCTAGGGACATGGACATCACTGATGAACTGATGGCACTGTTGGTAGAGTGATGAGGGCGGAAGCCAATGCAGTGAACTTCGTTGTAAATAGCAGACGAGGAAATGCGAACAACAGCACAGACTGGACAGACCATTCTTTACAGACGTAGAGCCATTCTTTCCACCGTTTGGCTGTAGCAGGGAGAAAAACAATATAGGACGGCAGCCGGAGGAAGGTGTGGAGTCCAGAGAGCTGTATCGATTTGCTTGCTTGCTTGCTTGAAGATAGGGACTTTTAGTGCGTTCCCAGCCAGCAGGAAAGCCCCTCTGGAGGAATGAGTCGTTGTAGAGATACGGAAGGGAGGGGATAATTAATGAAGAGCGCTGGGTTTCTGTAAAGGTAGGAGGGACGGACCCAAAACTTTCATGGTGATGGGAGGGCGAATTCACCTCGGAGAAGAGGAGTAGCATCCTGGATCCACCTGTAGAGCAGGGAGGAAGGAGAGGACCTGTGCAGGTGTAGGCGGCTCGGGGACTGGCGTTCGGATGCTTGACCCCTGTGTGATGTCGTCTACATTGTGAGTAAAGCAGGATGAGAAGCCATCTGCTGAGGGGGATAAGTTAAACACTTCAGGGGAAAAAGCATGTTTTGAAAGAAGTCTCTAAGAATGAGAAAGCAAATTAATCTGAAATACCTAGCAGAAAAGTCTAGCATGTTTGAGAGATCTTCTAAGGTGGGTGATCATGGATTTAGAATGAAAATCAAGAAGCTTTATGGTCCAGGAGTGGGATGGTTGAACTGGCCTCCGTCTGTTCACCCAAAGCAAGAGGCATAGACCCACGGCAAACGTGTCAATCTGAATAAGGTGACAATTTTGTAAATGGTTACACATAGCCAGTTCTATCTCCCCAAGTAATACACACATTCTTGGAGAATGTAACTTCTCTGGTACTTGTCCTGTCCCTTTTCCACTATTTTCCAGACAGAGAGCATGTGAGTGGCATTCAAATACAAAATGAGGTAAATCTTGTGAGAGTTTTTTGAAAATTTGGCAGGACAAACTGAGTATTTATATGATTACTGTGTCCGTAGAGGAGTCTAATACAGATGGCATTAATGTGCTTTCTGGGTGTTTTCATTTTTTTCAAGGTATATTTATACATAGCATCTTAGTTGTTCATAAAATCACTAGAGAATTACTAGCCTCATGTTCAGCCCAGAAAACAAGGGCTGTTAGTTGAAGGTCAAGGACAAATGTGTATCAGAACTGAGGGTGGAATCCAGGTCTTGGGACCCCCAAGGAGGGAACTTGTTCTATTAGTGCCCAAAGACACCAAAACTTGAGAATATCTGATGTGGCTTAATCAACCTCAAAGCTGATACTGGGGAATGAATCTCCAGACTCATTTTTTCTTTTTGATGAAGAACTTAGTTTTTTAAATTTCCAGGCACACACCTGGCCACATCCAAGACTGAGAGGTGCAAAGGTGTGACCAGAGCTTCCCCGACTCCTACAAGAAGGAAAACCGCTGTGGATTATATTTGTCTCAAGCTTTTCCCTTCATCTAATGCTTTGGGATAACTGAAATGAAACAGAAGCCTGCCTGGGGAAAGGACATTTTCCTGCATATGTAGAGGCCAGAACTGCATGGTCAATGCCTGGCCACAGTCTATGAATCTAAAACTTATCTCAGAGAGCCTGAGGCTGGTCAGAGGGACCAGTAAATGCATTTTTCCATGAGTCTTGAACTAAACACATTGCTACACAAGACTCCCTGTGTACCTCCCATGTGCATTAATGTTTTGCCAACATTAGCAAAGAAAGAAATATACAGGACAAACTTTAAAACAAAAAAAGGCCTCTGGCAGTTCCACATATTAAAAAGTAGGAAGGCCACCATTGGACAACTCTGAGCAAAATACCAAGGACTTAACAGGTTTATTTTTCAGAGAACAGTTAGGAAGAAGATACCCACTTAGAAATTGGGACATTGATATTGGATAGGGAAAGCAGGTCTTGTTTGCCTTCAAAAGAGCTCTTTTTTTATTGGTGTGAATCCAAGAATCCATATCATGCTTTGGAAGATATGCTTGAATTTCAGGGAGAAATTAGTTGCACGCATTCTAAGTTAGGCTATGGCTGAGTATATTCCATTTCTTAAATGTCTAAGAAATATCAAGAGGATCTATTAAGCTAAAGGACCCATGTTAATGCAACATTAGAGAACTTGATTAGAGCCCGGCACTCAGGAAAATCATTTTCAGCTTCGTACATGCTACATTGCACATGTAATATGTTGTGTTTGATGTTATTTGTCATTTATTAAATGTATATGCTAATATGAAGTGTTTCATTTCCTGACTATGGGGTATTTAAAAAGTTTAATCTCACTTCACACTCATGCCCAAGAAACCCGATTTCTCAAGCCCTTCCTTGAGCCAAGGCTGAGGGTTAAAGGAACATTCCTTAAAATTCTATTTATTGAGTGCCTAAGGCCATGAAATACATCAGGGAAACCACACTGAATCAGATACAGCCCCTGCCCTCCAGAGGCTTATAGTTCAGTGGGGAGAAGGAGACACGCAGAACTAATTAAATCTATTATGCCAAATGCAATAATATGGTCATATTAGATGCATCAAGGAATGCAAGAGAAAAAAGAGATTTATCCAGATGGGGGTTTGGAAAAGACTTGTGGGGTAGGCAGCATCTAAGCTGGGCATATGGAGTAGTTATTCTGGTTTAAATAGAAGAAAAAAATTGAGGAATAATCCTCAACATTTTTTAAAAGCAACATATTGTCAAAGTGAGTTTCTTATAGATTTGATGTATGAAGAATATGCAATGGGCATAAAGGAAAATGTGTTCCTCAACTCCCAATATTGTCACTTTGGAGATTAACATTAAAGAGCCTAGGGAGAAGAGAGTGGAAAAATTCATACAAAGATTTTCTTCTCAAATGGTCGTTATCCTAGATTGATTCCCATTACACAGTCCTCGGTCCTCTTGTCCCTCCTTCACCTGAGAGCACACAGGCAATGCTGGGGCTTGCTGTCACTTTAGAGCAAGGTTAGGAAAAATAAATAGACCCACCGACTAAAGTTTAAAGGGATGCTGGTTTACAGAAAGCCAAATTGCCTTCTCTTTATGTCACAAGCCATGCTTGTTAAATATGCCAGTTACATAAAACAATGTAAAACATTAGTTGACATTTAAAAATGTGGCATAATGTTCCATACTCTGGTTTATTTAACATTTTTCTATAGTGTTCATTATTCATCTGTTTAGGGTGTTTCTTTTTTCTATTTACAAACACGGTTTCAATGAAAATTATTGGTTACATCCTCTTGTGCTGATTTCTAATGTTTCTCTGTGAAAAATCCTGCAGTGCAATGACAGGGGTAAAGTTCTCTCTTTACCCTCCAAATTGGCTGATTCTCTTTCAACTATTTAAATATCCTTTATTATTTATTCTATTCGATTGTTTAATTTTCTTATTTATTTATAAACATTCTTATGTGTTTTTGAGTTACCTTCACCATATTTGATGCAAATATTTTCTCCCACTTTCAACTTTAATTTGAGATGTTTCCCAATTATATGCATTTTTAAAATTTTGGTAATTTAAAATTTAGCCATCTTTTGCTTTCTATATTTTTATTATTATTGAAATAAATTCTATAATTCTTTTTGACATTTGCCATTTTATTTTTCTTTGCATGTGTGTTTAGGTCTTTAATATATCTTAAATTCATTTTGTGACTTCTGTAAGTTAGATACCTAATATGTAGGACCCAATTTCTTGAATGCCCGTGTCTGTCTCCACTAATTTCAAATGCTAGTGTATCTCATAATTCCAGTACATACAAGGCTATATTTCTGGAATTTTTAAGCTATTCCACCTATTTATTTGTATATGCTTAAACAATATCTCACTTCTTTAATGATTAGAGCTTCATAAACTTGATATCAGGTGGTGAAAATCTATTCTTCTGACAATCTTTTTTCAAAACCGCATTGCTGTCCACTAGCATTTATCTTCTATCCAAATTTTAGAATCTACTTTTCAATTTTCATAATAATCTTATTGCAATTTTGATTGAGGTTATTGAATTTTTAGATAATTTTGGAGAGAGGCAACAACTTTAAAACAGATCTTCCCAGTCACAAAGATTAAGTAATCCTTTGTTTATATTCAAACTTTGGTTTATTAAATGTTAGATTCTTTCATAAAGGTCTATCATAATTATCAAATTAGATTTACTCACGCTCAGCTACCACATTTTATAGATATTTCTGCTGTTGCTATTTTGAACGAGTTGCTCTGTACTTGGTTACTGCTGGTGACTAGGAAAGCTTTTGACTTGCATGTTAATCTTATGCCCAACCACTCTACTGAAATCTTGTATCAATATTAATGAATTATTAATTGATTATCTCAGTTGTTAATAGAGTCTCTTGGATTATTTAAAGTAGCTAATTATGTCATCTTCAAGTAAAGACAGTTTTGTTTCTTTCCAACTTTATTCCCTTCCTTTGCTCCCTTGCAAACTGGCTAAGTCATATAGTAAAATGTTGAATAATAGTAAACATTTTTGTTTCCTAACTTTAATGAGAATGTTTATGTTTAACCAATACTTGTATATTTGCTGTACTTCTTTTCATATTTCCTTCTCTCCTTAGCCTATTATTTTCATCATGATATGATGATAGTTTTTTTTTTTAATGTTTTGGACAGCTAATAAGATAAAGAAATGGTTTTACTGCTTTACTCTGTTAATGTAGTAAAATGTAATAACATATTTTATTATGTAAAAACTTCCAAATTTACATTTCCAGCCCTAAATTTCCCTTGGCCTCTAAACTTGTCATAACCAACCGCTCCTTGAAAACTCCAGTTGAATAAACAATAGATTTCCCAAACTTAATATACTCAAAACCAAAGTTTTTGGTTAATCATTTTTTATTGAAATATATTTTATATACAATACTATATTGGTTTCAGATGGACAACTTAGTGATTCATTAATTATATGCATTATTAAATGTCATCATAATAAGAATAGTTACCACTCGTCACCACGCAAAGATATTACAACATTATGAGCTCTGTTCCCGATACTGTCTCAATGAATAGCAACTCCATCCACCCAGCTGCTCAGGGGACATCACTAGAGTCATCCTTGGACCTTTGTTTTCTCTAATATATCATAGCCAATGCATTAGTAAATCTTATGGAATCTACTTTCAAAATTTGTCTGAATTTGCAACCATGTCCACCTTTATGACTCTAACCTGAACCACCACCACTTCACACCTGGATGACTTCAGTAAATTCCCACCGGCCTCCATGCTTCCCTGTCTGCACCTTTCATTCTATTCCCAAACCAGCAACCACAGTGATCTTCATGGTGTCACCCGCTCAAAACATTCACTCCCTTCCTATCACGCTTAAAATCTAAAATTTTCCCCATGGCCTGCAAAGTGCAACACAGTCTGGCCCAAACACCTCCCAGTGTTTTATTCTGCCACTTTTTTCTAGCTTTCTGGGCTTTAGCAACACTAGTCACATTGCTGTTCCCCCGTGTGTCAAGCACACTCCCAACCCAAGACCTTCACAGCTGCTTTTCCTCTGTGCGGGAGACTCTTTCCACAGACACTCACATGACTCCTTCCTCACTCCATTCAGATCTTTCCTGAACTATCACCCCGAGAGCAATCTTCCGGGATCACTCATTCTCAACTGGCCCACATACATCATTTTATTTCTCTCTACCCTGCTTTGATTTTCATCACCACCTGACACTATATATTTTCACCTTGTTCATTGCTGTCTCCCATTATAATGAAAATTCTAAGGGAATTTTATGTCTGTTTTATTGACTTCTCTACTCTCACTGATTAGAACAATCAAAATGTATCCAGACATGGCCACATGTACTCTGGGGAGTGGGAAAAACCACTCCCATTTAAGAACCACTGTGTTAAGTCCTTATACTAAAAAAGATCAAAGGTTTGAAGTCAGTAATCTTTGACCTGAAAAAGAAAATAATGAGTCACAAGTAATGAAACACATGCAACAAAAACAATGGAAAACATCAACAAAACCAACATTTGGTTCTTTGAGAAAAACAGAAAAATAAATAAACTTCTAGTTAGACTGACCAAGAAGAAAATGTTGGAGGTGGGGAGAGCAACCATGACTAGAGACCTGAAAATAAAGCTAAGTAGCCATATTATTATTAGACAAAATATACTTTAAACACAAAGAATGTGTTTACCAGCGATAAAGAGGAACAAGACAGAGCAATCATAAATATGTATGCACACAATAACAGACTTTCAAAAGACACAAGGCAACACAGACAGATGAAAAGCGAAACAAATGCAAAGTTGGAGTTGGAGATTTTAACCCTTGTACTTAGTACTTGATAGAATGAGTAGACAGAAAATCAGTTAGAACATAGAAGACATAAACAATGCTATCAACCAATTTGATTTCATTGATGTTTACAGACACTCCACCCAAAATAGCAGAATGTACATATTTTTCAAATCATCAAAATAGACTATAAAGTGGGTCATTAAAGAACTGTTAATAAATTTAAAAATATTAAAATCAGGCAATGTAAGTTCTCTGATTTCAACAGAATTAAATTAGAAAGAACATTTGGAAAAATCATCAACTATTTGGAAAATTGGATAATACTCCTTAAAAGCACGGTGACACTAGCAGAGGTCACAAAAAAACTTAGAAAATATTTTTAATCTGAATTAAAATAAAATTTGTGGAGATTTTTATTTTTCTTTTGCTCATTTCACAAATCCATTCATCCATGGACATAAACCTAGGTTTCCATACCTTGGCTATTGCTGCAATGAACATGTACTCCTACCCCCTCTTATCTTTATTTCTCCCCATAAAAAAACATGCTCAATGCAGGCAAGTCTGAAAATTTGGAAAATTAAATGCCACAAAGTAAAAGAATCACCTATAGTCCTATCAGCCATAAGTAATCACCAGTCATACTTTCTATGTAGCACTATTGGTATACAGAAGCCTTAAACAAATTTCTAAGTTATTTTCTGACTTTGGTACCATGCTTCAGAAGGATACTTCAGTCTTCAAAAGAAAAAGAACTAATTTGTTTTCCCTAATACGTAAGCAATTTCCCAAGAACCATTTAATTATTTCATAAATAACACTACCTTTGACATATAGTAAACAATTTTATAGATTTTAGGTCTATTTATGATTTTATTATTCTCTTCCACTGACCTATTTTTGTATCATTCATCTTTAAATAATGTGACTTCATAAAATGTTCTAATGTCTGATGGTGCAAGATTGACCTAAATACTTTTTTCTTTTTCAACCTTTTGCTCATTTCACAAATTTATTCTTCTAGATGAAATATATAAAATATTTTTTCAATAAGTGAAAATCATTCAGAAGACTGATTGGGACTGCAATACATTTATAGATTGATTTAGGAAAGGAATAAAACTTTCCAATCCCATATTCCCACTTATTAAAACCTTCATTCATTTTCCTCAATGATATCTTTCTTTGCTTTATTTCATTTTAGATACTTCATTTTTTTTTGGTATCATTAATCTACAGTTACATGTGCAACACTATGGTTACTAAACTCCCCATTTCATCAGGTCCCCGCCACTTACCCCATTACAGTCACTGTCCATCAGCGTAGTGAGGTGCTATAGAATCACTACGTGTCTTCTCTGAGTTCTACAGCCCTCCCTGTGGGCCCCAAACATTACATCTTCTAATCGTAATGCCCCTTTTTCCCCCTTGTCCCTCCCTTCCCAACCATCCTCCCCAGTCCCTTTCCCTTTGGTAACTATTAGTCCATTCTTGGGTTCTGTGAGTCTGCTGCGGGTTTTTTTTTTTCAGTTTTTTTCTTTGCTCTTATGCTCCACATATGAGTGAAATCATGTGATACTTGTCTTTTCCACTTGGCTTATTTCACTGAGCATAATACCGTCCAGCTCCATCCATGTTGCTGTAAAAGGTAGGATTTGTTTTCTTCTTATGGCTGAATAATATTCCATTGTGTATATGTACCCCATCTTCTTTATCCATTCATCTACTAATGGACACAGGTTGCTTCCATTTCTTGGCTATTGTAAACAGTGCTGCAATAAACGTAGGGGTGCATCTGTCTTTTTCAAACTGGGCTGCTGCAGTCTTAGGGTAAATTCCTACGAGTGGGATTCCTGGGTCAAATGGTATTTCTATTTTGAGTTTTTTGAGGAACCTCCATACTGCTTTCCACAATGGTTCAACTAATTTGCATTCCCACCAGCAGTGTAGGAGGGTTCCCTTTCTCCACATCCTCACCAACATATGTTCTTTGGGTTTTGGATGTTGGCCATCCTCACTGGTGTGAGGTGATATCTCATTGTGGTTTTAATCTGCATTTCTCTGATGATTAGTGATGTGGAGCATCTTTTCATGTGCCTGTTGGCCATCTGAATTTCTTCTTTGGAGAAGTGTCTATTCATATCCTCTGCCCATTTGTTAATTGGATTATTTGCTTTTTATTTGTTGAGGTGTATGAGTTTTTATATATTTTGGATGTCACCCATACTGTAGGATGTCTTTTTGTTCTACTAATGGTGTCCTTTGCTGTACAGAAGCTTTTCAGTTTGATATAGTCCCACTTGTTCATTTTTGCTTTTGTTTCCTTTACCTGGGGAGATATGTTCATGAAGAAGTCACTCATGTTTATGTCCAAGAGATTTTTGCCTATGTTTTTTTTCTAAGAGTTTTATGGTTTCATGACATATTCAGGTCTTTGATCCATTTTGAGTTGACTTTTGTGTATGGGGTTAGAAAGTAGTCCAGTTTCATTCTCTTACATGTAGCTGTCCAGTTTTGGCAACACCAGTTGTTGAAGAGGCTGTCATCACCCCATTGTATATCCAAGGCTCCTTTATCATATATGATTTGACCATATATGTTTGGGTTAATGTCAGGATTTTCTATTCTGTTCCACTGGTCTGTGGGTCTGTTCTTGTGCCAATACCAAAATGTCTTGATTACTGTAGTTTGTAGTAGAGCTTGAAGTCTGGGAGCATAATTCCCCCTGTTTGATTCCTCCTTCTCAGGATTGCTTTGGCTATTCAGGATCTTTTCTGGTTCCATATGAATTTTAGAGCTATTTGTTCCAGTTCATTGAAGAATACTGTTGGTATTTTGATAGGGATTGCATTGAATCTGTAGATTGCTTTAAGTAGTATAGCCATTTTGACAATATTTATTTTTCCTAGCCAAGAGCATGGGATGCATTTCCATTTGTTAGTGTCCTCTTTAATTTCTCTTAGGAGTGTCTTGTAGTTTTCAGGTTATAGGTCTTTCACTTCCTTCATTAGGTTTATTCCTAGGTATTTTATTCTTTTTGATGCAATTGTGAATGGAATTGTTTTCCTGATTTCTCTTTCTGTTAGTTCATCTTTAGTGTATAGGAAAGCAACAGATTTTTCTGTGTTAATTTTGTATCCTGCAACTTTGCTAAATTCAGGTATTAGTTCTAATAGTTTTGGAGTGGAGTCTTTAGGGTTTTTTATGTACAGTATCATATCATCTGCAAATAGTGACAATTTGACTTCTTCTTTACCAATCTGGATGCCTTGTATGTCTTTGTTTTGTCTGATTGCTGTGGCTAGGACCTCCACTACTATGTTGAATAACAGTGGGGAGAGTGGGCATCCCTGTCTTGTTCCCGATCTTAGATGAAAAGCTTTCAGCTTCTCATTGTTAAGTATGATGTTGTCTGTGGGTTTGTCATATATAGCCCTTTTGATGTTGAGGTGCTTGCCCTCTATACCCATTTAGCTGAGAGTTTTTATCATGAATGGATGTTGAATTTTGTCAAATGCTTTTTCAGCATCCATGGAGATGATCATGTGGTTTTTGTTATTCTTTTTGTTGATGTGGTGGATGATGTTGATGGATTTTCAAATGTTGTGCCATCCTTGCATCCTTGGGATGAATCCCACTTGATCATGGTGTATGATCCTCTTGATGTATTTTTGAATTCGGTTTGCTAATATTTTGTTCAGTGTTTTTGCATCTATGTTCATCAGGGATATTGGTCTGTAATTTTCTTTTTTGGTGAGATCTTTGCCAGGTTTTGGTATTAGAGTGATGCTGGCTTCACAGAATGAGTTTGGAAGTATTCCCTCATCTTCTGTTTTTTGGAAAACTTTAAGGAGAATGGGTATTATGCCTTCTCTATATGTCTGGTAAAATTCAGCAGTGAATCCATCTAGCCCGGGGGTTTTGTTCTTAGGTAGTTTTTTGATTACCAATTCAATTTCTTTGCTGGTAATTGGTCTTTTTAGGTTTTCTATTTCTTGCTTAGTCAGTCTTGGAAGGTTGTATTTTTCTAAGAAGTCCATTTCTTCTAGGTTATCCAGCTTGTTAGCATATAGATTTTCATAGTATTCTCTTATAATTCTTTGTATTTCTGTGGGGTCCGTCATGATTTTTCCTTTCTCATTTGTGATTCTGTTTATGTGTGTAGATTCTCTTTTTCTCTTAATAAGTCTGGCTAGGGGGTTATCTATTTTGTTTATTTTTTCAAAGAACCAGCTCTTGGTTTCATTGATTTTTTCTATTGTTTTATTCTTCTCAACTTTATTATTTTCTTCTGTAATCTTTATTATGACCCTCCTTCTGGTGACTTTGGACCTCATTTGTTCTTCTTTTTCCAATTTCACTAATTGTGTCTTTAGACTATTCATTTGGGATTGTTCTTCCTTCTTTCAATAGGCCTGGATTGCAATATACTTTCCTCTTAGAACTGCCTTTGCTGCGTCCCACAGAAGTTGTGGCTTTGGGTTGTTGTTGTCATTTGCCTCCATATATTGTTTGATCCCTGTTTTAATTTGGTTGTTGACCCATTGATTATTTAGGAGCATGTTATTAAGCCTCCATGTATTTGTGAGCCTTTTTGTTTTCTTTGTACAGTTTATTTCTAGTTTTATACCTTTGTGATCTGAGAAGTTGGTTGGTAGTATTTCAATATTTTTGAAATTACTGAGGTTCTTTTTGTGGCCTAGTATGTGGTCTATTCTGGAAAATGTTCCGTGTGCACTTGAGAAGAAAGTGTATCCTGTTGCTTTTGGGTGCAGAGTTCTGTAGATATCTGTTAGGTCCATCTGTTCTAGTGTGTTGTTCAGTGCCTCTGTGTCCTTAGTTATTTTCTGTCTGGTTGATCTGTTCTTTGGAGTGAATGGTGTGTTGAAGTCTCCTAAGATGAATGCATTGCTTTCTGTTTCCTCCTTTTATTCTGTTAGTATTTGTTTCACATATGTCGGTGCTCCTGTGTTGGGTGCATATATTTAACGTAATGAAACAGAATTATATCCTCTTGTTGGACTGACCCCTTTACCATTTTATAATGTCCTTCTTTATCTCTTGTTACTTTCTTCGTTTGGAAGTCTATTTTGTCTGATACAAGTACTGCAACACCTGCTTTTTTCTCCTTGTTGTTTACATAAAATATCTTTTCCCATCCCTTCACCTTTAGTCTGTGTATATCTTTGGGTTTGAGGTGAGTCTCTTGTAAGCAGCATATAGATGGGTCTTGCTTTTTTATCCACTCTGTTACTCTGTGTCTTTTGATTGGTGCATTCAGTCCATTTACATTTAGGGTGATTATTGATAGATATGTACTTATTGCCATTGCTGGCTTTAGATTTGTGTTTACCAAAGGTTCAAGGGTAGCTTCTTTACTATCTAACAGTCTAACTTAACTCTCTTGTTAAGCTATTATAAACACAGTCTGATGATTCTTTATTTCTCTCTCTTCTTATTCTTCCTCCTCCATTCTTTATATACTAGGTGTTTTATTCTGTACTCTTTTACATTTCCTTTGACTGTTTTTGTGGATTATTGATTTTACTTTTTGCCTTTAGTTAGTATTTGGATGGTCTGCTTTCTTTGCTATTTTATTTTCTCTGGTGATATCTTTTTAGCCTTAGGAGTGCTTCCATCTAGAGCAGTCCGTTTAAGATATCCTGTAGAGGGTTTGTGGGAGGCAAATTCCCTCAGCTTTCGCTTGTCTGGGAATTGTTTAATCTCTCCCTCAAATTTAAGTGATAATCATGCTGGATACAGTATTCTTGGTTCAAGCCCCTTCTGTTTCATTACGTTAAATATATCATGCCATTCTCTTCTGGCCTGTAAGGTTTCTGTTGAGAAGTCTGATGATAGTCTGATGGGTTTTCCTTTGTAGGTGATCTTTCTTCTCTCCAGGTGCCTTTAATACTCTGTCCTTATCTTTGATCTTTGCCATTTTAATTATTATGTGTGTTGGTGTTGTCTTCCTTGGGTCCCTTGTGTTGGGAGATCTGTGGGCTTCCGTGGTCTGAGAATCTATTTCCTTCCCCAGCTTGAGGAAGTTTTTGGCAATTATTTCTTCAAAGACACTTTCTATCCCCTTTTCTCTCTCTTCTTCCTCTGGTACTCCTATAATGCGAATATTGTTCCGTTTGGATTGGTCACACAGTTCTCTTAATATTCTTTCATTCTTAGAGATCCTTTTATCTCTCTCTGCCTCAGCTTCTCTGTATTCCTGTTCTCTGATTTCTATTCCATTAACAGTCTCTTGCATCTCATCCAGTCTGCTGTTAAGCCCGTCGTCGATGGCTTATCTGATTTCTGCATTGTCTTTCCTCAGTTCCCTCACTTCCTCCCTCAGCTCTTGCATTTCTCTGTAGATCCATCAGCATGGTTATGACTTTTATTCTGAATTCTTTTTCAGGAAGATTGTATAAATCTATCCCATCAGGCCCTCTCTCTTGGGTTGTCTGGGTAATCTTTGCATCATATTCTTCTGTCTTTTCATGGTGACAGAAGTGGTCGCTGGTAGGTGCCACGTGTGTCAGCTGGGAGAACAAAGTCCCTTCCTGCTTGTTGTTCTCCTTGTCCTTCTCTGGGGCCTGGACTGGTTTCTCGCCCACCAGGAGGCAGTCTCTGGGATAATCCCCTGAGCTGCCTGTGTGCGGGGTCACCCTCAGCCTAGCCCATAGCACTGTGGGGGTTTGAAATCTCGCTGGGTGCCTTCTGGTCCCCTTGGTGCCTTCAAGACCTTGCTGTGGCTTCTGGGGTCCTTCCCGCTTAGCTGCTCGCCAGCCTGGAGTCGGTTCTGAGCTGGGCGGGGCAGAGGGAGGAATGAATGGCAGGCTGCTGATCACTGTGGGAAGCCTCGGTGTGGCTGCTTTGCCCATCTGCTGGCCAGGGGTTCCAAAATTCCCCAAGACCCCCAGCCTATTGGGCTGAGTGCGCTGGAACGATTTTGTTCCGCTGTTGGGCCCTTGTCCCTTTAAGACTTTTAAAAAAGCAACCTCTTTTCTTTTGTCCCAGGGAGCCGGCTGAGGGACCCACTTGCTGTCTCCTTCTCGGATCCTGCCCTTCCGTTTCTCTAATCTCCAGTACACCATGCGCTGTGTGTCTGTGCTCCCAGCGCCGATCACCAGGGCTGGTTATTTGGCGGGCCTGTGCTTCCACTCCCTCCCCACTCTGATTCTTTTCCTCCCCCTGGTGCGCTGGGGTGGGGGAGTGCTTGGGTCCCGCCGGGTCATGGCTTTGTATCTTACCTGCTTTGTGGGGCGCTGAGTTCTCGCAGGTGTAGCTGTAGCCTGGCTGTTGTACTGTATCTTCTGGTCTCTTTTTTAGGAATAGTTGTATTGGTTGTATTTTCACAAATATATATGGTTTTGGGAGGAGATTTCCGCTGCCCTGCTCATGCCGCCATCTTCCAACAACCCCCCGAGATACTTTGTATTTTGAAAAAAATCCTATTCAGTATTTCCATTTAATAATTGTATTTGAAATACCTTGAAAGGCAACAAAGTTGCTCGACATGACCCACCACTGACCACAACGCAATACACAGTCAATTCCAGGCAATGCAGTGAAACTATCCTCCATGAAACTCCAGGACACAGGAACCTTTCTCCGTTTCCTGTGATCCCATAGTCTCTTACGTACGTTTTATTTTCTTCTTGCTCTTTATCATTGAAAACTTGACTTTTATTATACTGACTGCTTATTCTTTAGCAATTTTACCAAGAACTACAGGGAGATAGCTGCCATTATCAAATGGAGATTGTAAAATATCTACAGCTATTCCAGGGTAATTTCTATGTTCCTGACAAAGCAACACATTTTGCATGGGTTTTCTTTGCATTGATCAGAGGTACAATAAACTAGGATCATCCGTTTTTTATAAATGAGAAAGCCGAGGGTTTATGCCATGGGTTGAAAACAATCTGACCCAAGAGCCCAATACACTCAGACTTGCACACCGTTCCTCCTTCCAAGTAAGGAATTCAGAACCTGAGGTGGTTTTTTCCCGCATCTTCCCTCTCCAACAGTGTTGGGGAGGTAGACCTGCTGCAGTAAACGACTTGCTCCCCAGTACCTCTTCAATAACTGTTTTCTGTCCTTCTACGGATTCCAACTTCTCCCCGAACATGTAGATGAGAAGCCTATATAACTAAAGTCTAAGACAATACAGATGTTAATATCTCTTAAGTCACAAAGGTCTTTAATTGCCTTCTTTATTACTAATTCTTAGGTGACTACTTCTGACAAATCTTAGGTGGCACCTGCACTGATGCAAACCCAGGACTCTGTGCATGTAACTGTTCTGCTTACTGCCTTTTGGGGACGATGCTTCTCTCTCTCCCAATGTTTATGCATTTTCTTTCTTTCTCTTACCTAGTTGTATTGGATGGATTTCCCACATAGTATCAAATAATAATGCTGATCACTGTGATTCTTTACTACTCTGAGCCTTAATAGAATACTTTTGATGTCTTATAATTACAAAACACAGTGGTGAGTCAAAACATATTTTACAAGGTTCAAAAGCATTTTCCTAATCTAATTCCTTCAACAGATTATTTTTAAATTTTATCAATTTTTCAGTAATTAGGAATTTTTTTTGGTTTTGTTCCGCACCATTCTTATGACTAAATATATTAATAGATCTTCTAATACTGAATCATTTTAATTTTCTATAAATATGTTTCCTTGAAGATAAAGTTTTTTTTATAACATTGGATTTGAGTATTTTAGCATTTAATAATTTAAATCTGTATCTCTAAGTTAGTCTATTGTTTTTCACTTTTGTGGTATATGGTCTAGCCTTAACATCAATATTTTGATAGCCTTCTTAAATAAATTATGAAGCACTTAACATGGGGTTATTCTACTTACTAAAGTTTGGAAATAACCTGCTCATGTTTGAACCTTGAAAAAATTTTGGAGAAAAGCCATCTATGAGTTTTTGTGTTTATCCTTCATTTATTTATTTTTTTAAATAATGGATTATTTAGGGTTATGAATTCTAAGTTTTGCTTTCGTTGCATCTCATGAATTTGAATTTGATAGTGAGCTCATTACCTTTATTTTATAAATGTTCAGTAATTTAAGGTTAGTGGGCCTTTTGGCATAAGCTATTTCTCCTTCAAATTAGAAGGTATAGATGGAATTTTGCTAGAATACATACTGTTTAATTTCCACATGAATGCTTTTTTTTTTTTTAGCAAGAGGTATCTACCACCAGATACCGTCTAGCAGAAATTGCTGAAAATTTGTGACATACACCTTTAAACTCTGATAGTCCTGTGATCATTTTATTTAGTACTGGGAGAGAGAGACTGAAGCCTATAAGCAAATCACCATGTTTCCGAGACTCAACCTTAGAGGCAACTTTGCACAGGACCCCATGTTGATATGACATCCCAACTAGATTGCTCATTCTTCAGTGTTCAAACCAAGCCTCACTTTCTTTCCCGCTACTCTCTGCGATTCAGTGTTTTCCAATATTCCCTCCCCTCCATCCTGATTATCTTTTAAAATAATCTTCCTTGCCCCCTAAAGTATAAAATCCAGGCTATCCAGTACTGCATCTGCCTTGTTTGCTACCGTATTTCCAAGGCATAGCCTGACACACGGTTCTTTGTGCGCCCTCAGTGTCTGTTACCTGATTCCTTGAGGGAAGGGATTTTGCCATCCCTTGTCTCATTTTCCTCCATGCAGTTCTCGATGCAGAGCAGATGCCCAATAAACATTGCACGTCAGAAATGTACATGGGATTGATTAGTTTTCCATTTTCTAGTGACTCTAATCTGTTCCAGGGTTCTTTAGAAACTGATTTTTTAATCTTTTTTCTTTAGAATCTACAACTCAACAGCTGGAAGTAACCCCTAAAAGCTTATTTGATCTAGACCTCTGATACTAATATGTTGATGCTAATTCAGGCATATAAATAATATTTTTAAGTAACTCCAAAAAATGGATTTCCCTGATTTCTTTGAGTTCTCCTTAATTATTGCAAATACCTCTCTAAAAAAAAAAACAAAAAACAAAAGTTCTTTATGTCTAAGCTTATTTCTGCTTGCCCCAATGTCAGGGTCTTTGTTTGTTTTTTGTTTTCTCCCTGGGTATTTGTAGCTCTTCCTTTTGTAATTACTTTCTGGCCAAAGTTTTGTCTGTATGACAGGAAGATAGACAGAAAGACAGGCAGTGTGCCCACCTTTAAACTCAAGGAAATTCCTCTCTTCCCTCAGAAGGTTAGAGTCAGATACAGCAAACAGAATTCTTTGCAAAGGCCAAGGGATCAAAGACAGAAACTACATCACAAAATTGTCTCTTGAAACTGTATCATCTTTCCCCTGGAACTTGCAAAGGCCAAGTAGAAAACTGCCTACATAGTAGGGAGAGTTTCTGACAGACTTTCTTACCTCCAATCCTCTTTTCTCTACAGGTCAAATTCAAGCCTCACCATTTCATGTAAGGCACTGATTTACAGCTCTGAAGACTTATGTCCTGATAACTTTCATGACACAATGAGCCATTGAAGCCACAGTCTTCAATATCTGAGCTTGGATTAACAAAGTTCTGAGTGCATGATACTTAGGACTGGTAAGTTTTGAAGGGGAAGATATAGCAGAAAATATCTGAAGCTAAGGATTCTTTACTTTCAGGTAGGATAGAGTGTCTTCCTGGGAGACTTTTGTGTCATCATGAAGCATAAGGAAATACATTTCTTGAAAAGGAAAAAAGAAATCAGGGAGTCCACTCAGGGTAAGACAATGCCTAGAGTTGAGAAAAGGGGGCTGGGTGAGTCAAAAATCTATGAGTGGGCACTACAAAGATTTTCTCTTATTTCTAAGCCAACACCCTTACATTGGGAGAGCTGTCCAATTCTGTATTAAAACATTTCATAAGGTCTTTGAGAAAAGCATTGGCTTTGAGAAAAATCAAGATGCTCTCTAAGGTTCCTATTGAACCAATTAGTCTAGAATGACTATGTCCAGGGTGGCCAGAACACAGAGTAAGAAAACAACCATTTCTCTATGACTCACCAAAACAGAGACTTCTGATATCTTAAAAGATTCCGATGGAATCTTTAGCATATGCAGTGACCCTCCTATCATTCATTTCCCCCATGTCCTTTCTCAATAGCCCATCATTTTTACTAAATTATTCCACAATTCTCCTTATGGTTCTTATGAAGTCAATCTAGCACCAGCCCCAGGAGTGGAAAGTATGACTGGCTGAGATCATTGGGATATTCCACTGCCCTTCCCTGTGCAATTGTCTTAATGATTGGAACTGACTTTAACCGGGCCTATTAGGAGACGGAAGAAGAAAGCTGCCCAGGGAACAGCTCGCAGTCAGGTCATGTTGCGATCACAGGACAAAGCCAACTCTGTAGAAGGCAGAGCTGAGGACTTTGTCATGCGGGTGAGCCTCCAGGTCGAGCCTGTGGCGAGTCTGAAAAATCCCTGGACATCTGTTAACCAATAAATTAGTTAACCAGCAAATCTCCTTCCTTGCCCAAGCCAAGGTGAGTTGGGTTTCTCTCACCCTCAACTGTATGTGCTCTAACTGATCCCATGACTCCCATGCCAAGTCATTAAATGATTCCTGGGCATTAATTCCAGGGCTTGACCAGGACCCTCCTCTCTCCTTCCAAGACACGCGAGCAGGGAGGCCCGAGGTGTGAGCTCTCCCTGGTGGTGGCAGGGCCCATGCTTTGAACCAGCAGTTTCCTCCCGTGGTTGGGCGGGGGGCCTGGGGACATGCGCCCAGCGTCCCTGGAGCCAACCTTGCGCTCCTCCCAGCGTCTCATCTAGCCACCAGCAACCCTGTCATTTCCCTGCCGCTGGGTTTCCTCAGACAATGCCCTAGTTGAAGAGATTACAGACAGATGCTCTGGCACGAATCGGAGACCCCGTAGAAGGAAAGCAGTCAGGTTTTCTCTAAGCGACAGCCATCATTTTCGGCAGGCAGGGTAATTACAGGTTTGCCCTTCCACAGTGCAAGCTATCTGAAGGTAAAACAATGGTGAGCAGCGTGTGCCTGCCCCAAAGGATGGAGCGGAGCGAAGGGAACAGAAGGATTCAATCTCTTTTAATTTATTTTAATAAAGCATGGGTTTTCCAAAAGGCCAAAGGGCCTCATTTGCCACAACGTGGTTGAGGTCTGCCAGCAGCTTCCCCAAAGCCCCTCTTTCCCCATAATTCAATCAGAGGCGCAGATGGAGCTCTCGGCTGGCGTCTTCATTTCCTGGGCCCTTTCTGAATCCTCCCTCTGTCACGGCCTTAGCTGGAGAGGAAGGCCTGCGCCCCCTGATAACTGTGTCCCCTCTTTCCTCCACACCCCTGGGCTCCAGGGATGCTCACCTCCTCCCAGAGCCTTCCCCGTTCAACCTCTGGCTGAGAGCCTCTTCCAGATGTTCAGAAATGATGGGAGCTCTGTATTTTCCTTTATTTCTGTTGTGCTGACCTGGTCCTCCCACTTAGCGGTCAGTCCCATGAGGGTGATGCCCCGGCTTTCTCTTCTGAGACTCAAGGGGTCATTACGGCAGAGTGTAGGCATGCACGAGGGAATGAGCAACCCCCCTGAATTGTTTCTGAGGAATATACGCTCTTGAAGTGAGTAGCAAAAGAAGACCGAACAATCTCAGACAGATCCCCACTGCCATCCTTTCGAGCCAGAAATAAAACTCCCATGTCTGAGCTCTGAAAAATGTTCACCCCTCGGGGCACTGACCCCGCAGACCGGCGCCCACCCCGTGAGTCCCGGCGTTGATCTAGACATGCAGAACTCTCTTCTAGGGATTTCCTCTGCTCCTCTTTCACCACAAGGTGCCTCCAGATTTCAAAGCCCAGAAGAACAAATGCCGCTTTATTGCCTCTTCTAAGGTGCAGAAATACCAAAAATTTAGCAAAAGCAGTATGTCTCAGGGAGAGATCTGGGCTCATTCATAGCAAATGGCAAATGGATGGGTTAATTTGTCTACCTGGGGCTGTGGAAAATGAGTTCCCAAACAAATTTCTGTTGTCACATGGAGGCAAAGTCTTTTGCCTTCCCGCAGGATGGGCCTGGTCTTTGGGCTGTGAGTGCGCGTTCTAGGGGATCTCTGCCCCACAGGCCATACATACTGACTCCAGTGGCAAGGCCGGGGATCCTCCCGTACTGGTGGGCAACCTTCTAGCCAGCTCCCCTGTATGAGCCTGCCCCTTGTTTGGGGCTGGCAGTATTGGCAGCTGATGGCCCTTATGAAGACCTCTCTTTCTCACAGCGCCTTCCTCCATTAAATGCTCAGCCATGTCCTTTCTGGTGCCTGGCAGAGGTGGAGGCTTGACTGGATTTAAGGAAAGAGCTGCCCACCTCCAGGGCTTCATCCAAAACTTCCCTCCTTAGCCTGCCACACCACCTCTCCTTTCAGTCCTCCCATCTCCTCTCATGTGAAGGATTTTCTCTTGAAGGGCCTTGATCCAAACATACCCCCTCACCAGGCTTCCAGGCCTGCCTCTCTGTTCAAACACCCTGGACCCTTCCCTGGCCTTGGCTGAAATACCTAGCTCTGAGCATCTCAGATACCCAACTGGGTCCCACTATCTTCCATATAAGCTGGAAGTACCACCATGAGCCATCTAAAATGGACCCATTTTGAAGAATAAAATGGAGGGTGTAAGTGGGGCTCCCCCCACATCTAGTATTCGAGAAACATCTAGCTATGAAGGGATCTGTTCATGGCATAATTCCAGACAGACCTTACTGAGGCTACCAATCATGTAAACTGAATCCTATGTTAAAGCAATGGGGTATCACAGAGAGGCGGTCTGGGGACTAGAGACTTCAGACATCCTAACTTCATCTACCCCGGGTGCTTCCTACTTAAAGCTTAAGCACACCCATGCTCCAGAGGAAATTGGGTCCAAATGCACTGATTCTTTTAAACCCCAAGCAGCCACATGTTGTTTTCTTGGCCTATTTAATTATCCATGAAACCCCAGAGTCATCTGTAAAAGGGAGGGCCCCCAAAGAGAGCCCTATCACCATAGTCACTGCAGACCACACCCTGCCAGAGTCAGCCACCTCCTCGGGCCCCGTGGGTGGCCAGGCCAGGACGCACTGTCAGCATTGCTGGCGGACACGTGTGTCCCCCTGACAGCTGGTCCATCGCAGACCGCTCTTGTTTCCTCCAGCCTTGGTTTCCGAAGGCAGCTTTGCTTCAATGTCTGGACTAAGAACTTGAAGACCTGATATAACCCCAAGTGTGAGATCTTAGACAGGTCACCCTACCTCCCTAATCTCGGTTTCTTCTTCCTTAAATAGAGCTCGTGGTACCTGCTTCGTTCGCTCCAGCAGCATGTTGAAATGAGCCCAAAAGGGGCAAGGCATGCTTCCATCCATAGTCCTGCTTCCATCCTCCCCACTTCCCCCCTAAGCTCTACTGGTCAACAGAGCAGCCCTTATTGGGCACCAGAACCCCCAGCAGCATTCATACTGGTGCACAGCTTACACACTGCAGTCGTTTGGGTTATCTTACTTATTCTCTACAACGCCTGCTGTAGTTAGTAGGCTGACAACACCTGCTACCCAAGGGAAAAACAGCTGTTATTATGATTCCCACTGGGGAGAACCTCAAGTTTCACGGAGACTCAGCAATGTGTGCTCAAGACCCTGTAGCCTATAAATGGTCTGGGCTGCTCCCAAAGCCAGACGCACCTCCTCTCACCTTTGTGTTTCTCTGCTAGTCAGCACAGCCACGGCTCTGCCTCAGAGATGGCAGGTGCTTGGAAGATGCTGGTGATGGCATATCTGCCCTATCAGCTCGGGGGTCCACCTTCTTCCACTGCTGCAGACCCAGAGGTCTGTCCCCATCACTTCTGGGAAGGCATGAGAAGTCCACCTGGGATTTGGAGACCAACTCCTAGCTTCAATGGAAGCAGGTGTCTGGTCCAGTGCTAGGGGCTCCCCCCGGCCAGCCCTGGGGCCATGGGAAGACATTCCCAGAAGCCGACAGGCATCAGCAGGCTCACGTGAGCCAGGACTTTCTTGTAAGGAGCACAAATGCAACTAACTACCCTAATTACAGAAGCACAGATTTAAGCAAAAACTCATTGACTCAACCAAACAGACAAGGGGTGAGAAGTGGGGTCTGACTTGATCTGGAACTGAAATAAAGTCATCAGTGCCGACTCCCTTACCAAGTCCCTCATTGTCATAAGACGTCCGTAATAGCTCCTACCTCTGTGCGCCCTTGTTCACAGTTCACAGGAAGAGCACCTGCTTCTCCACGGGAAGCCCCGGTGCAGACCTCATTGGTCCAGATGAGCCAGCTGACCATCCCGAGCCAATCACTCTGCCATCAGGGGAGAGTAATGAGGTGACTGGCTCCAACCTAAGTCATGTGCTCTGCCTGTGGGTGGGGCCAGGCCGAGTGGGAGGGTCAAACCCATTCATTCACCTGGACTGACAGGGAGGGAGGGGGAATTCTCCACAGAAAGTTAAGATGAAGCCACTGAAAGATGAGTAAAGGCAGCCCAGGCATCCGAAACCCCAATATCCATCTGAGGCACAAGTGAACTCTCTTTTTCTAATGCAGGAATTGGCAACGTTTTTCTGCAAAAGGCCCGATAGTATTTCAGGCTTTGCAGGCCATAAGGTCTCTGTTGCAGCTACGCAACTCTGCCTCGGTAATGTGAAATCAGCCAGACAATATGTAAACAAATGAGGGTGGCAGTATTCCAACACGTTCTTTCGGGACACTGAATTTGAATTTCATATAATTTTCACGTGTCAGAAAACATTATTCTTCTTTTGAGTTTTTCAACCCTACGAACATTTTTAAAAATTCTTTGCTCACCCTCGGCATAAAAAACAGGCAGCAGGCTGGACTTGGTGGAGGGGAGAGGGTGGCATGCTGATCCTTGCTTCTAAAGGAGGGCTGTCAGGAGGTGGGAAATAAGGATAAGGACATTTTAGGCCAGCAAAAGGCAAATGGTTAGGGTGGAATTGTGTATGTAGGGAACATGGGTAAGGAGAGCTTGAGGAAATCATTGGAACAAAGTGAAATCCTGTTTGGTTAGTGATTTACCTATATCCTCTCCCATACTAGTTTACAGAGAGGACTCTATTAATCGTCCTGCGTGCAGAAAGGAAATCGCATTCTCAGCATCACATAAATTATCAGCCTAAAACTCAAATTCCTTCCGAGGGATGGGGCAAGCTAAAAGTTTTGAATAGCTCAAATAAAACAAATGGATGAGAGAAGATAATGCATCTTTTGAAAAGCAAACCTGAAAAGATGTTATGCTCAATTACACTGACAAAAGATTTGGGGTCCAGCAATATCCTCCGTGGAATTCTGCGGCTAAACAGGAAGCTAAATCACAGGCTCTAACTTAAGCAAGAGTAATCTAGCATAAGCCACCTGACGCGTGCTTCCGCTGGGAGTTTGAATCTGCTTGATGTTTGCAAAATGCCTTTCTCCATCTCTATAAGAGGGTCAGCTCACTTGCTGAGACCCTTGCCTCTCCAAGACTGCCAAGGTCCCAAACTGAGTATGGCAGTACCTTGGAAAGAGAGTGGGATCGAGGGAGGTCATGCAGAGGCCTGAAGTGTTAAGGGGAGGAGTCTGAACTCTTCAGGGGGAGGAGCTTCCGTTCCAAGCAGGCGATGCTGGGGACATAGATGAAGGGGGTGACCAGGAAGAAAGGGAACCAGAGTGTGGTTGGAAGACGTGTCACAGTGTCACCTGAGCGCAGAGGAGGAGAACCATAGCACTTGTCTCAAGCCATCCCCTCCCCTGCTCTCAGCTCCAAGCAGAGCGGGACTTCCCAGGCCTGTGATATCTCCAACTGGCCCTCCTCAGCCAGTCTCTGAGTCCCAGAGGGGCAGGGACCCCCTCATGTGATTCCTCCTGCAGCATAGCCGGCATGCAGTCGGCATTTGTCTAACACCCAAGCGGCCACGTCCTGCTACGGATGTGTGTGTCGGGCCATCAGAGCAATTTACGGAGGGAGGCTGCAACCTGGGAAACAAGTACTGTCACTGCCACAGGTTTCCAGGAAGAGGCTGAAATCCTACATGAGTTCGTGGCTGCTGTCGGGACAAGTGTGAAAGCCTGACCCTCGGAATTTGTACCTCAGGTGTCCTGAGAGGGAGACAGTTGAGCCAAAGTATAAAAAAGAAAAAAAGAAATAGGATTCTAGAGAAACAGAGGAACAGCCCTGCTCCGTGCAGTGTCGGAGGGCAATGCTGGGACAGACGGATGTGAGCTGGGGGGAAGCTGGTTCGAGCAGCGAGGAGGATGTTTTCTAAGAAGCCAGGGGCTGCCGCATGGTGGAGGGACCTTCCTGTCACTGGAGCTGGTTGTGTCCCAGTGGGAAACTCATCCCCAAGAATGCCAGCTGGGAAATAGGTAAAGTTAAAGGTCTAAGTTGTTTCTAACTTGAGCCATTTTGTGATCTCAGGTGTGACCAGCCCACACTGAGATCTGGACTAAGTGAGAAATGGACCTTATGGCAACTTGAGGTGGGTAGGACAGTAAGGGCTGAGTTTCAACTAAAATCGGACCTCCTAAGTCTCCCTCCAGCTATGAGCTCAAACTTAGGGCCCGTGTGGGGGGAATCTGGGTGCTCAGGGCAGACAGATATGCAGCCCGTGCGGCAAGGGTGGTAGTGACCTATTTGCACTGTGTGGGGCACAGGGACATGGTTCTTCCTGCTTCTGGAGGACAGGCTGGCCTATGGCTGGGTGTGCTCTCCACAAGTTGCAGGAGTGAAATATCTGGGTTTCAGAGAAGTCTCTCCACCCCCCAACTGCAGAATGAGCAAGAGAGGCTGAGAAAGGAGACACCGCCTCTCACACTGAGCACCGAGAACTCAGAGGGGAAGGGAAAGGCACTTGCCCTACTCCCAGGAGGACCTTTGGGGGATCACGGGAAGCCAGACCCGTTCTTTCAGGGAGGCCATGGTCCTTGGGGCTTGTAGGGAAGTCACTAGCCTCTAGGCGCTGGTACAGAGGACACATGACAAGTAACACTTTAGCCATCTGCTGAGGAAATACCAGGGTAAATTAAAACGAGAGTGGATTTGCGACTTCTGTCTTTTCCAAGAAGATAGTGTTGGCAGGTTTATGAGAAAACCATTCCCAAACACCTTGAATTTATATGGCATGCTTATTTCAAAAGCTCTTCCACATCTGTTAGCTCTTTGAAGCCCCTGGAGGCAGGTAGGGCGGGAAGGAGAGCTGGGTGTGGGACGGAGCCACAGAGAGGCTGGGCGATCTGTCAAAGCAGCGTGGTTCCCAGGGAACAGGCAGAGTGGTCTGCAGCGCCCTGACCCTTTACGCAGTCTCAAGGGACCCTCCTCCGCCCAGAGCTTTGGCCGCAGCCATTATGTCATAAGGCTAGAAGCAAAATGACCAATGAAGACCTGGGCACCCAAGTGCAAGAGGGCCCTTGGGGCATCCCTTGCTTACATACACATAGCCCTGCCCCCAGGTAACCTGCAAATTAGCCCAGGTTTAGAGGTAAAGGAATAATGGCTCCTTAAGCAGAAACAAACACAGGCTGATTGACAAGGAGACCCCTCATAATCAGTGCAGCGGTAAACTATACTAATTATGGTGTCAGTTGGTAACATTATAAAGGTTGAAGCTCCATAATGAAAAAGGAGCATACACACAGGCGGAGTGAGTTCAGCAAATGTAATTACAGGGTGACATTATTGGCAAATAGTATTTTATGAGGTATTCAGAGGGATGTGGCATAAACACATTCCAAAACTTCTAAGTACCTTAGGGGTGGGAGAACCGGCAACTGGCCAAACACTCACCCATAACCACAGTCATTTGGCTCACTGAGCATGTTGGGAGCCCCTGAGGTCTTCTTGGCATCCCCCAAAGAAGAAGACATTCACAGGTAGGAATCACTACTCTCATGCTCTAACTTTTTGTTATTAATATCTTTATTTCTGGCCTGTTCCAAGCTCTCCAGTCCTCAGATCCTAAGATCTTGGATTGTTCAAGTCAGAATGCAACACAGATGTCATTTAGCTTCATAGCCACCTCACAGTAAGCATGGCAGGGTAATGGACGTTGCCTATTCATGGTAACAATATTTACTGATATCCAGTAGTATTCACTGGAGTCTGTGCCAGACACTGTTTTCAAAGCTCAAGCCAAGGTGTCTGTTGTCATTGTGTTCACAGTCCACAGGAAACCAAAGAAAATGGGTCAAACAAATCCCTAAGGTCATCCCAGGTACAAGACGCCAGGTGTTAGGAAGAAAACGAAATGGGTTGATGGATTAGTGCATGGCTGGAGGTGGGGAGACGGGCTAGACGGAAGGTCCAGGGGGCTGTCTTGAGGATAAGCTGAGACCTATGAGTTAAGACCTACAGGAGGAGATAAAAATGCTTTTCCAACGATGCCCAGCTCCTTACTGTCAGAGAAAGGTCAGAGCACAGGTGTCCTCACTTGCAATTCAGACACTCCCAACCAATAGATGGGCCAGAATGGGAAGACAAACTATTAACACTAAGGACTGGGAGGGCCGCTGCATTTTAAGGTTAAAGGAACATTAGAGATCATGTAATTCAAAGTCCCCAATACACTGGAGTATCCCACGTGTTGCATGTGTGATAAAGGAGCTACCTCTCAGTTCTGGTGGTCTGTTGTTAGGTAACAAGCCACACCAAACATAGCAGCAAATATTATCTTTCCAATTTCTGTACATTGACTCGGCAGTTCTCATATGGTTACAATCAGATGAAGCTAGGGGGCTGGAGTATCAGATGATGGTGGGGGCTGGAGTATCAGATGATGGTGGGGGCTGGAGTATCAGATGATGGTGGGGCTGGAGTATCAGATGATGGTAGGGGCTGGAGTATCAGATGATGGTAGGGGCTGGAGTATCAGATGATGGTGGGGGCTGGAGTATCAGATGATGGTAGGGGCTGGAGTATCAGATGATGGTAGGGGCTGGAGTATCAGATGATGGGGGGCTGGAGTATCAGATGATGGT
>JAQQAC010019400.1:2273221-2285721 GCA_029783875.1 Phataginus tricuspis
GGGGCTGGAGTATCAGATGATGGTGGGGCTGGAGTATCAGATGATAGTGGGGCTGGAGTGTCAGATGATGGTGGGGGCTGGAGTATCAGATGATGGTGGGGCTGGAGTATCAGATGTTGGTGGGGTTGGGGTATCAGATGATGATGGGGCTGGAGTATCAGATGGTGGTGGGGGCTGGAGTATCAGATGACGGTGGGGCTGGAGTATCAGATGGTGGTGGGGTTGGGGTATCAGATGATGGTGGGGCTGGAGTATCAGATGATGGTGGGGCTGGAGTATCAGATGATGGTGGGGCAGGAGTATCAGATGATGGTGGGGGCTGGAGTATCAGATGATGGTGGGGCTGGAGTATCAGGTGATGGTGGGGCTGGAGTATCAGATGATGGTGGGGGCTGGAGTATCAGATGATGGTGGGGCTGGAGTGTCAGATGACGGTGGGGCTGGAGTGTCAGATGGTGGTGGGGCGGGAGTATCAGATGACGGTGGGGCTGGAGTGTCAGGTGATGGTGGGGCGGGAGTGTCAGATGACGGTGGGGCTGGAGTGTCAGATGACAGTGGGGCTGGAATGTCAGATGATGGTGGGGCTGGAGTCATTCAACAGCTACTTCAGTCCTGTGGCTTCTGCCTGGACCAGAATGACTGGCAGAACTGGCAGTCATTCAGGCCTCTCTTCCTGAGGCCTCCCTGCACAGGGAGCTGGGCTTCCTCACCGCATGGCAGTCTCAGGATATGTGGACTTCTTCCATGGAGGCTGGCTCCTTCCAGGGCAAGCATTATAAAAGGACCAGGCAGAAGTTAGAAGGACCTAGGACTGGAAGGGCCAGAACCTCCTTTCTGCCAGAATCTCTTGATCAAGAAAATCATGAAGTCCATCCCAGATTCAAGAGGAGGGAAATTAGACTCCAGCCCTCAATGGGAGGCGGAGCAAAGAATTTGTAACCAGCTCTAATCTACACATTCCCTCTGCACACAAAAACATAGCCTTTACTAAAGGCCTGCTTAGCCTCTTGACAACTTAATAAACATGTGTCCTTCACACTGAGATTGTCTTCCTTTTCCTCCAATTAATCAAAGAATTAGCTCATGTTTATCAAGGGTCTACCACATAAAAACACGTCATGCTTGGTACCATGTGCCACATACCACGCAGTGTACAAGGCCCTGTGCCTTCCCTGCAGGAGCTTACAGTCTAGCTAAGGTGCTACATACTCCCAGTTGTAATTGCTGAACTAATTTTTAAAGTGAAATTTGCAATGCCAAATATATAAAACACTGTCAAGGTGGGACTGCTCTGGATAAGATGGGAGCCCCTCCCTGTACCTCTGCTAACACCTGCTGCCCTCAGAGGATCACGCATGCATGCGTGTCATCATGGAGATGGAGAAAGGACATTAGGAAGTAAAGACTTCCTTCTCCATAGAAGATTTCCTGATGAAAAGATATGGACGGGGCCTTAGGTGAGAGCTGGTACCAATGAGATGTTTTCAAATTATGAATCTGGCCTGAACAAAAAAGAAAATAAGAACAAGAAAGCCCTAGGGTATAGCTTGTTTCAGGTAGGGCTAGATCCAGGGACTCAGACAATATCACATACCAACGAACATGCAGTGTACCAATAAACACAGGACCGGGTTCTCCAAGCCTTTACTTGTGCTGACTGAGCTCTCGGAGGCCCTCTGTCTATGCTCTTGGGAGGGCAGTGTGTCCACCAGCAGTTCCAAGCTTCCTTCTACCGCTGTGTGCTTTCCTCCGGCTGTATCCACTAAATGCAGTGTGCTCAGCCTCACTTGGGTCTTGGGCTCAAACTCACCCAGTCTGAGTTGTCAGCAGAGGCCTGGCTCTGACCATCCAAGTTTAAAGAGTCAGACACACACCAGAGCCACAGATCAGCTGGTGAAGCCATTTGTACTGAGTGAAGGAAAGAGAATGAGGCTCTCTTGATGAAAGAAGGACATCTGAAGCTGCATGGGCAAAGACATCTACACAGAAAGGAAGGAACAGCAAAGAAGTTAACTAGGAGTCCAGGAGGACAGGTCAGGAAAAGTTGGGCAATACTAGTCTCTGCCCACCAGGTGAATAGTTCATTTACTGGCCCCTGTGTCCCTTGGAGGAGGTTCAGCCTCAGAGGTCGGTACCTGGACTGGGGCCCTCTGCTCTGTGACTGTCACCCAGGCGTCATGCCCTAAAATGTCCTCTCACATTGGAGAATACCCAGAAACATCCCCAAGACCTTTCAGCTGGTGCTTTGGCCTGAAATAAAGCCAGGGAAAGGGAAACACAACTGCCATGTAGTATTATGAAACATTGCCGTTAAGTTTAATGCCTTCGTAACAAAGAATGCCACATTTATTGTCACAAATAAATCCGCGGATTTAACACCCATCAGGCTTTCGACTTTATTTTTCTATATAAAATAAATATGGCTAGAGTATAAGATTATGACTGCTCCATTATTTTCTAAAACTATTTAATTTAAGCTCAGTCTAGCTGGCCCCTGCTGTAAACCTGGGCACCGGAAGGGACCACCCCGCTCCTGGAGGACCGTTCGCCCCACGGAGTGCAACAGCCAACCAGGTGGGCTTTACTGCACAACTGCTGGGTTTCATCACTGTTTAATGAATTGTTGCACTCTTTATAGGATAAACAATAAATCGCACATGATTTATCATATTACCCAATAAATCATGTGACAAATCATTAAGCAGAGTGATAAAATCAAGTGTTTTAGAAATAAGTTAATCTATGATGCCAACGTGTGAACTAAACAGTTGCTTAAAAACCCTACTTACTAATCATTTTTACATAAAGAAAGATGAATGATTATGTAGATTAAATGTGTACTTATTCCGATGAACACGAGACAGCCGCACGCCCTGCTGGCCTTCTCTTTCTAGCAAAGGCCCCAGAAAGCCTCCCTTTCGTAGCACAATTCCATTTGCATCCCTCCCCCCTGGATTTGCCTGGACTGGGAAAGGAGGTTTGAGAAATAAGTAGTTAATGAAGAGTGTGTCACCGGAAGGGTCTGCTGGAAAGGATGTTGTCCCTGTAAATTCTGTAATCCACTAATTAACACTTTCATTAGGGCTTGGAGACAGGTTCCAGGGCCGCCTGCTTCTCCAGCCTGCCTTCGACCCAGCGCGCTTTCTCACTTGTGACAGCTGTGTTTATAGCTTCTCTGCCCATCGAACTGGCTGGCACATCGAATTACCCTCAAGAGTACATGGGCATCACGTCACATTTGCGGGCCCAATATTATACATGACGAGCTGTGCCCCCGCCAGGGCCTTTAATGCACATCCCACAGACGGCCAGCCCCCAGAATGCAGAGGCAGATATTAAGCTAAATCTTTCTGGAGTCAAGCTTGTTTCATGTCAGTTAAACAAACATATTGGTTCTTTTAAAAGAACACATGCTTTGTGAGTAAGGAAACAACGACTCCAGGACTGAAACCTGAGAAATCATTCCACGTGTCCATCAGCCCTTCCTCCTGAAGGCCTCTTTCTTAGAGGATTAGGGGAGAGACTGTTTAGCTTCTACAATATGAGTTTTGAACCACATTTGTGATAAACGACGGACATCACTAGGCATTGAAATGGGAGGGACAGGAGAGCCCTGGCGAATGTTACTAGGAAGACAATCAGAATGTCAGAGAAGTGTTTTCCTCTCTTGCATGAAAATGCCTTTAATCTTCTAAGATAATCCCTTTGATTTTAGATTCCCCAAACATAACAAATCGAGCCCTGAAGCTGAGCCTAGCAACGCAGAAGGAAGTGAAGCCATCTCAGACGTGTCCTAGGACTCACCTTCTCTTCGCCATGAAGTCCGTATTAAATTGCTTGAGAAAATCCTAATCACCAAGCATTGGGAACTCTCGTTCCTAATGCCTGGCAAAGCAGCTGTTGAGAGATTAGGTGAAGGATGGGAGATAAGAAAGGAGTCAAGGATTGCACCGCATTACATTCTTCAGAAAAGGTCTAAAAAAGGAAATGGATAAATTTTACTGACAATGAAAAGTTTCGGTGAACTACCTGGAAAATATTGCCTCCAAGGCAGAAATCCAAGAAATTAGCTTTTACACAGGTGCTTAGCCCTTCCCAAGAGGTAGAACCTGAGGCGTTCAGGAGGAATAGAACTGGTGCTCCAAGTCCCTTGTACAACCCTGTATGCATGGCTTCTCCAGCATGCTGCCCCCAGGAAGCCTCCCACTGCAGAGTGGAGCGTAGCGCTCAGACTGAGAGGAATTGAACCCAATTGCCAAGATAAAACAGAAGATAGGTTCAAAGTAAGTTATATTTCTAATGCCCAGCAAAGAGATAGACTAACGGACAGCAAACTTCTCATCCAACCCACCTCAAAGTCCATCCTGAATCACATTTCAAAATACCACCTACATTAGGCAGGATAGGTTGAGTTTTGCTCCAGTAACATGAAAGCTCAAAATCTCAGAAGCTTAAAATAAAATTTTATTTCTTCCTCTTGTACAAGCCCAGAGAACTCTCTGAGACAGGTGTCAGCTCCCGTCCAATGTTACCTCTATAGCCTCTACAGTATTGTGTATTGTATGCTTTCCCAGTCAACAAGGAAGACAGCCTGCAGAAGCAAAGACCAGCTGAAATGCTTTCACCAAAACTGACATGCTATTTTACTGGCCAGGACAAATCACTTCGAGGATTCCTGACTTCAAGGATAAGGAAATATAACTCTCCCCATGCCAGAGGTAGAGGAGAAACAGATATTTGTTAACTTTCTTAATGTTGATCACACAGCCCACTTTCCCAAAGCACCCTTCTTGGCAGCCATACCATTCCTTACAAAAACAAAAAAGCAGGGAGCCTTATTAGTAGGGCTCTTTTCCCAGTATCTTGCTACCACAATCTGGGCTGCTTCCATCCTTAGAACAGTGGTACATATGCTGTGAAGGGATGGTGAGAGGCACATCTGTATAGTGCTCAACTCTATGAAGAGGCAATATGATCAAAAGCATGGTCCTTGAGTCAGATAGCCTGCTCTTGAATACCAGCTCTGATACTTATTACCAGGATGGCCTTGGGCAAGTTAATTAACTTCTCTACACCTCAGTTTGCTAATCTGCAGTGTGGAGCTAGTAATGGTGCCTAACTTGTAGGATTCTCTGAGGATCCGTTACATTAATACACGGGAAGCCCTTGGCACTGAGTGAGCCCTGCGGAAATGTTTCCTGTGGCTGTGAGGCTTTACAGTCTGTAAGGGGCACTCACAACCAATCCAATAGCCCATGTGGTCATTATAATTTATCTAGAGAAGAGGCTCCCTCCATCCCCTGCACCTCCTCCCCTAGCCCAGACAGAGACCAGACAGGGAGAAGGATGTTGACTTGCTTAAAGGCTGAGGAAGGACTTTAGAAACTAACTTTAGGGGAAAATTATTTGCTCTGCATATGAAAATGAGAAGATTTTTAAGGAATGTGGCAGAAACATACTTCCCAAGAGTCCATGTGCCCCTGCATCTCCCAGCCCCCTTGCAGCTGAATGGGCCTTATGCTAGTTAAGGCCAATGAGGTGGGAGAAGGAACGCAGCCACCTTCAGGGCCCAGGGCTTCCTTGCACGGGAGGGTTCTCCAGGATTCTCCTCCCCCGCCACACAGGCTGGGGTGGGCCCACACTGAGAAGGTGGAGCCTGGGTCACGGAGTTGTCCCTAGGCAATGGCCATCCTGAGACCGACAGAGGAGGTACACAGGTGAGAACCTTTGCTGAGCTGACCCCTGATATTTTGGAGTTATTTGTAATCACAGCACACCCTAGATTAACCTGACTCATACGAAGGGGTTTTGATCCTGAAAGAAAAGAACAAAGAACAGAGAATATGGCCAAGCCAGGTGGAGTGGCTGGAAGTCTCTTAAGAACAAGAGCAATTGATAAAATTTTTAAGCTGTTTTGCATTGCTATGATGTAAATATCCTCTATCTCTCCTTTTCTGTTTTTTGTTATATTCTGGTTTGTGTTTTATGTTATAAGATTTTGCATGGAGATAGCAATTAATGAAAGAGATTGACTGAGCTCTGCACCTAACACCAGAAGACAACAGCTACAAGCCACAGCCTGGATTCCTGAGGTAGAAAGTTGGTGCCAGACACATTTATGGTAACGTAACAATTCACTCTCTCCAGATATCTTAGAGGGGACATTAATCTTTCCATAGGTTATTCAAATTAATATTAGTCAATCTGATTATATCTTAAGAGGTAGGCGGATTCTAGATAAAAGCCAGAGTTAAGATGAACAGTATAGAACATTGTCTCACATTTACAGATGACAGTAAAACAAACAATATTCAGACACACACTGAGTAACTTACCCAAAGTCACAGAAAAGAATGTGGTGAGCCCGGGACTAGAACTCAGAACTTTCCAACTTAACCTAATATAATGCTCTTAATATACATACGTAAACAAATTTCAGTAGAATCAAGGTCAACAATGACTTTCATGTTGATAAATCCCACAGTAAATTCTCAGTCCTTACTGGTTTGACATATCTGCCACATCTGGTGTGCATGGTCAACCCTTAGTCCTCGGGAAACTTTCTTCATTTGACTTTCAGAACACAACACTCTTGGTTTTCCTCCTATGTCATTGGCTGCATTTCCTCCTATGTCACAGTCTCATCTGCTGAATCCTCCTCAATTCCTCAACCTTCACAGAGAAAGTGTTTCGATGTTCGGTCCTTGGACCTCTTTTCTTATCTCTACATAATCGCTCCGTTGTTGAGTAAATCTAGTTTTGTGGATTTAAATCCCATCTGTATGCTGATAAACTCAACAATTTATCATTCCAGCCAGGACCTCTCCCTTGAACTTCAGAATCACGTATCCAGCTCTTGTCTAACGGGCATTCACACACTTAATGAGCCCTTGTTCTTCCTTTCTCCCCCAGCCTGCTGCACAGATTTCTACATCTCAGCCAACTGTAACTTCAAGCTTCCCTTTATTAAGCTCCAAAACTTGCAACCATCCCGAAGTATTCTTTCTCTTTCACTCCATATCCAGCCCATGAGCAAACCATGTTGGCCCTTCAGCAGCTCAAAAGATAATAACAGCAGCCGTTGTGATCCAGACCAATACCCTTACTCATCTGTATTCTTGTGTTAGTCTCTTTATTGGTCTCCCTCTGTCGCCTCCTCCAAGTCTTTGCTCATATATCACCATCAGTGTGAAGTGTCCCTTACCCACCAAATTTTAAAATTAATCAGCCCTTTTCGCTGACACTCCATAGGCCTCTTCCCCAAACACTTAAAAACCTTCTGTTATGTTTAACAGTTTATTTAACTATTTTACTTTTACTCCGTCTCCTTCTTATGAAAATGTGAGCTCTAAAAGGGATTCTTTTTACTAGAGCTCCCTGGCAGAGGACAGTACATGGCACAAAGAAGATTCTCCATAACTCTTTATTGAACGAATGAATATGAAGCCCCCAGATATTCTTTACTCTCTGCTTGTGACTTCTAGCTACCACATGGTTGTTGAAGTCCCTCTCACCCTTGTTGGCCTCTCTACCCAGGTGTTTCCACCTGATGTCTTGGGAAACAGGTTTCCTGGCTTCTCTGTCTGCTCTACTTCTTGGTTATCAGAAGTCTTCCTGGCTTCTGGGACAGCAAATAAAAGAATCCCCTCTGGCCCCTCACCAGACTCGAAGGGCCTGATATTTCCCCCCACTGTCAGGCTCAAGCTTTCCTCATCTATAACTGGGATTGGACATATCATGGCCCAGCAATATATTTTCCTTTGCCATGACATTTTCCCTGAATCTTGCAACCCATAGTTCCTGCTCCCATTTCTGAATTACATTAGAGCATGATTGATAATCATAATAAGCATCTTTACACATCTCTCTTTAAATGTTTGTAACAGCGATATCAGAGAAATACTATTCATACCCATTTCACCGACAAGGTAACTGAGGCCCAAAGAAGTTAAGCTATTCATCTAAGTCACCAAATAGGGTGAAAATTCTAATGCATACAGGTCTAAATTTAAATTTTTTGCCCTTAACTCTGTCCCACTTACTGTGAGAACCAAAGTTTAAATTATTGGTCATTTCTACTTATTTCCTGGAGGTGGGATTTAAGTTCCCTAGTGGCTCATGAACAGGAACTGCCGTATCCCTGGTCTGTCAGTCTGTGACCTAGACAGAACCTGGCATGTGAATGGCTTACCTGCGACCTTCTGCCAGATTCACCAGATCTGGGGACTGTTGGTGGGTGAAAGGAGGAAACAGGACAACTTTCAGAGCCATTATACAAGGAAGAACACCCTGGTGGGAAAGCGCCTTGCAGGGAAACTAAGGAATGAGCCCTTTGTTCGCTTCCCCTCCCGCTACCCTCCCGCACCTTGGTGGAAACCAGAAGGGCATATACATGCTCATTACTATGAGAAGAGAGGGGACAGGTATGTCTGTTCACTTCCCTGTCAAATTATTTTCTGCTCCTTAAGTGACATTTGCAGGCACTATTGTTACAAGAGTGTCAGGCACTTCTGGAAGCAGCCAATATAAATTAATTCACTCACCTACCACCTACTGATCAAGCCTTGTTTATCAATGCCCATCTGCACACCAGGTCCTAGGAGAGATACAAAGTCTATCCTCTTTAGGGATTATAAAGAAGCTGGTGTAAACAACAAATCAAAAAGCCCCCAGTTACTATATCCATGCATGGAGCTTTACAGTTTATAAAGCATGTTCTCATATATCTCATTTTAACTTCAACATATCCTGGTTATAGACACTCTGCCAGCGAAGAGCCTTAGCCAAGATCTTCGAGTAAGAATGCAGATGATTCAGAGTTTGCACCAGCTCTCAGAATCCCAGTCCAGCGCTCTTTGCACCAGTCCACACTAGCCCGTTCCATCCCAATGCCTACATCAGAGATGGACTAGGGCAGCAGGTGTGGTTTGCTCTCATCTCCTTGTGAACTACTTCATGAAAGTCAACACTTACCCACCAGCCCCTTTGTTACTTACTGCCCAGGGCTGCCACTCTACCTTAGGTCTCCAACATAGCTGCAGACCCTGGAGGACAGAAACAGTTCCTTGCACTTTGTGTCCCCAGAGAGTGTCCAGCAATGTTCAGGTGCCAGCAATGCTCCCCCTCAGCCATGGAGTCTTCCCGGCTGCCCCAGTCCATACATCCAAATTCATCTCCAAACCAGGCACGCACACTCAATAACCATATGCTGGATGAGGGAATACAGAGCAGGTGTGATTTTGAACTCCAGCAGCCCTTTTGACCATTATCCCTGTCCCTTCCCACACCCCTTTGCAATCTCATCCCTGCTCTTGACTTGGGCTAGCCTTACATGTTTGTGTCTGTGGGCACCGGGTGTCTTCCAGTGTCCAAGGGAATCAACCATACACCCTTCAAACATAACATGCTGCTCTTCTTCCGACTTCTGTAGAAAATCCTACAACCCCCTTGCTCGCCTAGGCACCAGCCCTCCCACTTTGAAGCCAACTCTCTATCTTTGACATGAACTGCCAGCCTCTCAGATGAGGGTTTGGGGCTGTGCTACATGGGATGCCTTTGGCTAGGGACTCTAAACAACATGGTTTGGGTGGATTTGGTGCGATCTATAAGAATTGCAAAGAGCTGTTTGGGGGAGTCAAGAGCCTGCCCCCAAAGAGGCAGCCAGTCCACACACAAGCCAAGAAGAAAGCTGGAAGACTGCCCACCCCCACCGCATGTTCTAACCACTAGACTGAGCTTTACAAAAATGATTTGCTCTTAATTAAAATAGGAGTATAAATTATTTTTATCCCTCTATTATTGGGCGGTAAGTAAATTCACAGAAACTCACTGGATTTTTAAAAAACTATTTTAAATATAAACACACTGCCATATTTTCTGTGGGTTTGAAAGCTTATGTTAAGTTTGCAAATAAGTCAACTCCATAAAGATAACATCTTTCCCTAAAAAATGTGTTGCAATCTAATGGCATGCTATGGAAATGTAACATCTTATTAAGAACATACATGAACCGTCCATCAGTAGAAAAGGTTCAGAATAAACCTGAGTTCTTTACTTGCTCCTGAGGTCAAATCAACTTACAGGGTACCCTCCAGCCTCCCTCCAGTCCGGGGGTGTTCTTTGAGGCTCTCACATGACATTATTTTATTTTGAGTCATGTTGCACTTTATTTTTGAAACTACCTTGTTGCATGTCTAACAGATCCTGTATTCAACGAGGGACCTGAATCGCTCTGGTCCACCCTGAGAAGGCACCATCTCAGACAGGGCTACGTGCAAGCGTGCCCAGCTCTCTGTTTGAGCATCGAGGATCCAGATGAACCACTATGAGGACACTAATAGCAAGACCGACCTCAGGTGGCCACTGCAACCAGCCCTCACTGCTGGAGACAGAACACTGATCATCTCACCCAGTACACGAAGAATAAAAGCCATGGCTTGTTCTTGAGTCTCAGCGACAAACGTTTTCAGTGCGCTTTTCTGGGCCTGAGTTTTGGAAGGGTTCAGCCGGTGCCACACCCAAGCCTGTCTCGACCCTGCTTCTCTCCCCCCACCTCCCCGGACCACTGGTCTTCAGAAATTGTGACCAAAATTTAAAAGTCGTATGTAAATACAGAAAGGGAGAAGCTGTCAAAACCTGCATGAGTTGTTTAAGTACCGTGAATAAGAACCAGCAACAATAGGCATGTCAATGAAGATGTGTTTCCTTCAGACTTGGCCATGTGCCACCCGAGGCGAGTCCCCCAGAAAACGCCACTCGGCAAACGAGGGGGCTTACCTCGCCCTCCCCTTCACAACACCCCTCCCCAGGAAAGCATCTTTGACAAGCAGCGCATCTAGAGCCATTTCTCACAGCTTCCCTTTCATTTGCATTCTCATTAGAATAATGTGATTTCGCAAAGTGGGAAGGTGTAAGTCCTCACCACGCGGAGAAAACGCTGAACCCTGGATTCCAAGGGCCGGTCTGCCTATCGGGGGAGCAGGGCGACCGAGAGGGGCAGGCCTGGGTTGGGCACACGGCGCTAGCCACACTCAGCGAACGCCAGCAGCGGCTGCACCGCCACATGATCGGAACCTTTTACAAAAATCTTCAGAACTGACCCAAACCAGAAAGGAAGTCTCCAACAGAAAGAAATGCCTCTTTTTAATGAGTCCTCGCATCAGAAAGGGGAAAAACAAAATGATTTCACAGAGAATAGGGAATGCATGCATTTTTCTCTATCCTACTGCTTCGTTTTCTTGACGATGCTCGCCCCTGATTTAAGATTTCCACGTGAAACTTTTGAAAGTTGCTAAAATTGAATCCGTTTCTCCAAGTCATCCCAGGGCATGACTTACCAAATAATGCACGTCGTGTGCCTAATATTTTGTTATTGTTGCTGCTGTCATTGCTGTTTTCCAAGTACATTTCCTGAAAATAACCTGTAAATATGTTTTTGGTCACTTAAAAGCAAGGAATAAGCACTGCAGAACATGCTTTTCCACATCCTAAGCTGGTTTAAATTCCTCTATTTTAGTGGGTAAGGTTTCTTTTATTTCCTGAAGAACCGGAAAAGCTTATGAAGCCGAAACACTTTACAAAGCAGATCAACCACTCTTTGCTTAGTGGGTCTCTACTTCAACTAAGGAAAGAAGCATTATCTGTTGTAAAGATATATAATAAATGGTACAGAACAATTTCAGGACAGAGTCCAAGTTGAGAGGAAGGGACAGAAAAAAGAGCTGGCAGGAGGAAAATGGGGCAAAATGTGTATTTGGAATGATTTTAAAATGAGTTGACTTCCAAAGTTCCTTCTGGATTAGATGTTCTTGCCAGTCCTTGGGAACTAGATCTCTTGCATGAGACAGGTCTAAAGGAGAGGAGAAAAGGAAATTAACCAGATGTTCCCATGCAGCATCCTCATATCCTGCTTAAGGATGCGTTGTGGCCTTTCCTAGCGCAGTATAAGGTCACATTCGGGATCCCGCACTCCTCTCTGGTTTTATGCAGGCCTTCCAATATAGGAGAAGCTTGGGCAGGGGGGGAAATGAAAAGGGGAGAGCTGGGACAGGAAAATAGAAAGGCAGCATGTTCAACCTACAGGCATACACCTTTGCATCAGGTCACCTGCCTGAGGACACTAAATGTTTTTCCAGATGGGCGTGGTTCAAGCTTTTTAAGATTCTATGCGCATATCGCCTTTCATAAACATAATAATGACATTTCAATTTTTTTCATATAAATGGCAAATTTGCAGGAAGAAAAAAATCCAATGAGACACTTCAGAAACCGTCCTATACACGCCCAAAGAACAACATGAATGTAGCCCCCTTCTGGCACAGACATCTGTCACTCACATAGATGCCCTCTTGAAGCCAAAGCACACAGCTCCACTTCCCCCAGCCTGGCTGGGGCAGGGACAGGCACAGAGCCTTCCGCCATGGGGACGGAGCTGCCTCTGAAAAGTGCATTCACGTTTTGGATAGCCTTATGAAAAGCACAGAGCCATTTTCTGGGGCACC
>JAQQAC010019400.1:2290721-2559918 GCA_029783875.1 Phataginus tricuspis
GGGTTCTTAGAAATTAAAACCAGAAAAATTTGAAATAGTCATTTAATATTCTATTTAAAAAGAACAGTGAGAATAGTATATACTAACATATCTAGAACATTTTCATGAAAAAAAGAACGATATGTTCAAAAAATTAGTGACAAGAGTGGCGTTATTGTACGTTTTTCAGGCATCTTTTGTGATTGGCTTAATAACAGACATCTGGATCTCCATATCTGCTCCCACATTTAGTCTGTTGCAATATGTTGTTTTTGTTCAAGTCTGTCAAGAAAATCTGATCTCACACAGATATGTAGCTGGAAAAGAAAGGTGTAAGTTAACAGCCCTTTCAGATAACTGGATGTTCTTCTTTGATACTACACCAGAACGCACTCTCTGGCAGTTTCTTATAGGTGAGTTGCAGTGTGGAATCTAAAAACATGGATTTTTTTGTATTCTGTTATATTGAAGTCTGCTGGGTTATCTTGTTATATGAATGAGTCTTATCCCCTGGCATGACTTTGTGGCAAAAAGCATTTGGTCACTGGAAAAATATCATTTCAATGAGATTTGCAGATCGTCCAATGTTGACACAATTCATCATACAATATAAAAAAATTCACATTCATTAGTATGTCTTTATGTATTGGAAAGCTGTCAAGCTCAGGGTGGCTGATACAAGTTTTTTCAAAATTCTTGAATGCTTGAATTTTATCATTGGCAACAAATGCTGTCAGTTATTTTCCTAGAAGTGACAGGATTCATTTGTTCATTTTCCAGAAAATGTCTGCCAAGCAGTCAAATTTGAATACCCATAGTTTGTCTATCAGTTATTCTTTCAACTAAAAATGGTGCTTCATGAAAAAAACAGCAAAAGCCCATCTCCCAAGTTATGAGATCACGCAGGTGGTTTTGTCGAGGGAACCATCGGCTGCAACGTGGGCAGAGCTGCTTTAAATGATCTGCCTCGTTGGTCATGCAGAATAGGTAAAAATCCTGTGCTCAAGGACTGAGATTTAACGAAATCAATCATTTTCATTGCTTCATCAAGTACATTCTTTTTTCCCCAAATTCAGAATATTTTTAATAGTATATTGAATAATAACCAAATACTAATATTTACATATGTGTACATTTATTTTGAACTGTGGCATCATACCCATAACATAAAATTGACCATCTTATCCATTTATTAAGTATGCAATTCAGTGGCATTAAATACATTCCCATGTATACTGTAGCATGCATCAAAATTTCCTTCCTTGTAAAGGCTGAATGATATTTCATCGTGTGCGTGTACCACGTGAAGTGCATTCTTCAATGAACGTGACTTTTGCTGTTTCCTAACATGCATGGTAGTGAGGGACACAATGACCACCAGCACAGCCTGGGGCTTCTCCCTCAATTCGTGCTAAGATGCCAGCGGTTTCACCCACCATAGGTGCTAGATGAAAAGGCAAGTGATGTCTCTGTATTATTATGAAGATAATTTTGTCCTCTCAGACCCCTGAGTTTCAGCAAATTTATAATTTGTGATCCATGTTGGAATGTCTTTTTATGTGTACTGATTTTAACATTCGTATTCTATATCTTTGGGATAATACTGTAAAGTAGAAAGCCTTCCAGAGAAGGAAAGAGAAAAGAAAAAAGGAAACGCAGTTATTGCCCTATAGCCCAGAGAGAGTCACCATCAGCATTGTGCTTTCTTGCACCACTTTCTCGCAAAGGCCATGTTCCCGAGCAGTTCCGCCCGTAGAACCCTAGTTACCTGGCAGGGGAGATACCATGATCACGGAGGGGGTTTTCCCAGGGCGAGGCTTATCCGTTACACTCCAGATGTGCTGACCCCTGCGATTTCCCCAAATGTGGGAAACTCGACTGCATAATTTGTGGTAGTGGGGGACTGCATTCATGCTTTCCCCTAAAAAAAAAAAAAAACAAGAATGCTAGGAAGCAGGGCATGAACTAAAGATACTGTCTTCCCGGTGGGTTTCAGCCCTGGGCAAGTTCACTATGGATTCAGTAAGACCGAGGAATGACAGTGGTACATCCTTGGGGTGAAAGGGTTTATACCCAACTTTATTCCCATGGGAGCAGGTCAGTCACTAGAATCCTGTCCACTCAGACTGAGTCTGCACGCAGCAAGCTGGTCTCTGCCTCTGGGCCTCTCTGCCCCCATAGCCACCTCAGTCTCTGTCCTCAGCGCTGCCACCACTCCAGTCTCTGCTCTCCTGCAGCCTTGCAGCCGTGCCACCATGTCACGCAGAGCACTGGGTGGAGCTCTTTATATAGAGTCAGTAACAACATATTGCCCACACGTGTGCAGTGAGTAGCCAACCAGGGCCAGGTGAGAATCCTGGCCACAGGAACCTGCACTTTATCCACAGATACTTTTTTGGAAAGATGTTTTTTTTCCCTCTATAGCCCCGTAAAATCAGGAGACAGTTAAATTCAGGACTAAACCAGCATTTCAAAATGTAAACTTAATTAATTCCATAGAAATATTTAGAGAATGTCTGTCTTTTCATTGTTTGCTCCCTGCCATCTGGGTATGGAGAGTGTGAGAACCCCTGACTACTCTTTGAAGGACTTATTTTTAAAACAGGGGTGATGCCGGCATCCCACTGGCTAGTGGGGAGGGATACACGAGTAATCTCTATGCAGTGCCCAGGAACGGGCTGGCATCAAGTGGGAGCTCACCACGCATTGTCTTTCAATAAAAGCTAATGCAAGTAACAACAATAATAATACTTAGTATCACCTGCTTTATCTTTTTCACCTATCATTACCCGAAGGTGGCATAAAAGGCTGACTCAACCATCCCCACTTGCCAGGTGAGGATATGAAAGCCCACAAACCCTGAGTGACTGTCCCAGAGGTGCAGGACGGCCCTATGGAGGACTCGGTGCTGGACCCAGCACAGCCAGCCCTGCCAGGAGAGGACACCCGACATGAGTCCCAGCACACTTGTCCTTCCCTGATGCTGCCGCATCCCTGCCACACCTGTTCTGACGTCCACTTAATATTTCTTCTTTAAAATAACTCACTTTTTAAAAAAAAAATTGTGTAACTATGATAAGAGTAAAATGAGCACCCCTTGCCATGGAGAGACCGTTAAAAATGAAATTAAATGTTCAGCTATTTTAATAAAGGATGTTCTCCTTCATATCACTTAACATCACCCTGTGACTGCCTGGAACACGTGTGCCCCTCTGAGCTCCTGGTTCTCAGGAGACCCTTGAGGCTTTGAGGCCGTGTAAGTCAATGCTCAAAACATCCGCAGCCGTGGCAACAGCGGACGGCTATTTTATAAACCGGATACACAACTAGGGAGGTGATGTCATTTGTGTTCCTGAAATCTAAATCCTACTCTATCCAAGCCCTCAAGACACACGCAAATATTTACAGGTGTCCACTCAGGGTGTAGCAGGAACCTATATTAGGGGGGGCGAGGCACACAGAAGGGGGTGACCTGTTCCACAGAACCCAGAGCTGGGGTGGAGAGATGAGAGTGGAGATGTAGGTCAGAACTCAAGAAGCTCTTGGTGACACGTGCACTGGGAGTCTTGAGTGGTCCCCTGCAGGGGTTATCAGGGAGGGTGACCCTCGCTGGTAGGGCTCCAGAGGCAAGTATCTGTGGATCCCTCACCCCTGGGTCATTGCTGGGCAGGGACCGCACATTTTTCATGAGGAACTGAGGGCCGTCAGCCCCATCGCCGCTCACACGTACTAGCTAGTCCATAAATGCTAAGGTTATTGAATTTCCCAATAGAGGTTCTGCTGCCTTAACCAGGTGAGCCGTTGGGGGTCCCCAGCCATGTGAGAAAGGGGGGCTCATCTCTTTGGATTGCTCAGTGTAGGCGGAACAGGAAGAATGACTTTGACAGTCGTAAGACGAGAGAGTGACAAAAGGAGCCTTGACCTGTGTTACCACCGTGCCTACGCCCAACAGCCATACAAAGGAACACTGAATTCTCACAAAGCAGTAAGCAGACGTTGTCCTCTTAATAAAACACCAATCTTTAAACCCCATCATTCTGGCCAAATGCCATGGCCTTCCCTAATAAACATGGAAGGCTGTGTGGCCGGCTGGATTAATTAGTACCCACAGGTTCCTGACCTTTTCCTGGGCACGTGAATAACCGGTCCCCCTAAGACAGATGACCCACTCCCTTGCCTTCCTCCGTGATGTATGTGTGTCCTTCTCACGCAAGAGACATGGGACAAGGATGCAGTCCCTGACCAGGCCTGCTTTCTGTTCCAGAATAAAATGAACATACAAATAAAAATATAGCCTGCCCTTCCCTGGCCTCCGCCACTGCACAACCAGATCCTTACAAGGAAATCAGCATTTGCTGCAACAACTAAGGAAATCTTGCTGCCTTCTTCTAAAAGAGTGATTCCAAAGCAATACCTCCTACCCAAGCCCTGTGCGGGGAAATAGCTACTGTGGCTTCTTTCTCTTACTCGGTTGGGCAAAAGCATCACGTGAGCCAGGGGCTCGACTAGAGAGTCAGCACCTCCGTGCCTCTGTGCACATGTCAGGAGCAGGCACCCACCCCAAGTGGGGCATGCAGAGCGACCTCTATTAGTGAGCGAGCAGGAGACGCCTCAGACCGTAACAGAGAGACTCTGCTCCCCACTCCCACCCCTAGAGCTACTTGCACATGCACTGAACCTTTACCAGCAGCAGGCCTAGCCCTGCTGTCTTCTAATTCATACTAAAGTATGAATGGCCATTCCAAACATAATATAGAATAGGGCAGGGAACGCACGCAGATGGAAGTAGACACCTCATCTCACTATATTGGATTGTCTCCATGCTCCAGTATCACAGCCTGAGGCCACCAAAGGGGAAAAAATGATCATTTGTACCATTCAAAAATATAATAGGAAATGAAACTTGAAAAACCATGAAATCAGCCACAGAGACTATAAAAACATATATCTTGGAACTATTTGACCTGGGGCAGCATAAACACTGCAATTGTCTGTAGTCAAGATAGAAAATAAAAATATAAAAGCCTATGGGCGTCATCTTGTGGACACCCCCTCCCTCTGACTGGGGTCCACCCAGGAAAGTGGTCCAAGTACCTGTGCTGGAGTCCAAGTTCAAATCCTGAGTATATCAGCCACCAGCTCCTTGGCCTTGATCAACTGAGGTCAAGGCTTCTGCCTTAGTTTCCTCATCTGTGAGGTAGACATGATAATAGCATATACCTCATAAGCTGTTGGGTGGGTTCTTGGAGCTAAGACTTAAGTAGAACCCCGCATGGCTCCTTTTCAGCATTTGATAACCTTTAGCCCCTTGTACTACTGCCCTTCAGACTACTATGAAATAAGCTCTTCGAAAATAGGAACCAAAGCTTTCAAAAGAAACATCTGCTTTCGTGGGGCCTGGGGAGACCTCCTTTCAACTACCACCCACCTGCCAGCAGTGTTTCCCTTTCTACCTGATCGCCTGGAGGACCCCTCCACTAAGCCCTCTCTGGGGAGCCGGATGGAGGAGTGGGCGGGACAGGAAGCATTAGGCTTTTCTGTCCCGCCCAACCTGAGAGCCCAGACAGGTCACTGGAAACTCAGCAGGGCACCCTTATCCGATCTGCCTGCTAGCTTGAAAGGGGTAACAGGTGTGTAGTGTATAGACACGGGGTTCTTCAAACCTGACATTCTAAATCGTCTGGCTCTAGGGTCACAGTCAGGACATCTGGAACACAAGGGTTATATATGTTTTTGGAATAAAGTCTTCTGATAATGCTCCTGACTTAGGACACCAGAACCCCAAGGTTATAACAATTATGACAACTGTGGAGACAGCCATGGAGCACCCTCGCCTAACCATGTCAGCTGCCCCCTGACTCGGCCTCACCTGTCCACCTCACAGATACCCACACCCACTGACTTCCAGTCCTGCACAGAGATACTTGTGGGAACCAAGTTGTCATCCCCAGTCTCAGGTTTTACAAGTGTCCATGGTATGCAAACCACACAAAGATAATACCATCGTGTTCAGTGAACCCTGGAAGAGAGCCATGCTTCTTGCTATCAGAGTTTCTTTTGCTCTAGCTGCCAGGAAGCTGCAAAAAGAAAGAAAGGAAGGAAGGAAAAGAGGGAGGGAGGGGGAGAGAGAGAGAAAGAAGGAGGGAAGGAGGGAGGAAGGAAGGAGGAAAGGAAGGAGGGAAGAAGGGAAGGAAGGGAGAAAGGAAGGAAAAGAATAAAAATAAATAAGCCTTCAGCTAGAGCAACTTAACCCACATTTTGTATTTGTTTATTCCTTTTACATGTGAGCATTATTTGTTTCCATTTTAAAAGCATAATTGAAATATCCTATTAAATCCATGGACTTGTCAAAAGTGAACTGGCAGAGAGTGCCCCAGAGAAGGTGAGAAACTCCCGGAGCTACTGAGAAGCAGAGGGTAAGAGCACAGGCTTAAAGCATGCCAGAGGGCAGTGCAGGAGTTTCTGCTCGCGAGGCTGGCACTCGGTGAATGACTCCTGAGTCTCCCCCCGATAAGCTGGAGGAGTGATGGATAGAGCGCAGAAGAGCAGGTGGATCAGGAGGCAGAACGCCCAGGTTCTGGGCACAGTGGCCCACCGGCGGCTGTGTGATCTTCCTGCACCTGTTACCCGCTCTGTGAAATGCGATCTAATGGGAATCATGAGGCCGGCTCTCCTGTGCCTCTAACGCCACTGGACGACCACAGGTGCCACATGAAATAAAGGATGCCCACCTCCTTCGAACATGCTGGGGCACTCGGCCTCCACGCACAGTCCTCACGATGATGTCACCTTTTATGTCTCCCTCACGACACCTGAGGGTCCAGCTTAGAAAAGACTCATTAGGGGAGTCCTTAAGTTCCATCGTGGAGGTCGTTTCCCCCTCCCTATATTTCTGTTTCCTTGCCCATGAAGCAAAGAATAGAAGCTCTTGACCCATGTGCCCATGTCCATGGTGGTCCAAAAGCGATGGCCGCCCACACTGCCAGCCCTTCACATCTCATGCTCGCTGCACCTGGATGAAGTAAGTGCTGTTAGTATCGACTCCACTTCAGAGGCGAGCGCACTGAGGCACAGAGAGCTTAGCAATAATCATAGAAATGTCATGACACACAGCAATTCATTCCTAGGCTGTCTGGCCCTGGAGTCAGGCTCTTAACTGCATTTCCCCTGCTGTTAAGAGAGAGGGGATGGGAAATACAGCAGAAGGGAAGGCTTCTGCACGCATCAGAATTCTTCCAGGTTAGCAGTGCCTTGAGGGGTCTGTGCTTCTAAGTGGGGACAGGTCCTGAGAGGGCTAGACCAGGGGAGACAGAGACGGCACACCTGCTGGTGACCTAGATGTCCGGGTCATCTCCACCTGTCCTGGTTTGGTCAGATAAAATGGGAAGACACTTCAGACACTAGCAAATCCCACACAACGGCATGGGTGGGTCTCCTGGACCCGAGGATGAGGAAAGACAACAGACACAGAGAGATCACATGTCAGTGAGTCCATTAAAGTGCAGGAACAGCAAGGCTGACCTGTGATGTATGTGAGTCAGGACAGGAAATTCCTTGAAGGGCGCCGAGGGGAAGGAATGACGAGGTTTCCTCTTGTTCTAGTTCTTCGTCTGGGTGATAGTTACCCAGGTGTGCTGTTGAGGGGCCCTTCTACTCAGTGCACTTTTCAAACCGATTATCACACTTAAAAATAAATATCTAAAGAAAGGGGGTCACAGCTTCCTCTAGGCAGGAGGAGCCCAATGCTGGAATGCAGAGGTGCCAGCGGGCCTTTGCACCTTAGGCAGGCAGTTTAGTCTAATCTGTAAAAATAACAAATCATTAGAGATACCAAATGTTTTCTCCCTCGGTTTTCACACGATCAACGTGCCTCTTGAAAGGTGCACAGAAAAGTTTCAAAACGAAGAAGGCACCAGTGGAGGTCGGCAGTGCACTTGTGACATGGCACAGATCATACCACCTGCCCCAGCTGTAAATTAAATGATTGTTTCATTATGTGTGATTGTTTGGTTAGCATCCCTCTCTGAGCTCAGGGAAGCTGGGACTCAATCTGGTATGCACCATACAGGAACATGGTGGGTGTTCTAGAAATACTTACAGCAAGAAACGGTGTTAAGTACTTACTAGTCCTCACGGCACTTGCGGGTCGCTTGCCGGTTCGACCCCATATGGTATGCTCTCCTCTCTCCCTCTGTCTCTGTCTGTCTCTGTCTCTGTCTCTCCCACTCACACACACACACACACACTGACCAAGGGAGCCCCACCAGCAGCCTCAGGCCACATCCACTTCTCCAAGCAGCACTAAGGGACTCTGTGTCTCCAGCTCTCCAGATGTCCTGGAAGTGAGAACCACCGGTGACTGTCTCAGCCTGCAACCAGCCCTCAGCAGGCAAGGCTCCAAGCCCTTGCAGAAGGCCTCCCAATCAGGTGGCAAGGGCTTCTGGGTGTTTCTGAAGCCCAGGGACCTCCCATTCCCCTGTGGGAAGGAGTCCCAGTGGCTTGGATTTCCTGCTTCATAGATGCGACGTTTGCCTTCCACCTGCATGTATCTATAGCTGCAGATTTCACCATTGGGTTGGCAATTTCTCAGCATCTCCTCTGAACTATATGGGGGCTACGCTTAGCACAGCAAATGGCAGGCCTCTCACACACTCACACGAGGGGGAATCCAAGTGTCCCCACCTCTGTCTCACCCTCGTCACCCCACAACTGCTTTGGCACCTGTTTCTGCAGATGTGGCTTCTGCTGCCTTCTCTGCTACCTCCTGCAGGGGGAACCCTCTGCCTCAGGTGCAGAGAGAGCTGAGCAGGCAGGGCATTAGCCCAACTCTTGGACACTCTGGGGCCAGAAGCAGCCCCCACCCCAACCAGCAGACGCCTCTGCTTCCTCCTCCCTTTGCCTCTTGCCTGTCGCTCCCTCATCTCCACGGCCCCCTCTTGCCCCTCAGCACCACTGGGATCGGGTGCTCCACCGTGGGACGGCCAAGTTTATACGCTGTCAGGCACTTTATGTCCCCCATAACTCTGCTTCCCAAGCCCTCCTGTGCATGTGTTTAATTTTTACAATCGAGAAGACAAATGGGGAGAGTGGCGGCCCAGACACCCTCGAGGGGTGGGCTCCGGCCCTGCCTCTGCAGGACCTGGGCATGAATTCCATCAGTGACCTGACGTTGTATTTTATGCATAACACCCCAGTGGTTTTTAAATCTCCTTAAACTTTTGATGACCGAGATAAAGGAGGAGAAGGATGCTGTGTAAATATGGAGGCACTGTTTGGGCTGAGCTGCTGGGACAGCCATGCAGTGGAAGTCCAGGCAACTTTATAATCGCCACTTGGGTTTTGTTCCCAGCTCCCTCGCCCCTTACCTCCCACAGGCACACCTCTCCTTCTCCCACCCAGTGGGTAGAGCGCGGTAAGCACCCAACCTCCCCATGCCCTTATCTTTCCAGGACACATCCTAGTACAAAAATAGTGACGACAATGATGACAGGAGAAGAAAGGACAAATAAAAATATTAAAGGAGAAGAAATGCATCTTTTAAGAAATGCTATTTTTTTTACTGACACAATGAACTGATTGTTCATTCACAACTCGCAACCTAATAAAAGTTACACTCGTGGTACGCACGTATAGCTCTAAGCCGAGTTCCCCAGATGCCACTTCCACCTGGAGGGCAGCCCAAAGCCCCTCCTGCAGGGCGATTCTGCAGCCCCCCGCACCAGAGCAATTGCCGGAAGCTGCGACTCTTTGGACATCTCTCCGCCGCTTCAAACAACACCCCCCACAGTTTGTGCTTTGTCTCATGGTCCCTGTCTACGTACACACCTCGTAATGAAGCAAAAAGAGCGGTAACAGTGACGGTAGCCCCTACCTGGTAACTAATAGCTTTTGGGGTAAACCATGTTAGTTACTTAACAGGGATTGTTGTTTTCTCTCCATCAACCCAATGAGGAAGGTACTTTCGTTACATTCATTCTACAGAGGCACTGGGAGGAGGAACCTGGCTACGGTCACACTGCTGGTCGGTCTCGTCCTCCAGGAAGCCAGCCTGGAGGGCTTCCCCAGGGGCAGGGCTGAGCCATCTGCTACATGCACAACACACAGCACTCTAGGCATGTCTCTTATTATCTCAGGAGATAAGTTGTAGCTTGGGGTTTGCTTGTCCATCTCCCTCATTGAAGCACCTTGAAGACAGACTCAATCTGATTCATTGTTGTGTCCCCAGGACCCAAACACGACACATGGGAGGTGCCCAGTGAGAGCTTTTAGATGGACCCATGTTGGATGTAAGCCACCAGGTCTCCTTAGCTCAGATGGGCTCTGGGATGTCTCTCCTGGCCTTGGGAGCTGCTGAGATGGACCCCATAATCAGACAGGAGAGTCCCTCCACGTGGGGATAGTCTTTCCTATTCCCTCTCCTCCTTCCTTCATGAATCCAGTGCACACAAACACACAACATACATGCAATCAGGATGCTTCTACCTCAAAACATTACTTGGGGACCAGTTGCATCCATTGGATTCTCCTTAAATGTCCAGAGTTCAGGAAATTTTAAAATTGAATCTGCAAAGGTATAGCCCTAGTTGGGCTTGCAGGTTTAACTGCTGTACCAAATGATGAGTCTTTTATTCCAATATGAGGAGAGAAGCAGGAGTGAGCCTCCCTAGAGGACTCAGGGCTCCCACTGAAGAGAGCAGGTGGACCCAGAGCTGAAGCGGTACTGATAATAATCAATACCATCCAACCTAATTCCATTCATTTGCCTTGCATTGAATATGATCTTAATATACTAGGAGACATCAGCTTCTATTAGAGCCTAGGAAATCATCTCTGAAAAGAGGCAAAATGGTATCAAATGCATGATTTGAAAAACATTGTTTTCAACATCTTTCCACTTCATTTAGCATTTTGAGGAATTGAGGCTATATCTTGTAGCTATCAAACTGAATTAATCACCTTGAGACCTGATAGAGGATAACTGGAACTGTAATTTCAGGCTGTTTTTATTCTTGGAAGATGGCCTTTTAAGGTAGAATATGGGAATTAGTGTAAAACCTCTTCCACTACTCATAAACTATCATACATAGTAATTTTCAATAGGCTAGACCCATGCTAGTGAATATGGTAGCCACTTGCCACATTGGACTATTAGATACTTGGAATATAGCTGATCTGAATTGAAATGTAAAACACACATTGATTTCACATAGATTTCAAAATACAGATGGATTTCAAAGACTTACTTCCAAAAATGTAAAATATCTTAATAATCTTTAATTGACCAGATGAGGAAATAACAAAATTTTATATATGAGTAAGTAAAATATATGACTAAAATTAATTTCTCCAGCTTTTTTTACTTGTTTATTGTAGCTCTCAGAAAATTTTAAATTACATATGTGGTGCACATTACAATGCTGTTAAACAATGCTGGTCTGTACAATTAAATATTATGGAGCAATTGAATAATGTTTGCCAAGAGTTTTTAAATGAACGGGGGAAATATATGGGATGTCATTTTCTGTGGAAAAAAAGAGCAATAAAAATGTGTATATAGAGGAGAATTAAAACCGTGTAAAGTACACATACACATTTACATATATGTAGACAGAAAGGAAAGTCATAATAGTCTTCTCAAGAGTGGTGGCATTATGTGAGCATTGTAGTTTTCCTTTATACATTTCTAAATGTTCCTCTGATAGTTTTTTATCATGTTTATTATCAAGGAATAACAAATGTTGCTAAAAAGGAAATTATTCCCCATAATAATTAGTATTGTTATATGTAGCTATGCATCTTGCCTGGAATTTGCTAAAGTAAATAATATACAAGCATATTTAGTCCTTATTTAGACCTCAATGGCATCTCATCACAAAATACACCATTTCCAAGGACAAATTTCTTCTCATGAGAGTCCATTTTTTAGTTGTATAACAAAATATTATCTTCAAATTAGTGTTCTTCTCAGCAACAGGAGATGACCTTGTAAAAATTTTGGTGGTCACTTCTGCAGTGTCACATGGGAAGAGAAATCTCATCATCAAAGTTTACTCACCCAGAATTCATTTCTAGTTGCTTATTGCCTGAATAATAGGGGAGAAAAAAAGAGATGCTCAGGAAAATAACTCATGAATTTTCAATAGCTAGTCCTTTGTGTGGGCCACAGTTGAAGAAACAAGGATTCTCTAAACCAGAAAAGCATTAATGATAGAATGGCTTTGGTTTGATCTTTTGCCCATTTATTTGACCCTTGCAAGGGGTCCTGTGATGTCACCCATCTGGAAACCCTGACTCCTCCCAGGCTCCAAAGGCCCACCCATCCATCCATCCATCCATCCACCCATCCATCCATCCATCCATCCACCCATCCATCCATCCATCCACCCATCCATCCATCCATCCACCCATCCTACCATCCATCCACCCATCCATCCATCCATCCACCCATCCATCCATCCATCCACCCATCCATCCATCCATCCATCCATCCACCCATCCATCCATCCATCCATCCACCCACTCGCCCATCAATCTATCCCTTCTTCCGACCATCCATCTGCCCATCATATTTTTATGGAGAGTTGACTTTGGCTAATAACAGTTCTAGGTGCTGGGGATATGGCAGTAAACAAAACAGACTTTGCTCCTGGGGAGCCTGTTTTCTAGTGGAAGGGGTCATGGAGTAAACACACCAAAGTGGTACAATGCTTATTTCAGAAAATGGCCAAAGCTTTGAGGAAAATAAAATAGGCCAACGGGAGAGAAAGCCATCAGGAGGGCTACTTTAAATAACTGATTTGAAGAGGTAATATCTGAGTTTGTGGCTGACTGCAAGAAAGTGACAACCACTGATAAACCTGGGAAGAGCATTTCAGACACAGGCAGGGCACGTATAAATGTCCTGAGGCAGGGCGTTTTGAGGAACAAGGAGTCTAGTGTGGCTGCAGTGCGCCACAGATAAGACCAAACAATTAGGCAGGGCCACTTCACATAGGCCTTGTAGACATTAAGGAATTTGGATTTTCTTTGGATTTCAAAGGAAAGGCATTTGGAGGGCTTTAAACAGGGACACTGATCTGATGTGATTTTCACATTTAAACATCACTCTGGCTACTGCGGGAACAAGGAACTCCAGAAGGGCGAGAATGGAGCAGGGAAACCTTTTGGGAGGCTACTGTGATCATCTAGGCGAGAAACCAGGGCCACCCGGATGGCTCACCACTCCAAAAGATTTTTCAGGGTTCCGTTATGCCCTAAGTTCGGGATCCCCAGAGACCACCAAGGACACGGAGCAGATGTAAAAAAGCACAGAGTCTCGTTTATTGGCGTGCTCGAGCACGGACCGACCGCCTCCTCCTTGTGACAGGATTCTGGCCGGCCCCGAATCTTTGGATGACGGGGTTTTTAAGGACGAAAGCCGCAAGCGGGGGATTTCCAAGCATTAGTGTACTGTCGTTGACTCTCGGGATTGACCTTTAAGCTGATAGGGCAAGAATCGTGGCCTGAAACCGCAGAAAGGAAATTGGCAGTTGCTAGTTTATTCTGGCTTGGCTATGGTTAAATCTGATAGGTCAGGCCCAGGTGTAGGACAGTTGGTGGGGTTTTTTTTGAAGTTCCCTGTGTTTTTCTCGAAAAGGGTGGGGCAGTTGTGCCCTCTTCAAGATGGAGTCACTTTGGTTCTTACAGTTCCACTCAGAGACTGTCATGCCTAAAAAGAGCAGCCTTGTTTATTGTCCTTCTAACATGGAGGTGTGGAAAGAGCACCCTCAAATGTGAGATCATTTGCTCAAATCCTTAAAAGATTTAAATGCCCCAAATCACACTCTAAGCAAAAGGCCCCTTTGAGGTTCCCAGTGGTTCAATTCCACTTAGCTTCCCTGCTTTTCATTTACCTTGACTGGTTCCAGCTGGATCTGGAAACAGACGTGTCAACACAGTCTCTGCCCATGAAGGCTTCCCAGCGACCAGGAAATAGGTCGTCAATTGTAATCTCCATAGAAAACCTGATGCTGTCAGGGGCTTTCCAAACCCCGCATGGCTGGACCATATTTGGGAGCAGGTTTCTGCTGGCATCAGCAGAGTGCCCCAAGCTAGAACTGACTGCCACCGGTGAGATGGGGAAGTTCCCAGCTCTCCTAGGCCCTGGCACTCTCCCTGCACTGTTAGGCCGTCCCTGAGTAAGCCTGACCTTCCAGGAACCTGCCCAAGCTAGCTACTTTACGATCAACTACCTTTCTGGTTTTATCAACTGACATTACTTTCCTGGCTCCCACCCAGACCCATCTCGGTGGTTACATGGACCCAGGGATCCTGGCATCTGGAAGCATTTGTCTTAAAAGAGCCAATTCCCTCTTGATGTCAATTATCAGTTCAGTTTCCAGCCAACAGGCCAGATATCCTTTCCCCTGGCTCAGTGCCACAGGATGTTGCCTGCAGTATGTGTGAAGTGTCCCTCTGTGGGCCACTATACCGGGGCCACCCACGGTCTGCCCATGCCGTCAACCCTGGGGGGAAAATGGGCCCCTGCCAACACACCTGAATGATTTGCAAGTGCACGTATGTGCACGCACACACACACACAGTGCTTGGCCAGGACTTAGCTCATGGAATGTGGTCTCTGAAAAGTCTGTGAAACATGCCTGGGCTGACACGGTGACTGCTTACTAAGCAGCTGCCCCGTGCTCAGCTCAGCTCTGGGCTTTCTGCATCGGAGCTCTGAGTGAATACGATATGGTGGTCCTCAGCTGGGTAGGGCTCAGTGTAGGGCTGGGGAGGCAGCCCAGAGCATGCGGGATAGAGCGCACAGACAACGGAGACAGAGTGGATGGAAGGTCACCCACAGACCTCACCTTGGTCTCTCTCCTCTGAACTTACGCACTTTCCCCTCCTAGGGTTTGCTTTTCCCATTCTCTTAATAGAAACAGTGGCTCAGGGAAATTCTAGAGCTTTCTTGCTACAATGGAGTTCCATCCCATGTAAAGGAGAGTCCAGATTCAGCACATGGTCAAAATCATGCTGAGTCCAAATTGCTCCTGAAAAGTACTTAAAGTGTAGCATACCTTCTTCATATGTGTATATGGAGAGAACAGATGAAGAGGGAATACGTAAAACAGAAATGCACTGTACTATTTAAATTATTTCTTTTCTGGAAAGCACGTATATTTAACTCATAAATGCCCATGCATTAGAGAAATATGACCAATTGTAGAGCTTCTCTACAAGCTTCCAGGCTGAAACCCCATGACCAGTTTTAGAGAAATCTAACTGAAATTTTATAGCAGAAAAGTACTTTCTTACAGTGACTTTGGAAACAATAGACAGGTGTGGTATTGTCCCCGCGCACAGCAGAAAAGCCACAGGAAGCCACGCGGAGCGCCCCGACCCCCCACCTCAAAGAGGCTCTCGCAGTGGAGGTGAGAAGCCCATGTGAGGAGCCCACTGTCTCTGCTTTAACAGCCCACTCTTCTGGCCTCCACGCACTCTGCAGAATGGTGTCTCGATGTCACCTGCGTCATAATGTAGCCTTGGGGGGTTGGAATCCTTCTGAGGGGTACGTCACATTCCCATAGACCCTTGCTCCTGGTCCCCTGACACTGGCATGGGGTGGACGGACTCGGAGGGCTCCTTTTCCTAAAACTGGCTCCTGACAATCAAAACCTCTAGCTGGTTTCTCATCCTGACCGCGTGTCCTCCGATGCCCCTTCTCTTCTCCCCATGTAGCTTCGCACCCTTATTCCCTCTGCCTCTGGACATTAGGACCTGAAGGACATTTCTAGAAGCTCGTGGAAGAAGCAATTCTGGATTAAAGCCGTGACCCAAGATGGGAGCAGCTCACTGGGTGGCTGCAGCAGATCTGAACCAGTTCCAGCCCTTCCTTCCCCATGGACTCACGAGGCACCCTACATGCGCAGGGTCTCTCCCGCGGCACTCCCCCCACAAAGTGGGGCGCCACCCTAGGCAACTCTGCCTCTCTCCCCAGCTCTGGTGGGCTAGGGTGGGCCGCGGGGGCTGCCTTCCCAGACTTCCCAGTTCCCCCCTGCCACGAAGGCACTCGGAGCTCTGGCCCCCCTCTGCTATGGGCCTGCCTCTCCCTGCCAAGGTTTTAAAAATGCTTGGGCACAGGTGCGGGCGCTGCCAGCCTCCAGGGCCAATAAGCGGAAACTCAAAGAGGAAAATGAGGACACACAACCACAGGGCCATTATGTTTTCCCAGAACATGCAGTGCTCCCAAATAAATGTGTCTCCTACATTATCACATCGCAATATTCATACGGCTCATTACTGGTTTTAATTTTGCCCATTGCTTATTTACTGTCTCCTTCCCCACATTATTGCCAGAGTTGGAAGTGTTACTCATCCATGCCAGGAACGGAAGGTCCCCAAAGCGGGATCTCTCCAGAAGTTTCTGGCCCCACTCATGCCCCGCAGGGCAGGCCCCGGCCCAAACCCACACAGAGCCAATCGCTCCTCCATTCCGCTCTTCCTTCAACCTCCCCACCACGCTGACTAATTGCTCTTCTGCCTCTGGGATGGGACCCTTCTCTTCTCTATGACCAAAGCTTGTGAGGCTGCTTCCTGGGGCTGACAGGTGCACCCCCGATGACGGCACACAGTGACGGCCAATGCAGGGTGAGGACAGTGACATACACAAAAGCCCCTTCACGTAGACAGGCCACTGCTAACTTGCCCAAGGTAAATGGACTCAGCCTGGGCTCTTCTGTGGGCCGGACCAGCCCCTGCTCCCCCAAGGGCATTCCTCGGGCCCCAGAAACCAGGGCCAGCAGTGAACGCCCTCTCCAAACCGCTTGGGGAGCTGGGTGTGGCATGTCATTCCTGGAGACACCTCCAAAAAAGCAAAATTCACCTCTCCCTCGAATGAAAGAAGATGGGCCAAGTGATTTCATTAATACACTGATTTTAAAATGTTGGAATTAATGCTGTTTAAATTCGGAAAGCACAGGAAGTATAAAGGAGCAAAAGGCATTAATAGACCTCTGCTCATTGGAGCAAACTCTTAACGTTTTGGTGCTTTTATATTTTTGTCTTTTTTAACCTATACTTAAAAAAAAAAACAGTTCAGAGCATAATCATGTTCTAGAATCTCTCTTATTAAATCCCTTTACCAAAATTACAAAATCTCTCTGGGTTCCCTGTAACCAGTGATGAAAAACAAAGAAACATAAAAACATAATGAATAGCCTGTCTCATTCCCTCCAGTCCATCCTCAGATAATAACCAAATGCCAGCAGTATCTACTTCTCCTTCCATTGCTATATTTTTATCCATAAGACATAATGGACACTGGAGAGAGAGAGAGAGAAGAAAACATGAAAGAAAGAACGGGAAGGAAAGAAGGATGGAAGGGAGGGAGGGAGGAACTGATTTAAGAAACATTAGAAAGAAAAAAAAAAGAATTAATAAAAATAAAATTTGGCTTCTCTGTCCTATGTGTATCATACATTTTCATTTTTCTATAACTTGTTTTCTTTTCCTGAATTCTCATGGTTATCCCCTTGGGAATACATATTCTCTCGCTCTCTCTTTCTTTCTCATACCTGCATTGTGCTCTATAATTATGACACACACAATGTATTCAATCATTCCTCTATTAATAGACATTCAGAGGATTTCTTCTCCCCTACTTCCTTAAAAATAATGATTTTATTTCTATAAGATAGAGGGATAAAATGGAATTGCTGGAGCAAAGGATAAGCATATTTTACTTTTAACAGATACTGTAAGGTTACTTTCCCAAAACACTGAAGAAAGTCACATTCCCACTGGCAAAGTATCAGGTGCTTAGACCCTTGCATTTTTGCCAGCACTTAAAGTTATCACTCGTTAATTTTTGTCAGCCTGATAGGTAAAACACAGTATTTCATTTTCACTTTAATTTTTACTTCCCCCATTCCCAAAGATTGAATATGCTCTCATAAGTTTATTGACCATTGAGATTTCCTTATCTGTGAATTGCCAATTGACAGCTTCTGACATGTTTTTAATTGGGTCACTTGTCCTTTTTTTTTCTCAATTTGTAGATTCTGTTTCTATATTAGGCATATTAACTCCGTATCTGCCAGGTGCTGTAACTATTTTCCTCAGTCTGTTTATGATTATTGTTACACCCAACTTCCCAAAGCTTTCAACTCTCTTTGCAAACATTGAGGAGACCTGCATAATGTGCCAGAGTGTGGTATTCCTTATATAATGTTGGACATTCAGATGTTTGTCTTTCTCTCTCTCTATGACATTATGAATAATGTGGGAACCTCTGTTGGTCTATATTTTATGTTATTTCTATGAGGCAATTGAACACATTTTAAAATTAAGAATTTTATTGTTAGAAGTAAATTTATTAAATCAGAAATACAAACATTTTGAAAACTGTTAATATATATTATTAAACTGACTTCTCAACAGATTTAACAATTTACTCTTACATCAGCTCCACCTTATCATGCCCTTGCTGGTTCCGGGGATTGCAATTCTAAAACAATCTGTATATTTGGTGGCTTAAAATGGTATCATATCATTGTTTTCATTACCATCCCTGCAATTCACTCATGAGATTGGTAGTTTTGTATGTTTATTATCCATCCGCATTTACTCTCTTACGGTTCAACGTTCTCTTTGTGACCTTTGCAAATTTTTTTCTTTGGGGATCTTGATTCTTTTTCATTTATGTATGTGAATTCCTTATGCATGCAGGATGAAAACAGCTTTTTGTTATATTCGTAGAAGACATTTTCCAGTTGCGACTCCTCTTTGTGGCCTCACTGTTAGATAACATATATAAATCCTGTATAGCCGAATTCATTGATCTACTATGCTGTCTTCCATAACGGTAGGCTTAATCATCTTCCAGCCAAGAGATTATTTCAGTATGTACTAATGTTTTCCTCTAGTTTCATTTATATTTAATTTTTCAATCCTTTTACTTATTTTAGGGTATGATGCAAGGATAAAATTTGCTCATTTCTCCTATGTAGGCTTTCATCTAAACCTGCATCATTTGGGGCATAGTCCTCAAATACTAAGATCTAACAAAACTGTTTTTGGATATTTTTAGTCTGCCCTTTAGATTTGTATATTTATTTTTGTGCCAGCGTCAACTCAGTTTAACGATTCTTGCTTTGTGATACATTTAGTCCCACACAACTAGTCCCCCAGTTCCACAGTGAAATCAGCAAAGTGACAACATCCAATTACTAGACATCTCTGCCATCCTAGGAAAAATTTGGTTCCTAATCTGTAAGTCTCCTAATTTTAAAGCCCTAACAAAGTACCCAGCACTTGAGGGGTAAAGTGGCTCAGAGCCTAGGAACCCACAGCTGGTAAGAGACAATGTCGTTCTAACAGCAGGATTTGGCACCAGCCACTCTGTTGTCTCTCTGAAAAGACAACCTGCCATGCCTAGTTCTGTGTGTGTGTATGTGTGTGTGTATCACAATATATGTGACACAAAATTTACCACTTTAACCATTTGTAAGTGTGCGGGTCAGTGGCATTAAATACATCCACACCGTTGAGCCACCATCATCACCATTCATCCCCAGACCTCTTTTCATCTTCCCAAACTGAGACTCTAAGCCCATTCATCAACGGCTCCCTGTTTCTCCCTCCTCTCCCCAGGCCCTGTCAACCACTGTTCTGTTTTCTGTCTCTATGAATTTCACTTCCCTAGATAGTTCAAATAGTCATATACGTGGAATCATACTGTACTTGTCCTCCGTGACTGGCTTATTTCACTTAGCATGATGTCCTCAATGGTTCATCCAGGTGGTAGCATGTGCCAGAATCTGAATAATAGCCCTTGTGAAGGCTGGATAATAGTCCATTGCATGTATGTGCCGCATTTTGTTTATCCATTCATCTGCTGATGGACACTTGGGTTGCTTCCACCTCTTGGCTATTCTGCCTTGCCTGGTTCTCAGGGACTGGACTGCTGCCTGAGAGCTGGCCTGGTCCCTCATTGGCTTACTCAGGAAGGATGCTGGGGAAGGGGGAGAGGAGCAAGGAATTGTGGATCCCACTCAGCAAACACTAGAGGGGCACTCGGTGGGCACCAAACACTGTGCTAAGCCAATGGGACCACTTATAGGCTACTAAGAGAGATCGACTTCAGACCCCAATTCCAGTAAGAGTAAAGGTGCGGCAAGTGAGGTTCCCGGAGAGAGAAGGGTTATTTCCAAGTTGAGGAGAGTAGAATAAGAGAGCTTTAATGCAACAGATGGATCTCGAGCTGGCTTTGAACGCTGAGTGGGAATTTAACAGACAGAAAATGAGGGAAGTGCGTTTGTCCTAGGGAACTATATGGACGAACCCCAAAGGGGAAGTTGAAGACAGGATGTTCCAGACAGGTATCAGTAGTCCTGTTCGATAGGAATGATCAGTGCAGGGGCATGACCAACTTCTGAGGCCAGCTATGACCTAGGCCTGGGGGTTCACTCCAAAGAGCACTTCTCTCCCCTTTCCCTTTGAGAAAATTGAAGTCTGTGTATCCAAAGGCTCAGATTAAGAAGCTGCATCTGGGAATTTGTCTGGTAAATTCAAACTATTAAATGGAAGAGGAAAGGGTGCAAATTTCTGTAAAGCTCCTTCGTAAACTGTAAGTCAGACATGAAAATAAAGAGGTAGGTTATGTACCCGGTCATGGCAATGTCAAGGTAGTATGCAGCTGTACTCCTGCCCAGAGTACGGGACCATAGTTTTTGAGGAGCCTAAGACTGGCCACTACAGAAATATTGTCACACTGTAGAGGTAGACAGCATATATTTCTCCTTGTTTTGGTCATGGCCCCTTGATTATCCCTGGGGGTTGGGTGAAGCCTGCCCCACCTCTCTGGCTCAAAGACACAGGTGGGAGGTTCAGGGATGAGCACATGATGCTAGCTGGGCCGTGAAACTCCAGCCGGAACTTCTGCTGCAACTAGTGAAGAGGCTAAGCTCACTTTCTATGGGGATGCTAAGCCCCAGGAAGACAAACCTGGAGCTGCAGAAGGCCACCTTGCAGGGATGTGGGAAGAAGCTGCTCATGAACAAAGGCGAGAGTCAGAGAAAGTTTCCTGGGTTCATCCGGGCCTGAAGATGCAGCCCTGAATTGTTTCAGTTACTTAAGCAAATATAATGGTTTGCCAAGGTTTACTTCTTCTCTTTATATCAGTCAGGGTAAGTTTTCTGTGATAGAAGGAGTCCTAACCGGATTCCACACAAAAGTGTTTTCAGAAGCTTATTACGAGCAAAGGCATAGAACGTAAATTACCTACATCGGTCTCAAAGATTATTCACAAGGTACGTCAGAAGCAGGACTCTGATGAAGCGTAAGTGTACGCGAGTAAACACAAGCTTTTATTCTCTCTAAGGGGAAGAGCTGGAGAAGTGGAGAGGACACTGCTATTCTGAGTAAGCCCAGGGGACGATTCACTAAAGTTGATCATCTGCTCTGACCTATAAAATTTTGGTGTGTGATGTCTCTTCATGCACATATGGGTAATGAAGATATCACACTGTATTTGTCGAGGACATAATTTTCTAGATAGAAAGGTCTAAGGGCTCTACAAAGAAGCTACTAGGACCAATTAGTGAGTTTAATAAAGTCACAGGATACAAAACGAATACACAAAATATCAGTTGTATTTTTATATTAGCAACAAATAATTGGAAACTGGAATTCTAAAAGTACAATGCATAGTTGTTTTAATAATATCAAACATACATAATATACATAAAGATAAATTGAACACAATATGTGTAAGACCAATAAACAGAAAACTACAAAACATTGCTGGGAAAAATCAAAGAAGACCTAATAAGAAAGAGGTGTACAGTCTTCATGGATTCCTTGTCAGGATGTCAGTTCTCCCCAGCCGAGCTACAGATTCAATATAATCCCAATTAAAATCCTAGTGTGCTTTTTTAATTAATAAAATTAGGTAAGGTTGCTCTAAAATTTACTTGTAAAAACAAAGAGCATAGAATAGCCAAAACAGTTGTATTAAGAACAAGTGTGGAAGTCTAACAATACCTATTTAATATAAACCAACAATAATAATCATGACAGTGTGGATTGGCATAAGAGTAGACATACAGTCAATGAAACAGAATAATGTTCCCATTTGGACCCATGCTTACACGGTCAATTGATTCTTGACAAAGGGACCAAGGTGGTTTATGGGAAAAGGATAGTCTCTCAACAAATGGTGATGAAACAAATGGATATCCATATGGAAAAAATGACAAATGTCAATATTTAAATTAACTTGAAACAGACTGTATACCTAATGTGAGAGCTAGAACAAAAAGCCTTCTAGAAAAGAAGAACAGGCAGAAATCATTGTGACCTTATGCTAGACAATGAATTATTGGATATAAGAAGTACAAATCAAAAAGAAAATATAGGTAAAATGAACTTCATCAAGATTGAGAATTTCTGCTCTTTAAAACACATAATTTTAAAAATGAAAAAGCAAGTTACAGACAGGGAGAAAATATTCCCACTACACAGTAAAGGACTGTATTCAGAATGTACGAAAGAGCTCCTACCTCTCAATGATAAAAAGACAAGCAACTTGCAGGAAAATAGGCAAAAGATGTGAACAGATACTTCCCAAAAAAGATATGTTAATAGTCAATATGCAGGGAAGAAAGATCAACATCGCCAGCTTTCATTCAACGTAAAAATTGAAATTAAAACCACAATGACCTTACCAGGTCCCATAATATTTGAATGGCTAAAATTAAAAAGACCAGTACACCGAATGTTGGAAACAATGGGGAGTATATGGAACTGTTATACACTGCTGATGGGAATATAAAAGTTACATCTCTTTGAAAAACCACCGAGTTTCTTACAAAATTAAACATATGCCCAGCATACCAAACCCAGTTTATTTGACTGGGTATATTTTATCCAGCATATTGGGCATATACAAAACAGTTCCAGGCAAAGTGGACACACAGGTCCATATAAAAACTTAGGTATGAAGGTTGATAAAAGTTTTATTTATAGGAACCAAAACTGGAAACAACAGAAATATCCATCAACAGGTGAATGGAAAAATTACGGTATATCCATACAAAAGAATACCACTCAATTGATAAAACTGAATGAACATCTGAAACACACACAATATGGGTAAATATTAAATTAAGTGAGGCAAAAAGCTACACACTGTAGGATTCCATTTATACGACATGCCAGGAAAAACCAAAAGCCAAGGGCGAGAGTGAGGACATGGCTTGACCCTAAAGGGAATGAGGACATGTTCTGCAGTGATGTAAATATTCTTAATTGTTCACCTAAGGTGAATTTTGCTGTATGTAAAGTGCACTCAGTAAAGATTAATTTTAAAAAAGAGTCTTAAAAGATATATAAAGAAAACTTGTAAGATTTTTAAAGGAAAATGCAAACCTTATGTTTCTGGGTAAGAAGAAAGAACATTTCAAAGATGCTAAATCTTTCCAAATTAACGTATTGGACTTTTGCAGTCCTAAAAAGAATCCTAACAAATCTTTCTTTGCTCTAAGCTTTGGGGGGAGAGCTCTGCAAAAAAGTGTTCTGTTTGTTTTTACTTGCCCTATGTGCTCTTTATATAGGATTCAACAACACGTAAAATTTAAAAGAAAAAAGTGGGAGTCATCTGAAGTCTCACAACCTTGAAATGACCATTATTAACTCCTGGAATCATCTCTTCATGTATAGGTTTTCTTTATTTATATACCTATGTGGATATATACTTTATATAAATAAAATGTTATATATGCCCATCCCTTCCTCATCTTCTTACAATACCACACCCCATGTCTGTTCCAGGTAACCCATGTCAATGGCCTGCAAGTATCTCCATGCTCATGTACTTCTATACATACCTATACAAAGCGTCCTCTATAAGCCTATTTATATGTCTATGTTTGTTCATGTGCATGTACTCTTTGGAGCATTTTTCATTGCTTGATTTACAAAAATGGCATATCTTATGCACTTTTCTGCATTTTTATTTTTCCTACTCAACAATATTGCAAAGAAATTCCTCAAAGTCACTGAATACAGCTTCAATTCCTTCTTTCTAATGGCTGCATGCTATCCCACGGTGAAATCACACCCCACTCTCTTTAGCCATTCTGGTTGGCAATACGTCCTGTGTTTTCAGGTTCTAACCAGTGCAAATAACACTGCAATAAACACCCTTGTACATCTGTCTGTCCTTATGTATTGGTCCTTTCAATTCCAAGGGACCAATATACAGGAAGATAACACAGGATTGAATGGCATATGTATTTTTAAATGTTGCCAGACTGCCTTCCCAAAAGATTGAAACGCTTCACATTTTCACCAGCAGCATATGAGAGTATCATGCCTGCCAATATTAGTTAATAACAGATCTTTTTTTTAATTTTTGAACATAGAAATCTCATCATTAACCTAAGTTGTCTTTCATTGTCTACTTTTGAATTACTTTAACTAGCAAAATAATAAAAGCATTACAATTAAAATCAAGTCACTACTGTAACTACTATTATACATTCCTCTTGAATGTTCTAGCATATACTGTCCAATAGAAATTTCTCTGCCAATGGATATAATCTACATTCAGCGTTATCCAATAGGGCTAGTGCTAGCCTAATATTAGTCAAGTGTGATTCTTGAACAACTCAAATATGGATAGTGTGAACAAGGGACTGAATTTTAATCTTATTTAAATTCAAATAACCAGATGTGGTAAGTGGCTGTTATACTGAATAGGACAGTTCAAGAAAATGTAAAACAAGAAGTTAAAATAATTGCTACAAACATTGGCATATATACATTTCAGTAAGAAAATATTTCTTACAATACTTCAGTAAGAAAAATCAAAACCTACTAGAAGTAATAAGAGATCGTTGTAAGGTAACTATATATAAGCTAAATATGTATAAAAAAATTAATAGCTACTTAGACACTAAGCACTTGGAATAGAATTAGGTAAAAGTCATTCTATTTATAGTACAGCAAAAATGACAAAATGCTAAAAAATAAACAACCCAAAAACCGCAGGATACATGATACAAACTTAAAATTGTAATGAAAATAGTAAAACAAAGTCAAATGTCTAGAAAAAGTGTTCTGTGCTTTCATATGAGAAGATTTCTTATTATATATAGGTGCATATACATATATTCTTCTAAAATTGATGTACAAATTTAATGAAATTCCATTTAGAATTTCAAAGGTTAAAATCCTTGAATTCATATGGAAGAATATACCTAGAACTTACTCCAAAAATGTGGGGAGGGGGAATATAAGTGCCGACTTACCATATGACTTAGCAGAATCTTTTCAAAAGCCGTTATCATAAAAATCAACATAGTTTTGATATGTGAATAGACAAATAGATCCATGGAAATTAATTAAAAATCCAGAATTTAATCCCTGCCTATGTGACGTTTATATTTAACAAAGTACCATTTTATTCGATGTGGAAAAATGGATCACTTAATAAATATTACTGGCAAAAGTAGTTTACGATGTGAAATAAGATTTTTAAACTTTTATCCCATAACCACAGGCAATTGGATAAAAGATACAAACAAAAAAAGAAATCTTACAAGGAAAGCAGAAGACGGTTCATGGAATCCAGGGGTTAACAGCCTTTCTAAATAAGAATGGAAACTCATTCTTATTTATTTCTTACATTCTTATTTATTTTTAACTAAAATAAAAAATTTTAATATATTATTAATTATTTTTTTACTAACAGAGTAAAGGGAGTCTTATCTAACTCTATACAGATATAAAACATTTGTTTGGCAAAGTATAAGTCAACATACAAACGATATGGCCAGAAAATAATATGTATATTAAGGGTAATTACCATGCCACACAAGAAGTTCGTGCAAACTAGAAGATAAGCTCATAGGAAATAAATAAGGAGGAGTTAAGAAGAGAAATTCACAGATGTAGCCTAGATACTAAGTACCGCTAGAGAAGATGTCCACATCACGTCCGGTAGAAGACCTCTGTTCTACTTTGCCCCCACTTCATTCCTGGAGCCTGTCTCCAGTTTCTCAGATCGTGGAGAAAGTCATCATTATCCCTACAACAGCAACAAGACCCTGATGAAAATATGACAGGTTTCACTTCATACAAATTAAAAACCATGTAATCAAAACAAACAAAAGGCAAAGCGCTTGTCCCTGCTATTCACCCTGGAGTGGACACCCTGTCCCACCAGATGTTCCTAACCTTGCAGGCCAGGTATGGAAGGCGAAACACCATCTGATAGCATAGGCCAGAGCCAGATTCCCCCAAACCTACTGACCCTGTGGTTGTGGAGCCTTAGAAACTTGGGTTTCAAAGGGGCCTTGAGTCCAATTTGCTCAGCTCCTGAATCCCTTCCCTGACCCTTCCTGACCTTCCCTGACTGGTGTCTGTCCACTGGGCCAACAGCCTCAGTTAGCATGGAGCTCAGTCTACCCAGAGAAGCTAACTGCTTCCACTGGAGCTGGAAGGAAGTCTTTCTCATTCTGAAATCCCAGTCGTTTCCCCCTTAAGTTCTGCACAATGAGGATGCTTCATTCTACTGGGGTCTCTGAACAAGTATGACCAGTGGAGAAAAGATGGCAACAGTCAATTTCAGCGACATGCCAAGACCTCACCTGCTCCTCAGGAGCGGCCATCTCTGCGTCCCGCCCACTCAGGCAGTGGCTTCCGACCATGTCAGGCCACCACACATACCTGACACATGGTAGAAAAATCAGCTTTCAGCTCCAGCTCAGATCCACTTCACCAGAGTCCCTGGGATGGTGCCCAGGCCTCAGAATCTCCAAATGATCCCTGGTGATTCTGATTCTCACCTCTCAGAAAAGCTCACACTCAGGCATCTTCACAAAGTCACCAACATGCTGATTGAGGCTGGAAATCCCACCCTGCGTCCTCTGACAGCATCGGACCACTGAGGTCTCTCATGGTTCTTGCTAGTTAATTGACAAAGTAAGTCCTCCCTAATAGAATCTGAACCTCACAATAGCTCAAGTGGTGTCATTTGCTGTGAAGACAGTAAGTCAGTGAGGTATAGTAAGTGTGGTATTTTCAGGACACTCTGTGCACGGAAAAGCAACTTTCTTTATTTGTCTGATTCAACTTAATCCTATCTCAAACCTAAATTCTGAGTCAGTAGCTCAGATTTAAATTAAGCCCATCGGGATTTCTCCTCTCTCTTTCTCCCTGGGCCTCAAGGTAGAGGGAGATAGGGCAGTTTCTGGACTTTGTCCGTGCCTGTTTGTTGAGTTGTAAGCAGTTTGTTCTTTTCTTTGTTGATCTCCCAGTCCACTCAAACATCAGTAGCGACTTCTACATCTCCCATCTAGTGCCTAACGCCATGTCCATAATGCTGCCCTACTTGTAGCACACCCTTCCCCACTGGGATCGTGAGACCCCCACAGGTAGGCTAGCTCACCCCTATCTATCGCCTAGACCTTCCTGGGGCTCTGGAGGTATGGCTGCTCCCCACACCTCTCAGGAGTGGCAGGAAGCTTGGAGTCTGTCCCTCTGCTGAAATCACCTTGCTTCCAGGCCTGCTTCACTGCAATTAGCCCATGCCAGGGTGTGGAGCCATGTCGGGTCTTCCCACTTACAGCTCCTGCATGGGAACCAAGACCAGGAGTTCTCTGTTTTCAGGTCCCCCAATCTCCCTGAGGTGCTATCGCCTGCTCAACTAGGAAAAGGGGGTGGATGCCCTGTCCCTTCTTCATAGCTCACTCCTTTAGTCCAGGAAAGTGTTCACCTCTTCCCATTTGGAGTGAGAACTAGGAATTGACCCAGTAAGTATTCTTCTACATCTATTTTTAGGTCAAAACATTGGCCCTTGGAAGCTCAAAAGCTTTAAAAAAAAAAAAAAACTGCCTTTGAATTCCTGTTCTGGGTGTGTACATAGGGAGTGGAGAACGGTGAATGGAAGAGGTTGCTAGGTTAATAAAAAAAAATTGTTAAGGCTTGACAGTATCATCCCATCACAGTTTCTGACGGTAAGCAGATGGAAGAATTTGGACCTGAACTTGGTGCTCCTGGTAAGTAAATAGGAGCCTATGAGCTGGGGGCATCTTCAGTAGCTCACGCCTGTCTCCACTTCCCCGCTGGCGAGCCCTCCAGGGTAAGGCATTGCGGACTCCCTCCGCACCATCAAAGTGCCAAAGACAGCGAGGAGGTGTCTCCTTCCCCATGTGCATTCTGGGTGAGTCCAGGATGGAGAAGTTCCCTCCAACTAAGGGCACCAGTCTCCCCGTGAGCTCATGCACCCTACACAGGGTAAGTGAAGTCTGAGCTCCTCTGTGCAGGGACTAGGCGTGCCATAGAAACGTCCCACCTCCCCATCCAGGGAGACTCACAGGCCTCACAATACTGTGTGTTGGGCCAGGCAAGAGGGAGCGACAGCCCCGCTCTGCTGCGCGATCAATTCTGCGCTAGGTGGTACTTACTTCTGGCTCCACCACTCCCCCACTCTCCATTGGCACCAGACAGCACACCTTGTCCTGACCTCATACATCATTGGGTGTAATTGCCAGGGGCTTGTTAATTATTATCATTAATGCCTTGAGGGAGCGCAAAAAAGTGCCTTTCATCCCAACTCACTCAGCACAACAAAGGCTGCACCCTTGGGATGTCTCCCAAAAGGCTGCCATTGGGGTTTGGCAGTGACTTTTGGGGCCAGACTGTCAAAAGGCTGAGGCCACTTTCCCTGCTGTGGTTGTCTGCAACCATGGGGTCTGCCACTCTGGCAGGCTGGCAGTGCCCACTCTGCTGGCGAGAGTCCCCATGGAGGGGCAGATGGACGGTCCTTCAGGTCCTCTGGTGCAGCCCAGGTATTTCACCCTACGCACAGCCAGCCAAAGCCAGACGCAAGACAGTGGGGGGCTTTTCAAGCACTTGCACCCTGGAACACGGATATTCTTAAAAATCAAAGCTGGGAGCTCCTTAGAGATGATCTAATCCAAACCTTTATTTTTCTAGACGGGGAGAGGAAAACTCAGAAGGTTCTGAACTGGTTCAAGATCACCAGACCAATTAGTGATGTGAGGAAGACAAACTGGCTTCTTTTTTTCATGAGCGCTTAACTAGGATTTGAAAGTACTTCAGAAGTAGTCACTTAAATTTTCAAGGTAGAAACTGTTTTCTCTTGTTATTGTATTTATTGTTTTGTTTTTTTTATCTTCCAGAAATGGGTATTTTTTTAGGTGGTGTTGTTTTAAATGCATACAGTTGCCAGATGCTGTTTTAGGCCCATTTTCTTTTTTAAAAAATTGTGTTTAATCCTCCTGACAATGACAAGTCCCTGAGTTATTTACTACTCTCATTTTATACTGTTCTATCATTTTCCTTTCATGAAAGAATGGAAGTGTGGACATGATAAATAACTTGTCCAAAGTCATTGCATGCTCTTACCAAATTTACACTCATAGAATTAAATGAAGGTGGTCTGGCTACAGAGACTGCACTCTTAACCACTGTATTGTCAGAAAAGTAGGATCTGTTAATTTAATTAACAAGAGTATACATGGATTGTCCACTGTATTGATGTCAGTTGGGAATACAGTGGGAAACAAGATAGATAGGATCTCTACCCTCATGGAACTTATATTCTGGCAAGGAAAATTGAAAATAAATAAGTGAATAAAAATAAGATAACTTCCAAAGGTAAAAAACATCTTCAAGGAAAACAAGGTGATGTGATAGTAATTAAGAGGGAATTCTTTTAGAGCAATCAGGAAAGACTTTGTTGAAGAGATGACAAGAAAGGGACAGCCACAGGGAAAGTCAGGGAGAGAGTGTTCCAGAAAGAGGAACAGCAAATCCAAAGATCCTGAGATGATAATGAGCTTGACAATTATGATGACCAAGAACAGATGCAAAAAATTAATGGAGAGGTGGGTGGATGGATACTAGACATGAACAGGGCATGAACTTACAGCCTCAGAGCATTATCCTCTTCTTCCTCCTCCTTATTATCCAAACACTGTCACCATCCCATAAAATGAAAAGCTGAGGCAATTAAATAAATATCTATAGCCCAAAGAAACCATTATCAGTAATGAAGAGTGTAACCATAACCTTAATAACTGTCTGTGTTTGGGTTCTAGATGTAGCAGAGATGTTCACATCTACAGATCAATGTCTAATAAGCCCCACAATCTCATCACTTGCATTCTCCACACCCTATAAGAAGAGCAGCTTTAAGAAATGTATGCTAACAGGGCAGGATTCAGTATGGGAGAGAGAACAACACATTGAGAGAAGGAATTCATGAGCTGGGGGTCCAGGAAGATGCTACACACGAGTCCAGGGCATGGTGCTCTGGGAAATATGATGAGAAATATTTTGAACAAATGAATGACTGAGTGAGTAGATTTATTAGTGCTTCTAATTAAGAGATATATAAGAAATAAAGGAGGCAAATGCTTCCCTTGCCTCTCTTAGAGGTATTCCTATATTCATCAAGATTTCGCAAGGGTATGTAAAACCCTTGATGTGAGCTTGAAGGCTCGTATCATATTACCGACTCAGAAACCAACGGGCAGATTTCTATTTCAAGGAGCCAATAAATTTCTCCCCCCAACTTTACCCTAAGTAATTAAACATTTCTAAATATCCATGGGTCAAAAGGAAGTCAACAGAGATTAAAAATATGTAGAATTGAATGAAAATAAAAATTTTATATGTCCAAATATGTGGTGTGCAGCTGACAGAGTGCTGAGAGAGAAATTTATAGCCCTGAATGATTACATTAGAAAAGAGGACGTCTCAGATCAGTAATTGAAAATTCCTACTTCAAGAAAACAGAAAAGGTAGAGCAAAGTAAACACAAAGCAAGCAGAAGAGAAGGAATAATAAATAAGAAACAAAATAAAAATCAGTATAGAAAAAAACAATAAAATTAAAAAACTAGTTCTTTAAAAACATTTTATGATAAACTACCAAAACTGACCAAGATAAAATGTGAAGAGAGACAACTCGTCAATATCAGGAGTGAAATGGTATATATATATTACAACAGACCCTTCAGCCATTAAAAGAGTAAGAATGGAGTACGACGAACAACTTTACACTCATGAATTCAGCAACTTAGAAGAAACGGACTGATTCTTTAAAAATCACGAACTACGGAAACCAAGGTGAAATAGATAACCCAATTAACCTATAATAATTAAATAGGTCAAATTTTCATTACAAATCTCCTAAAAAAGAAGCAGTTGATTTCACTGCAAAATTTTAGGAACTATTTAAAGAAGAATTAGCAAGAATTTTACACAGTATTTCCCAGAAAATAGAAAAGGAGGAAATACTTCCAAATTCATTTTGTGAGGCTACTATTACCTTGGTACTAAAACCACACAAACACAGTACAAAATAAGACAACTACAAACCAGTATCTCTTATGAATTTGGACTCAAAAATCTTCAACAAAATACTCTCAAATGAACCCAGCAACATAAAAAAACAGAATTAGATAACATAATCAGTTTGGATTTCTTTCAGATATGCAATCCTGGTTCCACATGAAAAAATCAATGTTATCAACTGTATCAACAGGTTAAAGAGAAAAATCACATGATTGTGTCAATTGACATGGATAGGCAACTGACAAAATTCAACACCCATTCATGATGAAAACTCTCAGCAAAGTAGGAACGAGGGAACCTCCCCAGCTTCATAAAGAATATCCATTAAAAACCTACAGTCAGGTGAGCATTGTACTTACAGTGAAAGACGGAATGCTTTCCCTTTAAGGCAGACAACAAAGGCAGGAATATCCACTTTCACCACTCTTATTCAATATAGTACTGAAAATTCTAGCCACCGCAATAAGGCAAGAAAGTCATATAGATTGGAGAAGAAACAGAATTGTTACTATTCGTAGATGACGTATTGTCTACATGGAATTTCCCAGTAAATCTAAACAAACAACTAGAACTAATAAGTGAGATTTGCAAGGATGCAAAATAGAAGATCGACACACAAAAACCAATTGCATTTCTATATACTAAAGTGAAAATGTGTGACTCAAAATAAGAATTATAATCCTTTTTATGATTGTTCCAAAGAAAATGAAATACTTAGATGTAAACTTTAAAAAAACATGTACAAGATCTAAAACCTATCAAATGCTGATGAAAGAACTCAAAGATCTAAATAAGTGGGGGGACATGTCGTGTTCATGCACTGGAATACTAAACACAGCCAAATGTCAATTTTTGCCAAATTGATATTTTTCCTTAAAAAAGTACATGTGGGCAAAATATTTGAATGGTGTTCCGCCAAAGAAGACATAAATGGCATAAAAGCATGTAAAAAACGCTCAGTATTGTTAATCATCAGAGAAACACAAATTAAAACCACAGTGAGAAGCCACAACACATCTACTAAAAAAGCTAAAATTAAAAGGAGCAGCAACTCCAATTGCTGCCAAGGAAATGGAATAACTAGAACTCTCACAAACTGCTGGTGGAAATATAAAATGATACGGTCACTTGCGAAACAGTTAACATTTCTTCTAAAGTTAAATATACACGTAACTAGTTAAATGGTATAGGGACCAAGGGCAAGCTGCCCCCAAATGTGCCACTTTGGCATATTGATCACTTTGAGTTGAAACAACTGGAGAAATAGCAGTGGCAGAAGGAATTTCTCCAATCATCCTCTGTCCCCGTCACCTGGAAACCAGGAAATAAATCTCCCATGTGAAAGCTACCCTCCCAGCTCCCAGATCACAGGAGTCATCCTTTTCATGAGAGAGAGGGGTTTAGAGTAGAGAAGGCTGCATAATCAAATATTGTTACATTTTTTCCTAATTTACTACCCCAGCCCAAATGCTATTTAGAATTCCTTACTAATTGAAGCTCCCAAACCTGAGATTTCTTTGTCCTGTCAATTCCTTACAGGTTTATGTTTGTCTAAAATGCATAAAAGCAACGCGTCTTGGTCATTTTCCTTGGGTCTCAGTTTTGTTACTGAGCCTCTACATTTATGTAACTAAACTTTGTTTCTTTTTCTCCTGTTAAAAATAAAATAAAATAAACACATAAGTATCCAGGAATCCATTTACATATATCTATAAAGAAACCTTATGTGACTGTTTTTATCAACTTGGTCATTTCATAAAATTGGAAATAATGTGGATCTCCGTCAATCGGTGAACGGATAAATTATGATACATTCATACAACGAAATACTACTCAGCAGTGAAAAAAGAATAAACTGCTGATACACAAGAAACAGATGAGCTGTATACCAGAAACCTATACAGTGTTACATGTCAATTATACCTCAATTGAAAATAAATAGAGAACAGCAAGTGAAAAGGAAAGGTGCTCTCAAGCACATTATAACAGGTATTGTTAGTGAAAAAGCTAGACACATTTTAAATAAGCTTTTAGAAAACACAAAATTATAGCAAAAGAAAACCAAACACTGGTCGCCAGTGACGAGAGGTAGGGAAGGAGTTGACTCGAAAGAGACATAGGAAACATGGAAACATTTAGAGAGCGATGGAAATATTCTATGTCGTGGCCAATGAGGTAAGTGCACCCTTGAGTGTATACATCTCCCAAAACTCACTGGAGTAGGCTCTCATGTTTGGTAAATTGTACCTCAACCAAAGCTGATATATAATTTACAATTTGCCTAGAATGAGGACAAAGAACTTTTCAAAAATCTATCCAGACTGACACCAAGTTTGTCAGAGAGATGATGGTGCACAGAATAGAAAAGCTTGATAATGGGCAAGAGAGAGGCAGCTCTGGAATCACACGGGCCTTAGCGAGCTGAAAGGTCTGACCCAGCAGAGGTGCTCAGCAGCTGTCGTCTAAGGACTGAAGGCACAAGTGGGCAGGACGGCAGGGGTCTGAGAGAGAACAAGAATGATGCCCGGCCATTTTCAGGTGGAAGCTGGCCTGGCAATCTAGGCCACACCTTCACCTACTGGACACACACAATTTCAGACTGCAGGGACATTGGAGGAGGTCACTCTGTGCCAGGAGGGCGTGAGACAAAAATGAGACCTTCTCTAACCGTGTCTGAGCAAGACCAGAGCAAGAGCGCCCGCTCAAGCCACACGCAGACCAAGCCTTCCGCCTTCCCTGGGAGCTTGGGTGAGTCGTGCCTCTTAGCTGATTGTAGCCCTGCTGCATTTCTCCTGCTTTCTCCTTATTAACACATTTAGATAGCCTGTCATGGGACTGCCCCCACTTCCCAAAGGCATCCAATCCCAAGCAAACCCGGGATACCATCTCCAACATCAGGCTAGCAGAAGTCCAAGCCCTGTACGAAGCCCGTCCGAACACCGTCTTGTTACTGGGCTGCCCCTGGCTCCGCATGACGCTCAGACTTCTTTGGTCTGGCCATCGTGCGGGCCTGATGGTCTCTGGCTGGTGGTTGCAGGGAGTGACTGACTGGAAGCACTGAAGCCTCTCTGGGCCTGCTCAGAGTCTTGGTTGTTTGCATTTGTCCTGAGCCTATGATATTCGTGTGAGAAGCCCCCAGGTACTGGCAGTACCCACTTATTCACCAATGCAAACCTCAGCATGTTAGGGTTCCAGTCATCCCGAGGGCCCTTGCACCCTTTCCCATTAGGCTACAGTCCGGTTGTCACCAGCACCAGTGTTCATGGGGAGACCAGCAGTTGGGAACAAACACCGGTGCCCTCTCCTTCTCCCAATGCTTGAGAGACGGGGGCACATAGCAGCTCCTCAGGGAACAGGAGTCCCTCCTGTCTTGACTTCTGTGAGCATCCAGGGTAGTACATTCCACGGGAGAATGTCCAGTTCAGTGTTCAAACATCCAAGGGTCTCTCCCAGCAACAAGCCCACATCATACATATTTTACATCCCTAAGGAGTCCCTTAAATTCTGTCACGTGGTGCCCAACACCAGTCCGCAGTAAAGGCCAGATGAAGCATTTGCCATTCTACCCCTTGACAAAACAGAACAGCCCTGGGGCTGCATTGTTAATGTAGGCAGATTCTTCCAGATTCAAAACCGTCAAAAATACACTCAGACATTTTAGAAATGTATTCCAATTAAGAAATCATGGTTATATGCAAATATTTAGCTTTTATGATATTTTACTGTACAAAAACAGGATAAAAAGATGTAAATCTGTAACAACCTCAATATCCAATATGGAAAGACTGATTAAATTGATACACTCAGATAATTAAATACCACGCAAACCTTAAAAATGACATATTAGAGCAAAAATATTTGACAGAGGAAGATGGCCAAGTTGTATTTTTTCAGTGAAACACTATCAGGTTATAAAATAATATAGACAATATTTGTAAAAACAATATACATAATACGTGTGCATCAATAAATGGGTGGAATGTTATCCTAGCAGACAGTGATGGGAAATGGTTATTTTTGTTTTCTTTTTCTTTCTGTCTTCTAAAATTCTTCTACCATGAGTTTATATCCTTCCCAATAATAACAATGAATGCTTAGAGTTGTGGTTTTTTTTATCTGCCTGTCTTCAAGAGAACGCACATTACCACGAGTTTGAGCGAAGCATCAGGAATCCGCTGTCCAGATGGTGACTAATGGACAGGTTTCTCACGCTCAGGGCTCCCAACAGATACAAGCCACTTGGGCAGCTTAACCAAAATTCTGCCACTATCTATGATTAAAGACTCTGCCCTTTAAAGGAAAGCTGGGGTGGAAAGTTGGAGAAGACCTTCCTGAGAAGCAGTATACCATGCAATCACGTTTTCTGATTCTCACCTCTCTGTGTCTCCTAAACGAAGAAACACTAACAAAAAAGAAAAGTCCCAGAATTTTAGAAGCTCAAAGTTGCTAAAGCCAAACAAGAATACTTACTATTTAGTGATAGAGCCCAGTTCTCCTTTCTCCCATCCGAAGCCCTTCCCCAGTGGCCGCACTGACTGCCTCATGGAGGGTGCTCCCTGACTTAACTAAAGGAGAACAGTTCCTACAAGAACAAATAGAATGGATACAGGAGGGTGGGGAGCGGTTTCTTCCAAACCTCAAGACCCAGGTTCCAAACCACTGTCCTTCCACTGCCCTCACGGTGCCCAGAATAGGCCAGACTCCAGGTGAAACTCCTATGAATGACCACTTGTAAGACGGATGAGGCACTTCGCCTACATTGATGGCCCTTCTGAGGCACCATGTTCATAGCCCACACGGGCTCCAGAGATGGTGTAGTTTTGTTTTGTTTTATTTTATTGATTTTATTTCATTTTACTTTTTGTTCTTTCCAGTGGTGAAGATGAGAAGAACAGACTCTCACCTGCCCCCTGCATACCAATGACACTCTTGTGGGAGAAATTGGCCTAGGTGATAATCTGTGACCATAAATTAAAACCTTGGTAGCATCATCTATGGAAATGAAACTTAACTTAGGACCCCAAGATATCCAAGAAGGAGAGAGGCCATGGTGACCAGCCACCTTGACCCCCAACCCAGAGACCCTGAGGCACCTGTGTGAAATTCTATGGCCCTGCACACCCAGTTTGACAGATGAGCATTCACAGTGAATGTCCATGTACCCAGGCAGGCAGGCTCTGCTCACTGGTATTGCACTCTAGCCTAGCCAGCATTTCCAGAGGCAGGTTGCCTGAATCACTTGAGGGACTTGCAGAATCAGAATCTCCAAGATCCGGGCCCTGGACTGTAGTTGGGGGAAGTTTGCCAGGTGATTCTGTCATATGGCCTTGAGCAAAACCAGATCAAACTGTACTAAGGCCTTTAACCTAAATCCACTTAGCCAAGTTTTTCTGATATGACCTGGTGCTAGAACAGCTGAATGAAGACCATCAGCCTGCGGGCAGATGGTGGCGGGCTGTCCGGGATACCTAAGGAAGTGAGTGAAGGCTCCTGGTGAGGCAGGGGGTCTGCATACAGGAGGCCCAGACCACCCCCAAGCTACTCCATGATCCCCCAGCACACAGATCTTTGCTCAGCAAGTCTATTTCTAAACACAAGAGAGTTGTCGGAAAATGCACATTTTCTTAGATTTATTTTTTTCCCCAGTTGTAAGTAGATGTTTCCCAAGTAGAAACCCTAGATGGTACTCCTGTTTCTTATTATCAGGATTTCTGGTTTTAAGTCATCTGCATCCTGTGTAGACATCCACCCAGTCCTTCCAACAGGCAGGATTTGCCTTATGGGAGAATTTTCATAAAACACTTGGAAATTAGAATAGCAAACAGCACCTCAGATACAAATAATTCCTATTACGACAGTCTTTTTTTTTTAATAGATCAATTTTTCAAAAGTATTTTTACCAATATAAAACTTAGATTCCTTCCTCCACCACCACACTGTTAGGTATGGCTACTTAGTTTGTGGAAAAGGTCCAAGGAGAAACTAAGTTTCAATCATTTGCCAGTGGCTGCTATACATTGGAATGGGTCACACAGGGAACAGCGGCTCTTTAAAACATGTACACGTTGGTTGTGCCTGGAGCGGTGATGTCAATCCCTCTTGTCTTGGGAACCATCTGGAAACCTCATCCATAGCGATGTGGATTTCATTGTTCTGACAATAGACCAGAAGTCTATTTATAGATACTCATCTTCTATGTATCCAAGACTGAAGACCCCTGATTTACAGATATGAGACATTAAGCAAACTTTATTGGGCATTTATTATGTGTGAGGCAAGATGCTTGAAGGCTGGCAATTTTTCCCCAAAATAGAACCCTAAAATTGTATGTTGTGTGGCTGGTACTATCATCAGACAAAAGATGAAGCCATTTTGAAAACCCTGCATGCGCACGCTTCTTTAAGAAGGGGCTGAACTCTAAACCTCCCGTTTTATTCAAGCAAGACTACAGTGCTAAGTGCAACCTGCAGCAGCAGAGAGTAAATCTGTAAGGGACGTGGGAGGATCGGCGACAGGGAGAGACGCGAGCGCAAAGAGTGTACATTAAAGACATCTCCAGCAATTCCAGGATATTGACAAAGGTACATGCTGATAGCCAAAGAGCATGTAAGGATTTTTAATACCACATTTCCAGTGATGACTAGAGAAGCATAATTAGGTACTAAATTACAATGTTAATATTCATTTGAACAAATAAGTACTTGTAGTAGCATCAGGGCCCTGGGAGGGCAGCAGAGGAGTTGATTAAACGGACAGAGAGTTTCTTTGAACGACTTTCATCCCGGGTTTGGTGAGGTCGGCTCTCTGCAAAGTCTTCAGAGGTCAAGACATGGACTATGAATGGTGCCATTTCTCCTTCTGTAGCTACACTCAAAGGATTCAGAACCAAGCAAGTAAACATACAAGTAATTACAAATTACAGTTGGTAACAGATGCTGGGAAGGAATGGGAGAAAGCGTCCCAGGAGCAGGCCATGGGGAGGAAAGTCATCTAAGACAGCGCGTGGGTGTCCGCAGGAGGACATGCTGAGCTCCACTCTGCCATGCAAAAGCGAAAGGCAAGGGTCTTGCTGAAGTCTCCTATTCATGTGGGCTCTCTGTTTATACCTCCACTCCCAGCAGAAGGAGTCTGAGGTGGGGCCTGTCACCTGCAAGAAAATTAAAGTCATTGCTTGAAAGGGGAAAAAGCAAATTGAAGCAATGAGGAAGAAGGGGAAGAAAGAGCAATTAAGAGAGAAAGGGAGAAAGAAAACACACACACACACACACACACACACATCCAGGCAGCTACATATTTGAGTTCCTCCCTGATGTCCAAATCTTAAATAGAGCCCAGGTCTCCTTTTGCCCATTTCCCCAGGAATCAGTTGTCTTCCTACCCAAATTCTTCGGGCTTCATAGAAAGGGTAAGATTCCAGACCGAGCAATACCCATTAGCCGGGGCCGTCTCCAGGATGTAACAGAAGCAGATCTATCACGAGCTGTGGGAAAAAAAAAAACAGTCCTCCGCTCCCCCAAACCCCAAAACACATAAGCTCAGCATTTTAACTGGCTGGGGTAAGAGCCATTATTTTCATTAATGGAGCTCATTTTTATTTTATTGGGCTTTTTTACTATCAGATTAAAAGCATGTTTTTATTGTAGTTTTTTCTAATGCAATCTTGGGTGATGTGCTCAGAATGAATGGAATAGTTATTGTTTTAATTATTTTTTCATTTTGTGTTTTTATTTTGTTTGTTCCTTTTATTTACTACTCTTAAGTTTGCCATAATAACAGGGATGCAGGGGGCTTGGAGGGCTCCAGTCAGCAGCCCTCTGGCAGTTCGTGGCTGCTAAGGACCAAGGAGCAGGAAAAGTGCCAGCATCCCGCTGAGGCCTTGGGGATCCAGGGGCAGCCCAGCCTCAGCCCAACCCTTCTCACCGGGGCAGGGCCAAGGGCTTGCGCCCCCAGGGCCGAGAAGAGCAACACGAGAGATCTTCCCAGGGTACTCGTGCTTCATCTGCTGCTCCTTCTCCGAGCCACCCTGGTTACCTGGTAAAGAGAAGGTTGGAAGGAATCGCAAGGTAGAAAAGCCACGGGGCATGACTCGCAGTGACACCATGGATGTCCATTTCCCCACAGCAAACCTGTAAGAACTCATGGATTCCAACATGCAGGGACACCCGGCTGGACCTGGACACTCGTTCCCTGACCACGAAGGGCACAAGGAGACCACAGTGCGCCCAGGGAGTCCAGAGGTCTTGGCAACCCCAAGGGACGGGCAGGGCAGGGTTCCAGATGCCTTGTTTAGCACTAGAAAATTGAGCATGGAATTTGCTGTCCAAGCACAAGCTGAGAAATACCGGACACGGTAATGCCCGTAACCGCCTATGTAGGGCTCATTTGGTGCCACCTGTGGGCAGATACTCTTGCCATCTCTGGGGCTGTTTTCCACCATAATCGAAGGAACCATCCAGCCTCTGCAGAAAGGCCCAGGCCTGGGCTGGGGTTTGCCGCGGCCCCTCCTCTCCCCCTGGCCTCACTCCTCGTTCCCTGGCCTGCCTGGCCCCAATCACAGGGCGCTCCCCAAAGCATGCTTTAGTTTCCCAGGGGCGTGATTTAAATCTAGCAAAAGTCTAAAGATCTTCCTCCTCAAACCGCTTCCCATCTCGTTCGAAATAAAAGCCTAACTCTTTGCAGACCCCATGTGGCCACTGTGATCTGACCTTTCCTGTCCTCCAGGCTCACCTGCCCGTCTCCAACCCCCTCACCCACATCTACCATTCCCTGATGGAGCCCAGGCCGCCCTCCGCCTGGAGCCTCGGCCCACCTCCTCAGGACTCTGTTCCCCCAGGGGATGCTCCCTTCGGTCTTCTCCCATTGCGCCCTGTGCCCTCACCTGCCTCCACTGTCATCATGGCGCCGGTCACTCCTGACAGACGTCACTTATGCTTGCGCTGACTGCCCCCCACCCAAGGATGAGCACGGTGAGCAAAGCTGCTGCACCGCCCGGCCCAGCACCGCAGCCCCGGGCACCCGGCAGGTGCTCACAGAGGATGTGTTAGAAAACACGTGAGGCTCTCTGCCGCTATATTCCCGGCACAGGAAACACAGCAAATGCTTGTTGTCCAGGGAAAAACACATGAGAAAACGCACATCAGTGCCCAGAAGTGACTCACCAAGGGCTTGTTTGCCGCCACTCGTGTTACCGTGGGCCAATCGGGAATGTCAGGAGTGAAGGGGAACCTGGAACTCAACCCTAACCTTCCAGCCCTCACAAAACAAACTGAATACAGCTGGGACCACTTTGTTTTGTTTATAAATACATATGATGCCTTAAATCCCCACAAAAGGTCACATCTTAATGAATGTTGAATCCTTGACTCAATTCGTCGCATCCTTTGATTCATACATGTCTCATTTCACAGAACATATTCTTTCTAAACAAGCTTCTCCTAAGGATTGGGACAGAATATTGAACACAGTATAACAACATCCCAGCACTAATTTCTGGAAACAAATCTGACTTAACAAAAGATTCTGTTCCCTTAAGGGAAGCAAACACTGTATCTAAAGAACTTTTCTTTTTTTCATAAAGAAAATTTGGAAGGCTCCAAGCTACCTTGGAGAGAATACCCAGACTTAAGTTACATAGAGAAAAGGAGTCCATTTAGCATGACCCACCCTCAAGCACCAATGGCTCTGTCGCATGCTGAGGGTACAACATGAAGTCGCCGGGTCTGTGGGCTGGTGCGTTGTCCTTTCACGAGGCGCTCGGGAATTCCGCAGCAGATTTTATTTCCCCCAGAACTGAGGGACGATATGGGGGCAGTCAGGCAGGGTTTTCTTCTTATTTAAGTTAGGTAGAACTTTGGTTAGTTACTTTTGCCAAATATCCCTTACTTTTAAAAAGCGCTACGCAAGATAACAAAGCGTGGGCCATCTATTTATAAAAAAAATACTTGTCACCACTTATGCCCAGTGGTGGGTCATTTGGCTGGCAGGATGTGGCATGTAGGTTGAGTCCCTGCGGTTCAGTCTCACTGGGAATAATACACTACTCGTAATTACTACCACGTATTAAATGTGTATATAAATTACATGATTAAATATTATACAAGTATAATCATAGAAATGGTAGTGGCCAGAACTGTCTGAGTGCTTGCTCTCTGCCAAACACCATTCTAAGCCCTTTACAGGTGGTGCCTCCCTTACCCTCACCCCCCGGTATGCGGCTGTGCTATCATCTCTCATGTCAGAGGAGGAGGGTCAGACCAGAGAGGCTGAGTGGCTTGCCCAAGGTCACAGAGCTGGTAAGTGGCAGAGTCCCACCTGAACCTAGCCCCTGAGCAGGACGTTCAGAAGTGACAGGTACGCAGATGAAAGTGAAGTGAGGTGAAGGCACAGAGAGCAATGGGGGAAGGCAGGGGGTGAGGATTCCCTATGGGAACAGGGTCAGGAAGAAGCATGGGGGAGCCTCCAGGCAGCCGGTGTGGCTGGGGGAGCGGAGGGGGTGGAGATAGGCAGCTGAGCCCAGAGGACAGGAAGATGTCAGATCCTGGTGGCTTGGTGGGCTCTGCAAGAAGATAGGCTTTTACTCTGAATGAGATGAGAAGCCTTTTGAGGCTAACGCTCTTTACACCATGATCTTTAGACCTTTGGTAGATGTAAATTCATGGGCTGAACAGCTTGGGAGTCTACAGCACGTTTTGGGGACCACCCTGCCAGTGGGTGCCAGGGCAGGCCAAGAGAATCCATCAAGGGAAGGAAGCGTGAAGCCACAGGGAGAGGAGAGGCCGCGGCAAACCCAGGCCCGGCCTTCGGCTCTGACTGCTGACGGTCAGATCTCCCAGGTTCCCGAAGGAAGCCACGAATCAGCGTTCCTGTCTGTGACCTAGAAAAGATTATACACACTAGACCAAACACCTCTAAGCCACAACCAGACCTCCAAGGCATCATGTGGCCTCCTGCACGCCTTTGCTTTTCTCCTGTGCTATTGGGTGGTTTATATCCTGTCTTCCCAACCAGGCAGACCTGAGGATAAGGATGTTATGTCACACACCTTTCATTTCTGTCCATGTAAATAATACTGGGGCTGCTTGAGGGTATGTGGAAACTGCTTCCCAAGTGCCGGCACCCACACCCGGCGAGGCTTTGCACTCAGGCGAAACAGCTCCTCTGGAGTCTTGCTTCCCACTTCCCACTGGCCTGTTCAGGAGCTGCCTGTTTTAGGCTGAGGAAACCAAGCTGGGCTGCTCAATGGCTCAGGGCCGTGCTCCCATCTAGAGGCCAGAGCTTCGCGTTCAGTCCAGAGGGAGGTTTGTCTCTGTCATCCACATGCTCAGGCATTTAATTCTGAAGACGCTGCGGTGACTGGCTATCCAGGCAGCCCCAGAGACTGGAACCTCATTCTCTTCACGCATGTCTTCCTTACCCTTAGGGTCTTCTCATGCTCTGCCCCAATCTGAAGGAACACTGCCAGGTCGTGCTGGCTCACGTATATACACCCAGGACTTCAGAACATGTGCGTGAACACCCAGAACGTGAGAACGCGGATGTACATACACAGAACACCAGAGCATGTCTGCATACCCAGAACATCTGAGCATGTGTGTGCACAGCCAGGTCATGAGAACAGTCTCCTAGTGCATTCGTGACACTCCAAAGATGCGCACCATCAGAGAGAAGGGAAGGGTCGTCTGTTCCCCTTTACTCCGACCATGTACCGAGGGGAAGGAGAAGGCGAAGCAAGGGGAAGCTGCTGAGTCCATCTGAGATGACCGAGAGGGGACTGTCATTCCACACATCGGGGTGGCTTAGGAAGAAGGCTTGTCATGGGGAAGTGAGCCAACCAGGCTGCGACTGCCCCAGATGTGAGGTCTCCATTCAGGACATGTGCGGAGTGGGCCTGGCTCAGACAGCACCCACCTGGGAGCAGTGAAACTGGTTTGGAGGACAGGAGTTGTCGGCCTCTACTGCTCCCTCATTATTTTCTTTATTCCGGCTGGATTTGTCCATGCTACCTATCAGGTGGAAAACAGGAGATAAAGGCAGAGCATATTGAGTATCCTGCTTTGAATTTGTACCTCTGGCCCTGCCAGGCTACAAAGCACACACCCAGAGTCACAGAGGACACCTATGAAAGAAGGCTTCTCTCCCAAACACTGATGCCACGCACACACGCGCACACGCACACACACACACACACACACACACACACACACACACACTACTCCAGACACAGGAAGTCCTGGATTTAATGGCTGGGCTTATCTTGTGCGACATTCCCAAGGCTCCATTTTTCATTAAGCAATTTTTAAAGAGTTTTATGACCCCATGAACAATAATTTTTTTTAGTGAAAGCAGACTGAATTGTAAGTGGCGGTAATTACACCAAACTAATTGTAGGCAAAATTAGTAAGAGGTCAGATCTGTTTGGTCGCAAAAGAAAATATATGCTTCGATAGCACCTTAAGTGATCTCTAGGAAATTAATTCGTCATGGAAAAATTAACAGAGGGTCTTCCTAAATTAACAGAGGGTCTCCCTTAGAACATTTGCAGGGAATAAGATTCCCTCCTTGGTTTCGGCTTTTGTTAGAAACCCAGAGAGTGTGTGCATGTGTGTGTGTGTGTGTGTTTACACATGCATGTTGGAATTTGGAGTAGAGAGGGGTGACATGTAGGTTTTCATAGCACCAACCCAGGTGACTCAGTGCTTCCTTAGTGAGACCCAGAGAACAATCCAAAAGTCAGGAGACTGGGTGCGTCCTGTTCCCTGAGAACTCCTTCATTGTCCCCTCAAGCCTTCTTCCCCAGATGGGATCACGGCATGTTAAAAATGTCTCCCGGCAATAATGTGACCGGATAACATGGTGGTGTTTTTCCCCGAAGGGCCATTTTAGCAGAGAGGATAAACATCAGATGATGCTAGTAGAGGCCATACCAACTTGACTGGTCCTCCCACAGAGATCAGATTCATCGTGACCCATCTCCCTGGTGGACTGAAGTTCACAAAAGTAGAATTATGTCTTTCATGGGAATGGAGTCCCAAGGTAACTAAGGCTAAAATCCTGTGTAGTTGAATGCCCCTTGAAAACTGTTGGTAAGGGCCAAGTTGGAACGTGACATTTCATCTCTCAGTCTTCAGTTTTGGGCACAGATTCCTACTTCTGTAGGAGGCAACCAGCTGAAGTACCTGGTTTATGCTTATAGGCCATATTGCATAAAAATCACATCTCATTAAACCATAGAATGCACTCATTTCTGTGCAAAAGCATGCCACCCGAGGCACATGAACCTGAAAACTATGAATGGAAAAGCTACACTGGAGCACACGCCCACTCCCCCAGGGCACGTGCCCTCTGATTGGTGGTGAAATCACCACTATTCCCACTACTCAGACGCCTTTCTTCTCATTGCACGACTTAAACATATATATCATGGATTCCCCTGTTAGCAACACCCAAGTAGAAGTATCTCCAGCTGGAATTTGCATGGAGACATACAAATGAATCTCATTTGTAAGAAAATAAGGGGGTTGAATGGCTGGGAATACACTTTGAGAAAAGCAGGGATTGTTTAGCCTGGGAGGGTTCAGAGCAGTCATCTCACTCTGATGTAGGAGTGCTTTATATAATACACCAGGAGATATTAGGATTCATGCATTCTCTCGTGTATTCATGTGCAGAAGATGCTGGCGCCCCTCTGACTTGCAGTGAGCGCTTGGTGGATCGAAACAGCCATAGCTTCTGTGCATGCACCCAGTGCTGCTGGGTGCCCATGTGGTGAAAAGGAGGCCTGGCAGAGGCTCTTCCAGATCTTCTCCTCCATCCACCATCTGAGTCCTGGCTAATGGTCAGCTGGCCTACTGCAGAACATGTCCAACGACAAGAAGCTCAGTGATCCTTGCGTGGCCCTGCTTTCGAAATCTCACCACCAGGCCTGGAATCCAGAACCATCTCAGGGGTAAGAATCATTTCTTGGCACTAGGTTTGGGTCTCCTCACAAGGGATATTATCTGCCTACTCATTAACCATGTATGCCCCCTGCAATTAAGTATCTTCCTTAGTATTCCCACCCTTCCAAGCTACCGACAAGCCATTATCTGAGCATCTTCGAGGCCGTCGGGTCCCTGTCACAGTCCCACAAACCAAAGTCCACGGGGTCTTCCCCATTTGGAACCCAGGGGCAAATGCAAAGTAATCACATGGAAACGGAGGTCAGCGATCCCAGTCTGTGCCAGAACGTCAGTAAGAGCGAGGATTGAGAAGTCTATTCCAGGGCAGAGCGGTCCCTGTGGACTTTTTTCCATGGCAGAGATCCTCTATGAGTCACCCCATTTAGCTTAGCTCATAGGACCCTTCCTGACCTCACCCCACCTGTGTATGTAGTTTCATTGCCCATGACACTCTAGCTACACGAGACCACCTCTGTGCCTTTGACTTAAACATGCTATTCCTTCTTTCCCTGGAACACTTCCCCTGCCATTTCTCCACCACCCAAATAATTCCCTCTCATCCATCAAAACAGCCCAGGTATCACAGCCTAAGGAGATTTCTCACCTCTCATGTGGGAGCCGTGTCCCTGCTCTAGTCCTCCCAGGACACAGAGCTTGCAGCCTCACTCTGTGTTATAACCGCCTGGCCCGTGGCTGTCCCACATTCACCAGCCGTGAGTCTCCCACCCCAGCAGGGGTGTGTCTGTGGGCCCAGGGTCCAGCCCCATGCCTAGCAGGGTAGGCCGTCAATAAATGTCTAGTAAATGGGTGAACCGGTCATGCTACCTCCAAGTAGCTCTTCGGTGGCTACATTTGGCTGTCCTTGGTGAGTTTTCTCTGCTCCAAAATTAGCAGCACTCAGAGAAAGGCACCCCCTCACGTATCCTCACTTCTAGAAAATTCTACACCATGGTTTAGACTTTTGATGACTATTCTGGGACCAAAAGGCAGAACCATACCCAAAATTCGACATCAAAGAGGAAAAGGAAAGGGGGAAAAAGGAGGAGGAACCGGGGGTAGGATCAGCCAGAGAGACACACAAAGATACCAACCCTTGTACTTCACCCCCAGCCTGAGTTTCCCAGGCAGGGAAAGACAGGGATGCCTTCAGATACCTGGTCCCAAGGGAGAAGAAAAGCTCCCAACAAGTCCTCATGGGCTCTGGCTGAGCTAGGTTCCCAGGAAGAAAGCCCAGTCAGAAGTTCAAGTTCTGCGAGAAGCAATATGGCTGCAACAACTCAGCTCCATTCCGAAATCTTTCAGCAGCGTCTTCAGCCAAGTAGCTGCAAGACGGGCCCTCAGAGATACAAAATCTAAGAAAAATAGTCCTGGCATCTAATTACAACAGTGCAGTTTGCTGCTTTTATCTGTAATTGGACTGTATAGTCTTTCATTCTAATTTACTTTACATCTAAACCGTGATAATCAAGACAAGCAGAACAGAATGGTCTCTAACTGGCTATCCTACTGACACCCGTTAATGCCTAATTATAACAACCAAATTAAAGATGCGACTGTAAAGAGGTGGAATATCAGTTTGAAGCATTTAATTTTGTGGAAAGAAGTAGAGATTTTAAATCCTAAGTAAGAAAATCAATATTATGCCTCATTATATTGGTATTGCTAAACAGATGAATGAAATCAACTATTTTGTTGTGCTGCTTTCCTTTTTTCCAACGTTATCGTGATGCAATGACGGCTTGTGATGAAGGAGTACCGCAGGGAAGCAAGTCTAAATGGGGAGCCGATTTATGCACCCAAACTGGGAGGTAGCTAATCTCGTTTATAGAGCAGAGGTTTTCTTCTGATATGGTTAGATTTTTTTAGACAGCGATCGTGGGTCTGGACTTCTGCAGTCTCAGAACAAAAGTAAACTCGACTCAAAGCTCGGGGAAGGTGTTGTCTTTCTTTCCTCTTCTGCTGGGCGGATGTGTTAACACGGACTGTTCCGAGAATGCCAACATTTACAGACACTCCATCTGGGGATAAGCCTCCTTGGGACTCATGAACCAGTGGCCTCCTGGCCAAGGCCAGGCTGAAAACGGCCACCTGTGAAAATGCAAAATGTAAGAGAGAAAGGGGAGCTGGGAAGATGAATAGATTTACCAGGTCTCCAAAACCCTAGCTAGAGGAGAAGCCGTGAGAAGAAGTCATGGCTCAGGTATGGCGACAAAGCTTGGAAATGGGACCAAGGTTTCCGAAGGGAAGGTGTGCTGTTCCTGGGGTGGGGAGGCAGTTCACACATGTCCCAGACAGGGTGGTAACTCGGTCGGTCCACTCGGTCTGCCCGGTGAGTTTCTAGATTTGTATTTACTTATCTGTTTATTTGTACTTTATTTATTTATACAACTGTCCATCCTGACGTCCAAGTCTTTTTATTCAAAGTCCATATAAGACTCAAAAACTAAGAAGTGGTGAATGCTGACAGGGTGAGTCATCATCTGTGTCACTGTTCTTTGTCCCCGTGCCGGAGATGCACAGATGCAGATCTTGAAGAATCCAAAGGTATTGCAAGAAAGAATGAGCATTTGGAGGAATCCTTAGCAATCTGTGATTGAAGGCACTGGCCAGTGGGTTTACTGCGAGGGAAGACCTGAGGGCAGTGCTGCTCCAAACCTCTCCTGGGGGGCTGGGAGGAGATGCAGAAGTGAGGCAGCCTACGGTCCTGAACCCTGAAGCTTGCTGTTTAGGGACGACTGGGCCAGTGCAGGGCTGCAAGGCTCAGCAAGCCCAAGAAACACAGAACCGGGGCCCCAAAAACGGAGGAAGACACAGCCACTGAACCTACCCAGAACTTCCAGATCCTAATATCAAGAAAGAAGATATGTCCATTCCAACTTACATTTAAATTGTCATTTTGGAAAAGAGAATTTCATTTTGAATTTTGCCAGCATCATCATCTTTTCAGATTCCCCAGGGCCTTTGCCCATCTCCTAGGCACATGCCCAACATACAGGTGGGATGATGGCGCCCTGGAGGCAGTGACCATCCCAGGCCAGGGAGAGCTCCCCAGGCCCCTCAGAAAAGGACAGGGTAGCTCCTCGCCCTGCAGGCCAGAGTGGCTGTCACTGAGCCTGGGCTGCTGGCACTCAGAAAGCAGGTACTGTGACCTCCCACCAGGCCCACCTCTCAGCTTCACAAACAAAGGCAAATAAAAACTGCTGGCAGCCGCTGGTCCCACTGTGACAGCTGTGGTGCCTCTGTACCATCTTGTTTGTTCTTAAGGGCTTCTTTTATTGCAAACAGACAGATGTAGCTTGTCCCTTCTATCTTGTTTACAATGCTGCAGGAACACCTGTGGAAGAACGGGTCCCTGCGGAAATCTTTGACTTCCGTTCAGATGGCTTGAGACTAAGCCAGCCGGCTCGACAGCCCCATCTGCAAATGATTCTGGGTCCTTCTGCACACATTTGCTCTAGGCCCAGAGAAATTCAAAAACTCTCCCATAAGATCATCCTTGGCATATTAGCATCACCATACCTTATGTACAGGTAATGTTTCCAATGTATACACAAGCATCCCCACATGTGTTGAGGCCCTGCTATGTGCCACTTGGCCTTGAGGTCTGTGGAATGACTCAGTGAGTCCTACTCCTCCCTGCACAGGCTGCTTCCATTATCTGGCCTTGAGTCCAGATAGTCGTAGGACAGCCTGCATTGAGAGCAGGGCCCAGACCCACCAGTGAGTGCCCTAAGGCCTCAGACCATCGCCACGTTGATTCTTCTGGTTTCAGGTGACATGACCCATTACCTGGTGTGGAAAAGAGGCACAGAAGCCCCCAGAGTGAGTGGTGAGCCTTAGGCAGAGAGCAGAGGCCATGTTTGGTGGGAGCTCACAATGGGGGGGTCCCTGCTCTCAGCCTGACTTCGGGCATCTTCTTAGATTTCCGCAGCCTCAAACAAAAAAATGTTTGCATAGTTTATTTTATTCGCAAAGATGATGAAAGAGCAATGACTCAACATGTAACTGTGTGACACCTTCTTCTTTCTCTTAACCCTACGTTTTCATGCCCCGGGTGTTGCCACGTAGCAAACCACCCCAAAACTCAGTGGCTTAAACACAACCCCCTTTCACTGAGGTCATGCCTCTGTGAGTTGGCTGCATGGTTCTTCTGGTCCAGGCTGGCTCAGCTAATCACCGCTAGGCTCATCCACGCATCTGTGATCAGCTGGTTAAGCGAGCTACGGCTGGAAGAGATAGGATAGCCTTGGTCGTACAGCTGGCAGCTGGCAGGCTGGTGGCCAGGGTGGCCAGGGGACCTGGTGTGACTGGGCCACGTGGCTCTCGTCATGCCACAGCCTTGCTCTGGCTTCTTCCGATGCTGGTCACAGCAAGAGGCCACGTATGTTTTTCAAGTCTCTCTCTGAAACACATTCTCCACAGTCCCACTGGCTAAAGTAAGTCCCAGAGTCAGTGTGGGCGGGCAGCACCCAAGAGATTAGATGACAGAGGGAAGGAATTTTTGGCCATTTCTGCATCCACGACAGTTCTTTGTTTCTTGTTTTTGTGTTTTGATTTATAGCCTTTTTTATTTAAAGATTCAATTATTTGTTTTAAACATTTAATGTCTACAAATGAAGCATAGCTTCAGCTTGGATTTTTCCCTTAATGCATAAGCATCCAGAAAAGTATTTTAAAATTGCAATTACCCTGAATGTTTTTGTCTTAAAATTCTTTTTTCTATTTTTACTACACTGTAGTCTGGTCATTTGGTTTGAATTTTTTTATTCTTCAGACTTTTAAAAACTATCTGTTGTGTGTTTAATTCTTACTATCCCACAGATATTTTTTAAGTATGTATTTTTGTTATTTAACACAAATACAGAGATACAGAAGCAACCTTTTTGGCAGTGTTTTTAAATTTTCTCTACCATTATTTTCTGCCTGATCTGTTAATTTCCGAAAATAGAATCCCATGTTATTGTCATGGGTTTTTACTTGACATATGTCTCTGCTGTGTTGTATAAGGAACTCAGAATTAATTAATTATGTAAAAAGTGAATCCTGAACTAGAAGGACCACTGGAGAAGTTAATTTTTTGTCAGTGTAAAACACGTCTCTTTATCCTAGTTCATATTGGTTGCACAGAATTTCCTATCATATTGACATGGGCTAATAGTTGATAGAGCCGTGTGGTGGTTAACCAGCTCACTTACATGGTGAGTAGAATTATAAATGACTGTGTTCTTCTTGGAATAAAATTTGGCAATATGTTTACAATTATAAAAATGCTTATCCCATTTTAACATTGAAAATGTTATTGAGATCATTGTAGATTCAGATTCAGTTGAAAGTAATAATACAGAGAGATTCCACAGACCCTTTTCCTAGTTTCCAACAGTGGTAACACCTTGCAAAGCTATAAGTACAATACCACAACCAAGACGTGAATATTGATACAGTCCACAGATCTCATTCAGACGTCCCCAGTGTTACTTGTGCTCATTTGTGTGTAGGGGGGTGTTTGTGGTTGTGTATTTATTCCTATACAATTATCCACACATACAGGTTTATATGTCAGTCCCCACAGTCAAGATACAGAATGGTTCCATCACCACAGGAACCCCTCATCTCACCATTTTTAATCAAACCCTTCTCTCTGTCCCTAGCTCCTGGAAACTATTAAAATGCTCTCCACTCATTAAATTTGATCATTTCAGAAATTTTATATAAAAAAATCACATGGTAAAGAACTTTTGGAGGTTAGATTTTTTTTTATTTCCAGATAATTCCCTGGATATGCATCCACATTATTACATGTATCAATAGTTCTCTCATATTTATTGCTGAGTAATAATATTCCATGTATATATGTACTACAGTTTAACCATTCACTCACTGAAGGACATGTGGGTGGTTTCTAGTTTGGGGCTACTGTGAATAAAGCCACTATAAACATTCATATACAGGTACCTGTGTGAACATAATTTTCATTGTTCTGAGATATATGTCCAAAAGTGTAATTATTGAGTCATATGGTAATTCCATGTTTAGTTTTATAAGATACTATCAAACCGGTTTCTTTTTCCATTTTTAAAAATGGTCTTTATTTCTAGGGCAGTTTTCACAGGAAAATGGAGTAGAAAGTAGAGAGAGCTCCCATACATCTCCTGATCGTCCCTGCCAGCAGAGTGTCCCCCCACCACAGTGGTACATTGTTCCAACTGATGAATCTACAACATCATTATCACCCCAAATCCACAGTTTACATTAGGGTTCACTCTTGCTGTATATTCTTTGGCTTTTGCTAAACGCATAATGACATGTATCCACCATTACAGTATCATACAGAACACTTTCACTGCCCTAAAAATCCTCTGTGTCTGCCTGTTTATCCGTTCTTCCACACTACCCCTGGTAAACACTGATTTCTTTACTGTCTCCATATATTTCACCTTATCCAGAATGTCCTATAGTTGAAATCTCATAGCGTGCAGCCTTTATAGATTGGCTTCTTTCACTTAATATGAAATTGAGGTTCTTCCATGTCTTATCACGGCTTCATAGCTCATTTCTTTTTTGCACTGAATAATCTATTGTCCGAATGTACCACAGTTCGGTTATCCATTCACTTGCTGTGGGACATCTTGGTTGCTTCCAAGTTTTAGCAGTCATGGAAGGGCTGTTATAAATATCTGGGTGCAAGCTTTTGTGTGCACATTAAGTTTTGGCTTTTTCAGATAAATCCCAAGGAGCATGATTGCTGTATGATATCGCTAAGAACATGTTTGGTTTTATAAGAAACCACCAAACTGTTTTCCAAATGGCCAGTCCATTTTGCATTCCCACCAGCAATGAATGAGAGTTCCTACTGCAGCATATCCTCGCCAGCATTTGGTCTTGTCAGTGTTCCAGATTTTGGCCATGATAGTTGGTGTGTGGTGGTATCTTGTTTTTATTTTTTTTTTTTGGTATCGTTAATGTACAATCACTTGAACAACATTATGGTTACTTGACCCCCTATTATCAAGTCCCCCTCACATACCCCATTATAGTCACTGTCCATCAGCATAGTAAGATGCTATAGAATCATTACTTGTCTTCTCTGTAAATACTGCCTTTCCCGTGTCTCCATCCCCACCGCTACATTATATGTGCTAATCGTAATGCCCCTTTTCCGGCATATCCCTCCCTTCCCACCCATCCTCCCCAGTCCCTTTCCCTTTGGTAACTGTAAGTCCATTCTTGGGTTCTGTGAGTCTGCTGCTGTTTTGTTCCTTCAGTTTTTCCTTTGTTCTTATACTCCACATATGAGTGAAATCATTTGATACTTGTCTTTCTCCACCTGGCTTATTTCACTGAGCAAAATACCCTCTAGCTCCATCCATGTTGTTGCAAAAGGTAGGATTTGTTTTCTTCTTATGGCTGAATAACATTCCATTGTGTATATATGTTTATTTATTGTGTATATATACCATGTGTTTATTTATTGTGTATATATGTTATTGTGTATATATACCACATCTTCTTTATTCATTCATCTATTGATGGACACTTAGGTTGTTTCCATTTCTTGGCTATTGTAAATAGTGTTGCAATAAACATAGGGATGCATATGTCTGTTTGAAACTGGGCTGCTGCATTCTTAGGGTAAATTCCTAGGAGTGGGATTCCTGGGTCAAATGGTATTTCTCCTTTGTGTAATTTATTTCTACTTTCATACCTTTGTGATCTGAGAAGTTGGTTGGTACAATTTCAATCTTTTTGAATTTACTGAGGTTCTTTTTGTGGCCTTGTATATGATCTATTCTTGAAAATGTTCCATGTGCACTTGAGAAGAATGTGTATCCTGTTGCTTTTGGATGGAGTGTTCTGTAGATGTCCATTAGGTCCATCTGTTCTAATGTGCTGTTCAGTGCCTCTGTCTCTTTATTTATTTTCTGTCTGGTTGATCTGTCCTTTGGAGTGAGTGGTGTGTTGAAGTCTCCTAAAATGAATGCACTGCATTCTATTTCCCCCTTTAATTCTGTTAGTATTTGTTTCACATATGTAGGTGCTCCTGTGTTGGGTGCATAGATATTTATAATGGTTATATCCTCTTGTTGGACTGACCCTTTTATCATTATGTAATGTCCTTCTTTGTCTCTTGTGACCTTCTTTGTTTTGAAGTCTATTTTGTCTGATACAAGTACTGCAACTCCTGCTTTTTTCTCACTATTAGTTGCATGAAATATCTTTTTCCATCCCTTTACCTTCAGTCTGTGTATGGCTTTGGGTTTGAAGTGAGTCTCTTGTAGGCAGCATATAGATGGGTCTTGTTTTTTTATCCATTCAGTAACTCTGTGTCTTTTGATTGGTGCATTTAGATCATTTACATTTAGGGTGATTATCAATAGGTATGTACTTATTGCCATTGCAGGCTTTAGATTCATGGTTACCAAAGGTTCAAGGCTAATTCCCTTACTATTTAACAGTCTTATTTAACTCACTTCATATGCTATTACAAATACAGCCTAAAAATTGTTTTTTTTTCCCTCCTTTTTCTTCCTCCTCCATTCTTTGTATGTTTTGAATCATATTCTGTACTCTTTGTCTACCCCTTGGGTAACATCTATTTAGCCTTAGGAATACCTCCATCTATAGGAGTCCCTCAAAATGCACTGTAAAGGTGGCTTGTGGGAGGTAAATTCTCTCAGCTTTTGCTTATCTGAAAATTGTTTACTCCCTCCTTCAAATTTAAATGATAACCTTGCTGGGCAGAGTATTCTTGGTTCAAGGCTCTTCTGCTTCATTGCATTAAATGTATCATGCCACTCCCTTCTGGCCTGTAAGGTTTCTGTTGAGAAATCTGATCATAGACTGATGGGCTCTCCTTTGTATGTGATCTTTTTGTCTCTCTAGCTGCTTTTAAAAGTCTGTTTTTATCCTTGATCTTTGCCATTTTAATTATTATATGTCTTGGTGTTGTCTTCCTTGGGTCCCTTGTGTTGGGAGATCTGTGCACCTCCATGTCTTGAGAGATTATCTACTTCCCAAGATTGGGGAAGTTTTCAGCAATTACCTCCTCAATGACACTTTCTATCCCTTTTTCTCTCTCTTCTTCTTCTGGTACCCCTATAATGAGAATATTGTTCCGTTTGTATTGGTCACACAGTTCGCTCAATATTCTTTCATTCTTAGAGATTCTTTTTTCTTTCTGTGCCTCAGCTTCTTTGTATTCCTCTTTTCTAATTTCTATTCCGTTTACCATATCTTCTACTACATCTAATCTGCTTTTAAATCCCTCCATTGTATGTTTCATTTCAAATATGTAATTTCTTAATGATTGAATCTCCATCTTAAATTCATTCCTGTGTTCTTGAATGTTTTTCTGTACCTCCATGTTTATAATTTTTATTTTGAACTCTCTTTCAGGAAGATTGGTGAATTCAGTTTCATTTGGCCCTTTTTCTGGGGTTTATGAGATTTTCGTCTGAATCGTGTTCTTTTGTCATATCATATTTCTGTGTGGTGCCCACTAGTGCCCAGAAACTCCAGTCTCTGGAGCTGTTCAGCCCCTAGAGTGAGGTTGGGGATCATAGGGGAGCAGAGCTGGTGCCTGGGGGGAGGAAAGATCTGTTTCCTGATTCCCGTCTGCGGTGCCTGTCTCCAGTGTCAGAGCCAGTGGGCCAAGCACACACGTGTAAGCCTCTGTGCTTTGCGTCTCTAGCTCTTGTGGGCAGGGCCTCCCTCTGGCTGGCCTGACGTCAGCACAGTGACTGCCGGTTTGTGAACCGATGCCAGCAGGCTAGGAGGAAGGTGCAGCAGGCTGTGTGTCACAGTGGGGGGCCTCGGAGCTGAGTAGGCAGCCAGGGGGATGGAGCACCTGGAGCTCCTCAAAACTCCCAACCAGCTGGGCAGAGCGCACCCAGACAATTTTGTCCGGCTCTCCCTTCTCCCGCACAGCAAGCTCCGTGCAAACCCCGCCCCTTCAGCAGCCCTCTCACTGCTAGGAAGCCTCTCAGACCGCCTGCCTTTCCTCTGACACAGAGCGGCCGTATGTGGATCTCCCCTCCACAAATGGCTGGAATGTCAGTCTCCCAGGCCCTCCACCAGTCCGAGTTCCCCAACGCCCAGAGCACCACACAATATAGGCTTCCGCTCACAAAGCAGATCTCCAGGGCTAGGTGTCCAGCAGTCCCAGGCTTCCACCCCCTCCCCGCTCCATTTCTCTTCCTCCCGCCGATGAGCTGGGGCGGGAGAAGGGCCTGGGTTCCACCAGATTAAGATTTTCCTACGTTAACCTGTTTTGTGAGGTCTGTAGGCAGCCTGGTGCAGCCTTCTTTTTTGTTGCTGTTTTAGGGTTGGTTGTATTAATTAACTATATTTTTGTACTATTTGTGGTTTTGGGAGGAGTTCTCCATGTCACCTCTCATGCCACCATCATGAATCCACCTCTTACAAAACTGTTTTTAAGAGTGGTTTTATCATCTTACATTCCCACCAACAATGTATTAGGATCCAGTTCCTCTGCATACTTGCCAGCATTTGGTACTGTCACTGTATTTTTATATTCATCATTATAATCCATACATAGTGATGTCTCATTATGGTTTTAAGTTGCATTTCCCTGATGGATCATAATGTTAAACATCTTTCATGTGTGTGTTTGCCATCTGCATATCATCTTCATTGAAAAGGCTGTGTCTTTTGCCCATTTTCTAATTATAAATTTTTTTACTATTGAGGTTTGAATGCTGTTTATGTATTCCAGATACTAGTCCTTTGTTGGATATGTTGTGTGCAAATATTTCCTCCCAGAGTATTACTGTCTTTTATCTTCTTCAGCTAGAATTTTACAAAAGAAAAGTTTTTAACTTTGATCAGGTCCAATTTATCAATTTTTCTTTTATCCATGGTGCTTTTGGTGTCAAGTCTAAGAACTCTTTGCATAGGCCTAGATGCCAATGTGATTTTTTTTCTTTTTTTTGTAAAGGTTTTATAGTTTTATGTTTTTTTAATTTAAAATTTAAGCCCATAATCCATTTTGATTCAATTTTATACAAGTTATGAGGTTTGGGTTGACATTGTAGTTCTTGCCTATGGATGTCCCAGAACTCCAGAACCATTTGTTGAAAAGGCTATCTTTCCTCCACTGAACTGCTTTTAAGCCTTTGTAAAAGTATGGAACACTTCATGAAGTTGTTTGTCATCTTCATGCAGGGGCCATGTTAAACTTTTCTGTATCATTCCAAAGTTGAATTAGATGCACTGCCAAAGTGAGCACTGTTCATACCTTTTCACTATGGAGATTCACGTCTGAAGATGAAGTTATACACTCAGAGCTGTTTACTGCAGCATAATTTGTAATAGCAAATAAGAGTTGGGAGACATATCCAAAAATAGTACATAAGAAAAGTGTGCTAGTTATCTACTGCTGTGTAACAAATTATCCAAAAACTTAGTGATTAAAGCAACATTTATTATATCTGTGAAATCTGGTCATAGTGTTTCTAGGTCCTCTAAGTGAGTCTCTCACAAGACTACTCTCAGGTGACAGCTGGGGTTAATGTTTTCTCTGCCGATTTAACTGGAAGGATCATGTCCAAGCTCACTCATGTCACTCTTTGGCAGGATTCAGTTCCTTGCAGGCTCTTGGGCAGAGGGCCTCAGTTCCTCTTTTGTCTGGAGATTAGAGGCTTCCCTCAGTTTACTGCCTTGTGGGTCTCTCTGTATTGAAGCTTGCTTCAGCATAACAAGTAAGCAGAGAAAGTGCAAGGAAATGCTAGGAGTCTTCTGTAACCTAATCATTGAAGTGACATCCCCCTAATTTTACTATATACTATTCATTAGAAGCAATTTACTAGGTCCTGCCTACACTCAAGTAGAGGAAATTAAATAATAGTGTGAATAACAGGAGGCAGAAATTTGGGGAACTATATCAGAAACTGCCTACCACAATAAGTGAATTATTGCACATTCGTAGATTTAAATATTAGCACCCATTGAATTTTCCACAGTAATTACATGGCGTATAGTATTGCTGTCATGGGTGACAACAGAACTTCATGACTTGTGATTCAATATAAAAGTAAATATTCTAAAGTATGTGGAAATGGAATCACAGAAGATAAAAATATTACATAAAAAATATTTGAAGGTATTATGCCCGAGAATTTTTCAAAGTAAGGCAAAAACTTCAAACTCACAGGTCTAAGAAACTCAATGATCTTCCAGTGAGATAAAAATTAAATAAAATTATATCAATGAACATTATATTGTAATTGTTGGATATCCATCATAAAGAAATAAATTAAAGAAACCAGAAAAAAATGACTTATTTTACTTTTAAAGATAAGAATGGCAGTCTACCTTTCATCAGAAATACTGTAAACCATAAAACAATGGAATAAAACCTTTAAAATACTGAAAGCAAGTTGTCAACCTAGAAATTATACAGCCAGTGGAAAACCATTTCAAAAGTGAAAGTAAATAACAAAACTAATAGAATCATCACCAGTTCACCTGTTGCACAAGAAATGTTTAAGGAATTACTTGGGGCTGAAGGGAACTGATACAGGATGGAAATCTAAGTCTACATGAGGAATGAAGAGCCCTAAAAATGGTAAATATGTGGATTAAATACAAAATAAATTTTCTTCATTTATTAACTTCCATAAACAGCATTTGCTTATTGTATGAAAGAACATAACACTTTATTTTCTTTCAACATGTATTTTAGTTTCAACATGTATGTAGTTTCAACAAAAATGTAGAAGTAACATGTATGACAAAAGTAACAGAAAAGATGGGAAGGTGATTACTAGAAGTATCCTAGGTTAATAAAGCCAACAAAGAGATTTAGACATAAAAATAGAGGATTAAAAAGTTAAATACTGAGAGCTGATTCAAGGTGGTGGCATCCTGAACTCACCTCCTCCCATAGACACAAGTATTCAACTATATATGCAACAACTTCCTCTGAAAAAAAAAGAACATGAAAACTAGCTGAACAGATCCTCTAAACAGAGACTAAAGGTCATATTGAACAGAGAGGCAGAAATGTACTTTCACCAAAAACCCCACACCCAGCAAAGCAACTGACAACTTGGAGGAGTCAGAAAGGTATCAAAAATTCACATTCTGACGACCAAGGGATTTGTGCCCCACATCAGTCACCCCAACCCTTGGACCCTGCACTGGACAGATGACCCTGCCAAAAACATCCACTTGAAAACCTTTGGGACTTACATCCAGGAGAAACATGGACTTGTAAGGAACAGAGATTCTTCCCTCAAAGGGCTCTCAGGCAGACTCATTTGTTCCAGGACCCAGCAAAATCAGTAAACTGAAAAGCACCTAGAGTGTATGTGAAGGAGGTTAATTTGCTAACCTTCAGGCATCTGCCAGAAGCCTGATGGGACTCCCTCCATGGAATGGAGGAGCAGGTACACACCATTTTTGATGTTCTACCTTTATCTTACTAGCATCGATATGGGCAGGAACCATATCTGCACTCTCCTTCTATCTTGCTGACATCAGTGGAGGCAAACATCATTTTTGCATACTCACTCTAGCCTGCTAGAACTCGCAAGTAAAAGCCTTACCCACTGTGCCACTCCCATAGCTGCCACTTGATCTAGCAGGTGGGCATAGCCCACACAGGGAATGCCTTTTGAGTGTCTGGCTTTGCTGGCCAAGGGAGGGTGCATTTCTGGGTGGCACAAGTCTGAAACAGAGAGAAAGTTTGGGAGAAAACCAAGAGCTAGGACAAGGTTGAAAGATAAAGGAGTGGTCTTTTGTAGGAGATGGACCTTAAGACTTGGAGAGACAGCTGTTCTGCCTAATACATAGAAACAAACACAGAGAGTAAGCAAAATGAGGAAACAAAGGAATACATTTCAAATGAAAGAACAAGATAAAATGTCAGAACAAAACCTTAATTAAACAGAGGTAAGTAATTTATCTGAAAGAGTTCAAAGTAATAGTCATAAAGATGCTCGCCAAACTCAGGAGAAGAATGGAAGAATACAGTGAGAACTTCCACAAAGAAATAGAAAAAATAAAAGAGCACAAAATAGAAGTCAGAGAGCTGAAGAATACAATAACTGAACTGAAAAATACACTACAGAGGTTCAATAGCTGAACAGATGGAGCATAAAAAAGAATCACTGAGCTAGGAGACAGGGCATTGGAACTTACCCAAACAAAGCTGTAAAAAAAAAGAGAATTTTAAGAAAAGAGAATCGCCTAAAGAACAAATAGGACAACATCAAATAAAATAATATTCACATTATTGGAGTCCCAGAAGGAGAAGAGAGAGAGAAAGGCACAAAATTTATTTGACAAAATATTGGCTGAAAAAGTCCCCACTTGGGGAAGGAAACAGACGTCCAGATCCTGGAAGCCCAGAGGATGTCAAATAAGATGAACCCAAAAAGACCCATACAAAAATACATACAATTAAAATATCAAAATTAAATGATTCTCAAGCCATGGAGATGCATAGATCACCCAACACAAGGGCCCCAAGGAAGACAGCATCAAGACATATAATAATTCAAATGGCAAAGATCAAGGATAAAGACAGACTTTTAAAAGCAGCTAGGGAGACAAAAAAGATCACATACGAAGGAAAACCCATCAGTCTATGATCAGATTTCTCAACAGAAACCTTACAGGCCAGAAGGGAGTGGCATGATACATTTAATGTAATGAAGCAGAAGGGCCTTGAACCAAGAATACTCTACCCAGCAAGGTTATCATTTAAATTTGAAGGAGGGATTAAACAATTTTCAGATAATAAAAGCTGAGAGAATTTACCTCCTACAAACCACCTCTACAGTGCATTTTGGAGGAACTCCTACAGATGGAAGTATTCCTAAGGCTAAATAGATGTCACCCAAGGGTAGACAAAGAATACAGAATATGATTCATAACATACAAAGAATGGAGGAGGAAGAAAAAAGAGGGGGAAAAAGAATTTTTAGGTTGTGTTTGTAATACCATATGAAGTGAGTTAAATTAGACTGTTAGATAGTAAGGGAATTAGCCTTGAACCTTTGGTAACCATGAATCTAAAGCCTGCAATGGCAATAAGTACATAACTATTGATAATCACCCTAAATGTAAATGGTCTGAATGCACCAGTCAAAAGACATAGAGTCACTGAATAGATAAAAAAAACAAGACCATCAATATGCTGCCTACAAGAGACTCACTTCAAACCCAAAGACATACACCGACTAAAAGAGAAGGGATGGAAAAGGATATTTCATGCAACTAATAGTGAGAAAAAAGCAGGAGTTGCAGTACTTATATCAGACAAAATAGACGTTAAAACAAAGAAAGTCACAAGAGACAAAGAAGTACATTACATAATGATAAAGGGATCAATCCAACAAGAAAATATAACTATTATAAATATCTATGCACCCAACACAGGACCACCTGCATATGTGAAACAAATACTAACAGAATTAAAAGGGGAAATAGAATGCAATGCATTCATTCTAGGAGACTTCAACACTCCACTCACTCTAAAGGACAGATCAGCCAGGCAGAAAGTAAATAAAGAGACAGAGGCACTGAACAACATATTAGAACAGATGGACCTAACAGACATCTACAGAACTCTACACCCAAAAGAAGCAGGATACATATTCTTCTCAAGTGCACATGGAACATTTTCAAGAACAGATCATATCCTAGGTCACAAAAAGAGCCTCAGTAAATTCCAAAAGATTGAAATTGTACTAAGGAGTTTCTCAGACCACAAAGGTTTGAAACCAGAAATAAAGTATGCAAAGAAAATGAAAAATCCCACAAACAAATGGAGGCTTCACAACATTCTCCTAAATAATCAATGGATCAATGACCAAATAAAAACAGAGATCAAGCAATATATGGAGACAAATGACAACATTAATTCAACATCACAAAATCTATGGGATGCAGTGAAGGCTGAGCTAAGAGGAAAGTATATTGCAATTCAGGCCCACATCAAGAAAGAAGAACAATCCCATACGAACAGTCTAAACTCACAATTAACGAAACTAGAAAAAGAAGAACAAATGAGGCCCAAAGTCAGTAGAAGGAGGGACATAATAAAGATTATAGGAGAAATAAATAAAATTGAGAAGAGTAAAAGAATAGAAAGAATCAATGAAGCAGGAGCTGGTTTTTCGGGAAAATGAACAAAATAGGTAAACCCCTAGCCAGACTTATCAAGAAAAAAAGAGAGTCTACACACATAAACAGAATCAGAAATGAGAAATGAAAAGTCACTACAGATACCATAGAAATACAAAGAATTATGAGAGAATACTATGAAAAATTATATGGTAACAAACTGGATAACCTAGAAGAAATGGACAACTTTCTAGAAAAACACAACATTCCAATGCTGACCCACACAGAAACAGAAACTCTGAATAGACCAATTACCAGCAACGAAATTGAATTGCTAATCAAAAAACAACCTAAGAACAAAACCCCTATACAAGATGGTTTCACTGCTGAATTTTATCATACACTTAGTGAAAACCTAATACCCATCCTCCTTAAAGTTTTCCAAACAGTAGAAGAAGAAGGAATACTTCCAAACTCATTCTATGAGGCCAGCATTACTCTAATACCAAAACCAGGCAAAGACACCGCAAAAAAAAGAAAATTACAGACCAATATCCCTGATGAACATAGATGCAAAAATTCTCAACAAAATATTAGCAAACTGAACTCAAAAGTACATCAGAAAATCACCCTCCATGATGAAGTAGGATTCATTCCAGGGATTCAAGGATGGTACAACAATATAAAATCCATTAAAATCATCCACCACATCAACAAAAAGGACAAAAACCACATGATCATCTCCATAGATGCTGAAAAAACATTTGACAAAATTCAACATCCATTCATGATAAAAACTCTGAACAAAATGACTATAGAAGGCAAGTACCGCAACATAATAAAGGCCATATATGACAAACCCACAGCCAACATTATACTTAACAGAGAGAAGTTGAAAGCTTTTCTTTTAAGATTAGGAACAAGACAAGGATGCCCACTCTCCCCACTTCTATTCAACATAGTACTGAAGGTCCTAGCCACAGCAATCAGACAACACAAAGAAATAAAAGGCATTCAGATTGGAAGGAAGAAATTAAACTGTCCCTGTTTGCAGATGACATGATATGGTACATTAAAAAAACCCTAAAGAATCCACTCCAAAACTACTAGATCTAATATCTGAATTTAGCAAAGTTGCAGGATACAAATGAATAGCCAGAAATCTGTGGAATTCCTATATACTAACAGTGAAATAGCAGAAAGAGAAATCAGGGAAACAATTCCATGCACTATTGCGTCAAAAAGAATAAACCTAACCAATGAAGTGAAAGACCTATATGCGGAAAACTACAAGACACTCATGAGAGAAATTAAAGATACCAATAAATAGCAACACATCCCGTTCTCATGGTTAGGAAGAATTAATATTGTCAAAGTGGCCATCCTGCCTAAAGCAATCTACAGACTTAATGCAATTCCTATCAAAATACCAACAGCATTCTTCAGTGAACTAGAGAAAATCATTCTAAAATTCATATGGAACTACAAACGACCCAAATAGTCAAAGCAATCCTGAGAAGGAAGAATAACGCTGGCAGGATTACGCTCCCCAACTTCAAGCTCTACTACAAAGCCACAGTAATCAAGACAATTTGGTACTGGCACAGAACAGACCCATAGACCCACGGAACAGACTAGAGAGCCCAGATATAAACCCAAGCATATATGGTCAATTAATATATGATAAAGGAGCCATGGATATACAATGGGGAAATGACAGCCTCTTCAACACCTGGTGTTGGCAAGACTGGACAGCTACATGCAAGAGAATGAAACTAGATAATTGATTAATCCCATACACAAAAGTAAACTCGAAATGGATCAAAGACCTGAGTGTAAGTCATGAAACCACAAGTCTTAGAAGACAACGTAAGCAAAAACCTCATGATTATAAGCATTAGCAACTTCTTCCTGAATGCATCTCCTAGAGCAAGGAGAACAAAAACAAAAATGAACACATGGGACTCAATCAAACTAAAAAGTTTCTGTGTGGCAAAGGACACCATCAACAGAACAAAAAGGCATCCTACAGTATGGGAGAATATATTTGTAAATGATATATCAAACAAGGGATTAACATCCAAAATATATAAAGAACTCTCATATCTCAACACCCAAAAAGCAAATAACCCGATTAAAAAATGGGCAAAGGATATGAAGAGACAATTCTCCAAAGAAGAAATTCAGATGGCCAACAGACACATGAAAAGATGCTCCATATCACTAATCATCAGGGAAATGCAAATAAAAACGACAATAAGATATCACCTCACACCAGTTAGGATGACCAGATTAGAAAAGACTAAGAACAACAGATGCTAGCGAGGATGCAGAGAAAAGGGAACCCTACTACACTGCTGCTGGGAATGTAAGCTAGTTCAACCATTGTGGAAAGCAATATGGAGGTTCCTCAAAAAACTCAAAATAGAAATACCATTTGACCCAGGAATCCCACACCTAGGAATTTACCCAAAGAATACAACTTCTCAGATTCAAACAGACAGATGCACCCTATGTTTGTTGCAGCACTATTTACAATAGCCAAGATATGGAAGTAACCTAAGTGTCCATCAGTAGATGAATGAATAAAGAAGATGTGGTACATATATACAATGGAATATTATTCAGCCATAAGAAGAAAACAAATCCTACCATTTACAACAACATGGATGGAGCTAGAGGGCATTATGCTCAGTGAAATAAGCCAGATGGAGAGAGACAAGTACCAAATGATTTCACTCATATGTGGAGCATGAGAACAAAGCATAACTGAAGGAACAAAACAGCAGCAGACTCACAGAACCCAAGAACGGACTAACAGTTGCCAAAGGGAAAGGGACTTGGGAAGATGGGTGCAAAGGGAGGAAGAAGGGGATTGAGAGGCATTACGATTAGCACACATAATATAGGGGGGCACGGGGAAAACAGTGTAGCACAGAGAAGACAAGTAGTGATTCTATAGCATCTTACTACGCTGATGGACAGTGACTGTAATGGGGTATGTGGTGGAGACTTGATAATGGGGGGAATTCTAGTAACCACAATGTTGCTCATGTAATTGTATATTAATGATACCAAAATAAAGAAAAGAGTGACACATGCAACATTTTTGAGAATATGGAGCACCTGGAACTCTAATGCACTGGTGGTGGTAGAATAAAGTGGTACAGCCACTTTGGAAACTAGCTTGGCAATTTCTTATAAAATCACACATGTACCTACTCCATGACCCAGAATTCCACTCCTTGATATTTATCTAAGAGAAATAAAAACATATCCACAAAAATACTTGCACCAGAATGTTAAAAGCAGCAAAAAAAAAAAAAAAGAAACAACCCAAATTCCATCAACAATGGAATAAATAAATTGTGGTTTTCATACGAAGGTATACTACTCAGAAATAAAGGAATGAACTACTGATACGTGCAGTAGTTCAGAAGAATCTCAAAAGCATCATTCTGACACAAGAATGCATACTGTATGATTCCATTTATATAAATAGATAAAACTAATCAATGGTGATAGAAGTCAGAACTGTGACCATCTCTGTAGAAAGGTAGCAAGAATGTACTGGGAAGGACTACAAAGTGATTTTCTGGAATGTCTTAAAGTGGTGTCTTTTTATGTGGATGTGGATGTGCACATTTTTCAAACCTGATCAGACTTTACATTTAAAATCTATGCATTTCACTATGTTAATAGATCAGCATATTTACTTAAATTTTAACTGACAATCCTATCCCTTTTTGGCAAACTTCTGCTCATTAGCTGCAGTCCTCAGAATGAACCACCCCCCCCTCTCCACCGCAAGACCCCACCATCTTATTTTGCAACTGCTAACTTGCCAAGAGAATGAAGTGGCCAACTCCAGTCCATTATAGTTTTTAAGTGCATCTTTTCTCCAGCCACGTTCCCCTACATCTGCAATACTGCACCATATAAAAAGAATAGATAAGACAACCAGATGGAATCTCATCCAAATTTATTACTGAAGATAGTTCCCAGGTGAATGGAAGCACCATCTCTCTTTCATAAGCTGGTAGATACAACAGTTTAAATACTTCTTTCAGAAGAGTTTAAAGACTTCTCTGGTCTGACATTTTATTAAGTTTTCACTAAATTTGTGTTTCGTCCTGCCTGTAAGTGCTAGGTGGTCCATACACTGGAAATAACAAATGCTAAAACTGATGCGTTTGGCCAGCAAAACCCTTCCATTTTCTTCCCAAGCCCTGTTAAAATCCTCTCTGGGGTCTCAAACTTCATGGCCCCTGGGCAGAGAAATTTCCAAGCAAGAGAGTCATAAATTTCTCAGACTCATCACCTGTGTGATTTCACAGGTCCCTAGATCCCATTTGCCATCCTGGCTCTGAAAACAAATGGAAAATTCTTAAGAGTTAAAAGGAAAGTCATATTTGGGATTGGATCAGCAACATTGAGGTTTGAGTCCCTTCTAAGCACATCCTGCAACCACGCTAATCAATGAAAGACTAGAGAAGTCAATTTCAAAATCATTAAGCAAGAAAAGTAACAAGCAACCAATGAGGTTCTGCTTGTGTTGGAATTTCGGTGACTTACATCATCCCTTATTTTCAAAAGGCGAACATGTAGGTAGTACACATCGATCCATCTTGTTAGACCCAGAAGTCCCACTATCCTCCAACTCTAGCATTAGTTGAATGCAAATTATTCATTTCATAGTAAAACCAATGAAGAGATGGTGATAAAAAAAACAAACATTATGTTCTCTCAGGTAAGCCCTTTGAAGGCTTACAACCAACATTTGTTCTCCCAGGGATCTGTTGGCGTTCATCGGTCCTTTCCACTTTGGAATGAATTAGGGTCCATGCACAGAAGTCTGCCAAAGGAGAAAACTCCAGAAGTCTGACAAATATACTTCTAGCTGCCTCCTTCCCAAACTCACCCCAAACCCAGCTGCTTATCTGATGGGGTTGAGGAGACTGAGTCCCATTAGACAAGCAATGTCATGGTGTGACAGGATCCAGGAGACTCGTCACCTGTCCCAACTTAACCACTCTGTAACCCTGGGTTACAGTCCTTCACTCTCCCCCTCATCCCCCTTGTCTGACAATCTCTGGTTAACCAACCAAAGAGTTTTGGGTCGCTTTGTGCAGATTGCTAAAAATATAAATCAACCAAGAGTACCCACTGTAACATTTACCCATCAGAATGTAAAGTTAGCTGCATCTGTTTCATTTTCCTTCTTTCTTTCTTCCCTTCCTCCCTTCTGTTCTTCCTGTTACAGTAAGAATAGGGCACCCACACCAGGGCCAGCTGCTTCACCTAGGCTTGGGATCCTAGCCTGTATCTTCAGGACAATGGTTTTTAACCATGGCTGCATAGTTGAATCACTTGGAAAGTTTTATTTAAAAAATAAAAAGTCCCCGTCTCACTCCAGGAGTGATGTCTGGGAGGTATAGGGAGAGTGGCTGGGTTTCAAAGTTGTATATTTTCAAAGTCCTCCAGGCAATCTGAATGCACAACCAGAGTTGAGAAACTGATCTAGAAAAGACCGCAATCCATTATTGCTTCTATGGGTACATGTTCTTTTCTGTTAAATATCTAGATGCACTCTAGTCTTCCGCTGCAAAAATTCCTCCCTCAACTCCCACCCGAATCTCTCCTCATGATATATTATCCTTTTTACCTGTTGGATTTGATTTTCTTTAAAAAAATATTTAAGAACCTTTGAAACTGTGTTGAAAATATGGATCTCTAATTTTCTTACACTGCCTTGTCTGATTTTTAGTGTCAGGGTTATTCTGGTATTACAGAATGAGTTGGGAAGTATTCTCTCCTCTTCTGTTTTCTGAAGGAGCTCGTGTAGAATTGGTATTGTTTCTTTCTTAAAAGCTTGGTAGATCACACAGGTGAAATTGGATGGCCTAGAGTTTTCCTGGTAGAGAGATGTTAACTAAAAACTCATTTTCTCTGATAAATACAGGGTTATTCAGGTTGTGTACTTTTTCTTGAGTAATCTTTGGTGGTTTGTGTCTTTGGAGAAATTTTTCTATTTCATTTAAGTTAATGAATTTATTTCTATAAAATTACTTACAATATTCCCTTTTTATCTTCTTAACATATAAAGAAAGCGTATCCTCTTCCCTGACATTTGTAATTATTGCCTTTGCCCTTTTTTCTGGACCTGAAAGCTAGAGATTTACTGGTCTTATCCAACTTCACAAAGAACATGCTTTTGGTTTCTTTTTCTTTTCTTCCTTTTTTTTATTTCTTTTTCTGTTCTCTAGTTCAATGATTTCCGCTCTTGATCTCTATTATTTTATTCTTCTGCTTACTTTGGGTTTCATTTGTTCTTTTTCTTTCTAGTTCCTAAAGTTGAAAGCTGAGATAACTGATTTGAGATCTTTCTTCATTTCTAAATATAGATGTGTAGTGCTATAAATTTCCCTTTAAATGCTGCTTTAACCAGCTCCTCAAAGACACTAACATACTGTGTTTTCATTTCATGCAATTCAAAACATTTTCAAATTTCAGTTTTTATTTTCTGAGAGGTTATTTAGAAGTGTGTTGTTTATTCTCCAAATATTTGGGGATTTTCCACATATCTGTGTTATGACTTCTCATCTCCTTTCACAGTAGTTAGAGAACATATTCTACATGATCTGAATCCTTTCACATTCATTGAGTTTATTTTTGTGGTCCATAATTTATTCTACCTCGATAAAGTCCCGTGTACAGTTTTAAAAAGTGCATTCTATTGCGTTTGAATGGAGTGGTCTATAAATGTCAATCAGGAAAGTTGGTTGATAGCATTGTTCAAATCTTCTATTCCTTTAATGATTTTTCTCTCAACTTCATTTATCACTTAATGAGAAAAGAGTACTGAAATCTCAGTTTACAATGGTGGATTTTCCCATTTTGCTTTGTGGTTCCCTTGCCCTTCGCTGTGGGTTAGAGCCTCCTACCAGAGCACTTACAGAGATCATCTCCTTTGTTTTTCATCTCTTAGGAATATGTGTCTTATATTGCCTAATAACCAGTGCAATTTTAAATATACATTTTTTTCTTTTTTTTCAGCCAGGAAGATAAGTCCCCATTACCCCATCTTGGCTGAATTCTGAATTCTAGGCAGTCATTTAGAATTTTTAACACCTACTTCTTTCTCATCTCCATAAAACCCCATAAATTCATCAAAGCACCAGAGACACCATTATAAAAGTACAACCACATCATGCCATTTCTTCCATCCTGGAAATCATGTAATGCTTCTGTTCATTCAAAGACACTGTATAAAAAAAAGAAGAGATCAGCCACAGACTGGGAGAAGATATTTGCAGCATATTTAATCGACAAATAATTATGCCTAGAATATTTTAAAGTTTTTAAAAAATTCAAAAAGACAAAAATAAATCAACACAAAAGGAGAAATATAAACCAGCCATTCTCAAAAATGACCCATACACATATGAAAAGTGCTCTACTTCTTATTAATCAAGGAAATGCAGTTTGAAACTATAATGACACTTCCCCATAAATGGGAAGGTATGGAAAAGTCTGACAATATCAATTGTTGGCAGGATGTAAAGCAATAAGAATCCCAATATGCTGCTAGAGAGCATATAACTTGATACAATCACCCTGGAGAATAACTAAATTTGAAAACTTACATACTTTAGAAGGTAACAACTCCACTTCTAGATGTTTAGCCAAGAAAAGCTTTTATGTATATATATATAAAGATATACATATACAGATATAAATATAAGAATGCTTACAGCAGTATTGCTTAAAATAGCAAAAGAAATATGTACGGGCTCTTCAAAGGAAAATGACTACTCACACGATGGAATACTATGCAGCAGTGAAAATGAATTAATTACAGAAACTGATACCACTATAGATGAATGTGAAAAACATGATGTACAACAGATGCAAATTACGGAAAATTTCAGACAGTATAGTATCTATTTCACAAAGCCTAGAAGTAAGCAAAAATACTGTGTTGGCTTAGAGACAAATACATATCACAGTTTCCACAAAAGGCAGTAAGGACTGAAGTGCAGAGAGTTTATTTGGGAACCAGTCCCAGGAACACTAGCAGAGGAGAGAGGAAGTGAGAGGGATAAGAGTTACAGTACTAAGCCAGCTACCATTACTGGAACTTAATCCTGCAGAGAAACTCTGTGCCCCAGATATTGCATCAGAGGGGTGCAGGAGCTATTTAGACACCATCTCCTGTCCAACTTTGAAGGCTGTTGGGGAGGAGACATGAATTCCTGGGTACTTATGGCTTGCCACAAGTAAGTGGACTTGTGATGGATGGATAACTAGACTCTGGTGGCCAGAAAAAGTCCTCAGGCAAAACAAAACAAAACAAAACAAACAAACAAACAAAAAGCACTATTGCTGGAAATTGGGAGGTGATCCCAAAACTGCACAGAGATGAGAAGGGAGGGGACCTGGCAGAGTGCTGACAGGGGCTACTGCACATAATACACTACAATCAGGCAGGGGAATGAGAATGCCACATCAAGTTTAGTGGTTACTTTTGAGAGATAAGAGGCTTTAACAAAAGAGAGATACATAAACGCACTGGTCCTTATATTCCCTAGGCCGGGTGGCAGGCACCTGCAGAAAACGGCAGACACACTCAGCTGGGTGGATTGTCTCAAAGGTAGAGTCAGGGTGCTGGGAGACCACAGGGATCCTCTGGATTTTCCCCACTGGCCGGGCTAAACAACAAGGTGGGTAGTGGCTACAGACATCTACCGCCTGGAAAACCTGGCTGAAGGGAGGGAGCCGGGGCAAGAGCACATCCTCACTCATCGCTTCCTCCGGTCTCCGGCCAAGCCCGACAGGAAGCCAGAACGGGCCCAGAAGGGTTAGCCCTTCGGTGCACGGGTAGTGTGGAGAAGGGTAGAGAGTCAGCCTCGAGGCAAACAATGTTGAGTACAGGTGGTGTGGTTTGAATTATTTTTCATATTTTTGAATGCTTTAAATACTGCTAAATACACTTTAAAAACATATCTTTTATGGGTTAAAGTGCCTTGTGCGTAAACCCCAAAACTGAATACAGCCACCTGGTCACCTCCCAGCCAGCCCCAGTCTCAGCTAGTACCCGCTGCCTCGCTCTCATTTGTTACCTCTTGGCTCCCATGTGGTTCCACGCATCCTCCCCCTTTTCGGCCCCAGGGTTCCCATGCATGCTGTTTCTTTGGCATGAAATAATTTTTTCACCCCATCTTTGCTCAGCCCACCCTTATTGGAACCTCAGTCCTGTTCCCTTAACCACTGAAGTCCATCTGGTGACCACACCCCATGTGTGGGAGTCCCTTGCTCATTACACTTCCATAGCTTATTTATGAAATCACCAGCACCAGCACCAGACACCCAACGGCCCTGTTCTCTTTAGGTTCTGGGAAAACACAGGCAAAATAAGGAACCTGATTTCGTTCATAACACAGCTGTCACCCCAGTGGAGACGGACACAATGTTCAAGCCTCATTCAGAAAGGGAAAATGGCAAAGATTTTGGATACCTTTATATTGAAATATTTTCTCCAGGTGTCTCACTGACCTCATGACTGCAATACAACAATGTGTTTTCAGTGCCAGGACCTTAGCCCCTTCTAGATTCCATGCCTAAGATCACTACCCAAAAAAAGCAGTGTGGAGCTTGGAAGGTCTCAAGTTCCCAGAGCAAAGCTGACCTCTCAGGGAACCTGGGTTGCCCCTCGGAGGTGGAACAGCATGCCTCTGCAAGTCCAGAAGAAATTAGTTGGACTTCATATGAAACAGGACTAATTGAAAAGCCAGAATGTGAATGGCTAGTCTTTCATGGTTTTCTCCCTGGTAAAAGTGATGTGTGAGAATGAGAGAAACAAAAGTTTGCTATCCTTTACTGCAGTTCTGCTTGAATATCATTTGTCATGCTGGCTAATAGTAAGTCTCTGAATATCAGGCCAGCCCTGTCAATATCAAACAATGAACAAATTTCCGTAATTCGGAGCCTGCCTTTCCCCCGTGAGGACACCAGATCTACCTCCTGGAGCCTAGCACAGTGCCTGATTCACAGCTGGAGATTGCTTATTTACTGAAATACAGAGTCTGCCGTTGGGTACCTGCCCGAAGTATGAAGTCCATTGAGTGAAACACCGAATCCAGGCACAGAAATGAAAACAGCCTCAGATCAGTAACCAAGCACATTAGGTCAAAAGCAAATGAGAGGACTGAGGACACAGTATCATTTTAAATGGAACAGAATAGTGGGTTGAGGGTAGCGTGGTGGGAGTGAGCCCCAGGCCCTAACGGGAACCAAAGCCCTGTCCTCCCCTGGCGTCCTTGGAGCCAAAGTAGCTTTAGGGTTGGAGAGATGGCAGGCCCAGGGCTGAGTGGCGCCCCCTCAGAATCTCCCTGGATTCCTCAGGCCACCAGATCCCTCTCCTGCCAGGGACACACTGTGACGGGCATCAGGCCATGGAGACTCGGGGGCCAGGGCCGGCCGCGGGAAGGAACCGCTGGCTTAGAAAATGTCGGTGCTCTTTAAAAGTCACGAATCAGTACCCATTCCTTGTAGGAAATTCAGACAATGCAAGAAAGAACAACAAAGAAACTGATAATTACCAAAAACGCCACCACCTAAAGATAACTATTGCTTACGTTCTGGGTTTTCCATCCACATTTCTTTTTCTTGAGAGTGTGGCCTGTCTGTATGTGTGTGTGCGTGTGGTGGACGTGAGTGTGCTGTGGATGGTAGGTGTGGGGGTGGGCATGGTGTGCGAGGTGTCTGGACTGCATGTGGTGTGTTATTTGTGTCATGTGTGCTGTGAGTTGAATCTATGGAATATACCATGTGTTCGTGTCATGTGTTTCTGGGTCACCTGTGTTGTGTGTTGTTCTGTGTTTGCACTGTGGAAGGTGGGCGTGTGCACCGGCGTGTCCTGTGGAAGGTGGGCGTGTGCTGTCCATACCGTGCATGCAGTGTGTGTGTGTGCCTGGCTGGAGCCTCTGTGGGTAGCAGAGTAGGCAGATGGGAATGGCATCCTGGCTATTTCAGAATTATCCCTTCTTTGTGGCAAATGATCAATTTGGTTCCAGATACTAACTTGGTACATACTTTCCTTTAAAACTAAATGTAAACACTTAAAAGGAAGTTTATTTAAAAACATATAAAGTGAATAATTCTTTTAGAAGAAAGTTTGGGAACCACTGTACTAGAGGGATTTTGAATCCTTACCTCATTCTCCATGATTCAATGATACAAATGGAGTGTTTCTTCCAGAAACTTAGGATGTATGACAGGAAATTACTGTAAATGCTAATAAATAGATTAGACGGAGTAGAGAAGCCAAGCTCTCCCTCCCTCCGAGCAGCCAGTGAGGAACTCTCACCTCCAGATGGACAGGACTGCGGGCCCACCTGAGTCAGGGGAGAGTCATAAGGAACAGCCACGACCTAGTCCCAACATTCTAGGTGTGTCTCCTGTGATGCCCAAGGTCAGCCTGTCTTCTTCCTGGGTGAACAACCACGATTCCAAGAATGGAGTACCTGTCTCCTGTTGCTTTGGCCTCTTAACGCTGTCTCCACCATGGCATTCGGAGAGAAATGGTTCGGGGCTGTAGGAAAGAACCGCCTCAGTGACCGAACATCCACTGGTCACAAGGCTGGGCTAAGACACTCTGGGGCGATGTCCTCCTGGCCCCTCCTCAGACCTCTGTACCTGTCACCATCAAGACCCCATAGTAAACATTTTACAGGGTGTCTGGTAGTTTACACATCACTTTATCACATTCATGAATTCCTCAGAGCAACCCTGTGCAGGAGAGACTACCGTTGTGCCAAACCAGGGCCATGTGTGCATCTCAGGAGAAGTAAGGCAGAGGACGACTCCAGAGGGCTTTGGGTATCCGGAGAGTCAGGTCAGGTCGGTTCACCTGTGCATCTCCAGGGCTTTAATAACCAGGTCAGGCCCTTCCCTAGTATCACATGGATATTAAGGGACAGAGGCAGCATCTAATCCAGGTGCTCTGACCCCAATATTCCCGCGCCTTCTGCTACTCCAAGAGCACCCAGTGCGGGTGTAACCTTTGGGTGCTGCCGCTGCCTCCACCTTCCCCATTTGCCACCCAGTCCCCACCCCCACCAAGAGTCCCAGGCCTCCTCCCAAGGGCTCCCTCTGGAGAGCTCCGTGCTGGCCACACCTCCCCAGGCATAGAGCAATTTCTCTCCGAGACAGGCAGGGGACATAATGAATGAACAAGACCTTAAGAAGAAAAGAGAACAAACCAACCATATTTTTCTTTCTTTCAAGATAAAAATAATATGCCTGCATGTCAGAACCTCCTGTGACAGAGCTAATGTCCCGGAGCAAAATGAGAAAAAAAGCAACCTCCTCTTGCCAATATGAACATAACACCAGCCCCTCGGATAACCATATAGCCACAGAAACCCTCCCCAGTGGAGCTGTGCCATGAGACTTAGGTCTGAGTTCTAGAGGAAATGCTTTCTTTTGCTTCATTTCATGCCTCTTGGTTAACTACGGCCAGAAAATATCTGTAAAAATTAACCTAAAGCTTAATGGCTTATGTAAGAATGCCTTAATAAAAATATGTTGGCAAGGTTATTGAACTGTGCAATTAAACCCCTCCCACTCGATACTTTTCAGTCTAATTTCTGTCTAAAGCTTATTCAGCAAACCAAAATGCCAATGCTCTCCTTCAATTTCCACTTCTTTGAACCTGCTAATTTACGAATAAGAAAGGATTTATTTGTGTTATTAGCTACATGTAACCTCTTGTTGAAAAAAATAGTTTTAAACACTGAAATCCTGAGATGCCCCAAGATCCACCAAATGTCTGAAGAATGACTTTGATTTTTTTCTGCAAGCTATGTTTGATTTACATCAATTAGGGCCTCCACATAAGGTATCATATAACAGGAAGGCTAATAACCCAGAAATAACCTCATTAAAAGAGACAGCATATCAGTCTAAACAGAATGAACTCTAAGCAGAAAAATTAGTGACCTGGAAAGTAGCAGGAAGAGGTAATGGCAGTACCAAGAAAAAGTGCATTCCCGTTAGTGAGTCAAAGGAGAAATCACCAGCAGTAAAGTAGAAATACAATAGAATAGAAACAGAAGCAAGCATTTTTTTTTTAATGTTTTTAATCTGTTCGAATCCTGGAGCATACAATTCATTTTCCCCCCATCAAAACTAATCTCTGAAATCATGCATGTATTCCGCGGCAGCCTGGAACACGGAGACTCCACACCCGGCCTGCCCATGTGTTGGTCATGTTGGCTGCATGTCCATGACCGAGCAGGCTCTGGGGCTCTGAGGTTTCCCACCATCATGAGCAGTTTCCCAGATTGGCAAGTCTCTCTCTGACCATCACCCACCCGGTCCCGGTTCACCCGAGGTCTGTTTAGCGCACTGTGCTCAGCCCTGTGGCACAAATCCTCGGGGAAACAGATTTCCCCCTTTGCCTCCCCGTATCAGTTCCCTGGATCCTCACACTAGGGGAATTTTATAAATACAAAGTGTGCCAAGAAAATGACTATTTCCATGAAGCCTCACACGTGTGGTTTGGTTCCTTAAGAAAAGAAAAAGAGAGAAAGGGGTGACATTAGTGGGAGAGAATTTCTAACTGCAAGAAGATGTGGAAGGAGGCCATACCCAGGCTGCCCTTGGACTCCTGGCATCTGGAGGGTCTGGTTCACTGCGGGTGATCCCGCAAGGCTGCACTCAGGGGGGTTGCCCAGGTCCTGAGCTAGCTGGGTGGGTCCAAACACAGAAACATAACTAAGCTTTAGGCTGACCTGTGGTCGTGTACAGCGAATGGAGACGGGGGTGTAATTGAGTCAGGATAATCTCACTCAAATTTTCTGTTGGCCGTTTCTGGGCAGGTAAAGCCACCAGACAGAACTCTCTTTCCTGAGGAGCCATGGCTTGGAACAACTCCTCAGGAGCAGAAGACACGGGACCCAAAGCCCTCGGTCCACCCAAAAAGAGAAAGAGGATAATGAGCAGCCACCAGAGGCCTGGGAGACACAGGGCAGAGGCCTGGGGCCTGGGCTCAAGAGACTGGGCCACCCCCCGGGCTTCAGGGCCTCCCTCCATCGGTCAGCCGTGTCCTTCCCCTCCTGGCCCTCCCACCACGTCACCGAAGCCCAGCAGGTGGATTCAGCAGAGCGCAGAGCGCTGGGCTCGGAGGCGGAGGGCCCGACCTTGGGGTGAGGATGGAGGGGAGAAGAGGAAAGCATGAGGGCGGGTGATCTTGGAAGAAGTCTGGTAGGAAATCTGGTTCATCCTGCACCCAAGCTTCCTGCTCCTCTCTGTCCCTCAGGGAAATCACACCCGCGCACGTGGCCTGTAACTGGGGGACATGTGGCCTGGACCACGAGTCAGCACGCTGTTCCTGGCTCCAAGCCTGCGTCCCCCTCCTTTCCCAAGTGGACCCTCAGATGCCGTCTCTCCACCCCCAGGCAAGCCCAGCTCGTCCCCGCCTTCCCGCCTGGGTCCTCATACCCTTTCCTGGCCCAGAGCCCTCCCTGCCTCCCCCGCGCCCCCACCGCGCCCGAGCCCCCGCACCCTTCCCTCCCTGGCGGCTCAGGCCAGCAGTGCTCCCTGTCACCTGCAGCATCACCTCGCCTACCTCCAGGATCATGGGGTCCCTCCCTTTCTTCTTTTCCTTAACTATTCTCAAATGGTGACTAAAGCAAATGCTGCTTCTCTAGAAAGAAAACCACCGTGAAAGTGTCTCATTCATCACCGTGAGGATTGCCAGAAGAGATAAGGGCTTCTTAAGCATATTCCTTCCAAACCATTTGGACGCCTTCTATGAAGAAGGCTTTAGACAATTTCGGAAGAGCATATTTATTTATCTGACAGATCACAACGGTTTCCTTAGTTGCCTTCAGCCCTGTGGTGTGATCTTCAAGCTCTTAGGTCTTTTCCCACCTTAACTAGTTAGGCCTCTTTCTGGGCAGCAAAAATGGAGTTGAATCCCTTGGACACGTAGGCACCTAACGTGACGCAGTCCTCCTGACGGTGGGCCTTGTCTGATCCGAACCATTAACATGGAGGCGGCTGCAGATGCCAAAGGGGAAATTATTAATAAGCAGTGGCTGGATGACTCCAAGCCAGCAAAAACGTTTCTAAAGTGGCTAAAGGCTAAAGGGAAGGGCTGGATGAAGGGAGGAGGAAACTACTGTTTTTCTCAAAACAGCAGGAAAAAAAGGAAAAAGAAGAGGAATGAGGAACACAGAGGTTACAAAGAAAGCAATTCCTTCCCGCTCTGGGTTCCACCTGCCTCCCTGTCTGGCTCAGACGGCGTGGAGGAAGGTTCTCGCAGCCTCTGCCTCAGGGCTCTGGATAGTCTGTCCGGGGCTCTCCGGTGCCTCAGAGGTCGCTTCGCAGCATCCCTGGCCTCTGCGCCCTAGATGCCAGAAGCGGCCCCCTCCTCTGGCAAGACAAGTGCAATGTCTACATACATTAAAAGATGTCCCCTGGGGAACAGACTCACCCCTGGTTGAGAACCACAGGATTAATCATAGACGCAAACCTGAAAATCAGCACAGAGTAAACGGTAGAGACCAAGAGCCTTGGAGGAAGCCCCGAGGTTCAAGCGTCATTTCCGCCACTTCCAGGGTGACTCAGGTCAAGTTCCTTTGCATCTGGGTCTCAGTTGTTCATCTGTAAGATGGGATGACACCATGCCAACCACATACATTTTTGTGAGAATGACAATATTTTTTTTATCATGTCCTTAAGCCCCACATTTGACACACAGTAAGAAATCAAATATCACCTACTACTATCGTATCACTACCAGCCTATGCAAAATGGTGTCTGGCCCAGCGTGACACACATTTTCCGATCCCTCCAGCCAGCCCTCCTCCATCCCAGGGAACCTCTGATGCATGGAGAGTGATCCCTGATAACAAGACCTCTCTCCCACACACATAAAAAGTTAGATTCTGCCACAGACCTTTCAAATCCATGTATTACTCATGTCATGGGCAGCTGGAATCAACTGTTACACAGAAGAATGTTCCAGAATGCTGTGGGGCAGCTCCAGATTCCAGAATCAAAAAGGAAGGCTTCGGAAGCCAGCTCAGCAAAGGGCGAGACAGGGCAAATCTGGGGGCTTAGTATCGGGGATGAGTCCAGGCTCCTGTCAGAGCATGACCTTTGGAGATCATCTGTGGTGACCTTTTTTTTTTTTCTGTTCTCCCCGCACCCTGACCAAGGTTCACAGTCCCAGAAGAGAATACAGCAGGCTAGTCGGGGGCCACATGCACCCACTGGGCCTGGGTGGGGCAGCAGGACCCTTTGGTCCACAGGCCCGCCAAGGCTGTACACGGTGGGGTGCGGGGCAGGGTCCTCTTCTGAAAGGAAATTGAAGCACTGTTACCCACCCCCCACCAAGGACACTGGGCGCTGGGTGGGCAAAAGCAACAAATGTTTGGCACACTTTATACCCCAGAACACACCCATCGGCCCTTGGCTGGGATGGCAGCTGCGTGTCCCTGCAGCCCAGAAGGCAGAAACCCTCCCCCGATTGGGTTCACTTCACATCATCACAACCTACCAAGTAAGACCCCATCCTTTTCACTGGCCTGACATCACAACCAAAGGAGAAGGCCGTCATTTGAGAGGGTGCTGGGTGGTCAGCTTTTCATTTGTCCCAGCCGAGAAGGCTGGGCACCTGGCTGTCTCCCCGGCAGCTCCACCCGGCATCCTTCCATTGTCCGCGCTCTGAGACCTGTGCCCCAGGAAGCCCTCCGGTCCTCGCCTCCTCACTCCACCCCAGGGGGCCCGAGCATGGCCTACTCACGCCTCCGCTCCACCTCCACCCACACTTGACTCTCACTTCCATCTGTGAATAAAGCTTAAGGAAACCACACCCAGAAACGAGTCCCTGGAGCTAATTAATCCAAAGGCTCCTTTATGGGAGCGACCCACGGAGACCCACAGAAATGAGCATGGTCTCCAAAGGGGTGAATCTAAATGTCGAGCCGAGCGAGAGTGAGGCCTGGCAGGTCCGAAAATATCAATTTGTCAAGATGTGAAGCACGACCTGAGAGGCATGCTTTCTGCTGAGGTTACCATTTATCCCGGAAGATGCCCTTGCGTGGCATGAAAGCTTCCCTTGGATGGCAGGATGAGGGACATGTTAGACACGCAGAGAGAGTAACTTGGCACCTGAGATTTGTTAATATTTTAAATGTGGAAGGCGAGCGTTCCAGGGCCATCTCATTGCTTGCTGGGGAGGAATCCAGGTAAACAGATTCATGACATCGTTAAAAACAAAACCTCATCTTTGTATCTTGTCCCTGCATCAGAGAAGAAGGATGAACTTATTACTCAGATATAAGTAGTAACATTCAGACAAAAGGAAAAAAGAGCTTACCTCTCTATCTGTGGTCTCCCCCTTATATCATCCTTGGGGACAATACTTAAGTCATAATTTTATTAATGACACACAGAAGATTGGATCAATGTTTCCATAAACTCAGAACTTGGCAATGAAGAGATCAGACTGAAAAGCTGAAGAAGGAAAAAAAAAAGGATAGAAAAAAGTAAACTTGGGACTCTCTGTTCTCCACACAGAGCTTTTTCTTCTCAGGTGAATCTGAAAGAAAACTAAAAATAGTCAGGGGTCATTTTGCGGGTAGATACCATCTCCAGGATTCCCTGTGACTTGTTCAAAGGAAATTGATCCCTTCCACATGCCCCATGCAGACCCGGCCTGTCCTGCCTCCATCCACCACATTAGTTCACCCAGGTGACCAGAACAAACTTCACTTAAGGCTGGGGCTTTCAGCCGCACCAGTTACTTTTGAGTCTCGTGAATACTGAAGAGATCAGTCATGACAACGAAAAGAACAAAAAAATCCATCAAAACTTCAATAATTTTAGCCAAGAGGAGTGAAAACTCAGGCACAAAATCAGTTTAAGTATCACTTTGCCTTTTTTTTTAACTGACTTTTTATCTGACTGTAGCAGAACCATTTACGATCCTGAGGGCCTTCAAAGACCATCTCCTGCCAGACTGGCAGCTGAAAGGAGGCGCCTTGTTATAAGGACAATGTGTTGAAGAGGACATGTGACACTACATTCCTTGATCAGACTTCACATCTCATACATACATTCCATGAGCATTTCCTAGTCTGGTCTGGAACTTAGAACCTCCCGGTGTCGCTATCCCCACACGCCCTCTCTGAGCACAGTCCCCCCTGCCGGGGCGCCTGGGTCCGGAAGGCCACTTCTGGGGAGACCTCCCTCTCCATTTCCTCCCCCTCTCATTGTCCCATTTCAAGTCTGCTCCAGCCAGGGATGCCCCACACATTTGGAACAGGCATCTCTTATGACTCTCCTCATTGTCTGCCCTGGGTGGACACCTGATTCCCCCATCAGACTGAGAGTTCTGTGGGCTGGAGCTCTGAGGGCTTCGTCTCCATTCAGCATCTGGCCCGATAGCTGCTTTCGGAAGACATCGGGAAGCAAGTAAATTCAACTGCCCAGTGGAGTCAGCTAACAGGCAGGGACAGAGTGGAGGCCAGGCGAGATGAGGCATCGGAGAGCAGTTATCAGCCGCTCCATGATGTTTCATTATCTGTGAAACGGGATGACAACTTCTGATGCTATCATAGAGGGTCCGGCTAACAGGGAGGCTCTGTGAGAAGGCCAGAAGTCTCCAGCCTTGGCCACCTTACAGGATCCTGTGGTAGGTTTGGCCTTGAAAATAGGGCCAATTTAGACCCACCTGTGAAGCCTGAGCCTCCCGTAACATTCACTGACATTCAAGATAGGAGATCCCCTCTGTCTCAGCATATGTCACTGTAGCTGTACATTCCCCTGGGACCATCCCTAACCTGCTTCAAGACTACCACTCCTCAGGGTCCTCTTCACAGGCTGTGTGTGTACAGAGGGAGGAGAAATCAACTCCGATGCAGAGGGACAGAATGCCAGTCAGGGAAGGCTCCACAGAGGGGGGGGGAAGTACTTGTCTAAGCTGTTTTCCCACAGCACAGACGCCCATGTCCATAAAGTTTACACACCTGTGCAGGGTGTGTGCCCGCCTCCCCAGCAGTGACCTTCTCCAGTACAAATCACCTCCTTTGTATCCTGTGTCTGACACTTACCATGCGCCCCATAGACGTAGGATGGAGGCGGCCAACAGCGGCTTCAAAGACAAATCCAGCCTGACTCTGCATTCTCTCTGGAGAGCCGGGATGTTTATAAATGACATCTGACTCCCTTTGGGTGAGGCATCATTTCTCAAGTTTCCCCAGAATCCTTGCCACGCTGTATAGTCTTATTGCCAGCCCACTTTATTCGTTTACCTTACCTGGGTGGCCCCGATAGGCATCTGCATTCGCTACTCTTGGAATAAGTGAATGAAAGCACAGGATTCTGAAATGTGATGAAAGGTGGGATTCTGGTAAGAAGAAATGAATATGCAGGGAGTGCAGACAGCCAGAAAGAAGGCAAGGATTGATACGGGCACTCCCCGGTGTGTAGGGGAATAGTGAGAAGTAGCTGTGGCTGCCCTAAAGGAAAAAAGATGTGCAACTCAGGAGATAGGAGTCCGATTAGAAATAGAGGTGGGAGGGACCTGCTCTCTGGGGCCAGGACTTGGAAATCTGACCTTGACCCAGCATTTCCCAAAACTCCCATTTCTTGATCCATCCTGGCAATTTTTGTCCTATCTGCATGCCATCTGTTCTAAAATCTACTTTTTTTAAAATATTTGCCTAAGAAAAAAAATATTCATCTTTATCTTAAGCAATGAGCTCTGCCCAATTCATGATTTCCACGTGCGAGCTATGTTTCTTCTGATATACATTAAAATAAAAATACTACCCAAAAAAGTCTATATGCTGCCACCTGAGAGTATGTAACTCACTGATCCGGGGATCCAGACCCGACACTGGAATCACTCTTTAGTCTTTCTTTCTTTAAAAAGCAAGACTATGACAAAGCCTTTCATTTGAATGAAGCCACGTTTTTTTGTGTTTTTTTTTTTTTGGCTAACAAACCAACACTGACGGATCTGTGGTCTTCCCTCAGCTCTCCAAGTTTGGAATTTAGAATCCCTTTTGACCTTTCATCTCTCAATCCCACTGAGTCCCAAGCCATGGTTATTCTTTTAATCCATTTTCCTGTCACCCTTCAAATTGTTCCAAAGTCTCTCTACTGACCTGGGCACCATGAGTGGGGTGGCCCAATATCACCTGAAGTTCAACCTGGTAACAACTGAACTCATTCTGAGTAGACGGTGGAGCCAGACCGCTGGGCTCAAAAGCCAGCTCCACCGCTTAACATCTGTATGATTGCAGGCACGTGGCTTCGCTTCTCGGTGCCTGTTTTGTCATGCAAAATGGGGACAATAATACTATCTACCTGAGGGTGTCATTGGGCCACGTAAACACTTAGTACGGTGCCTGGAATGTAAGAATACTCAGGGTGTGTGAGTTATCAATATAGTCATTATTTATTATTATATCCCACTAAATAGATCTTTCTCAAACACCCCATTCCTCAGAGTTCTTGGGTTTGATCACCGCACTCCTCCTTCTCTGCCACCCAGCTTTGCCATCTCTTCCCAGGAGAAGGCCCTCAAATACACCCTCTCTCTTCCACTCCACTGTACCTCCTGGACCAATCTCTCTTCATTTCGTTCCCAGCTCACAGAACCAGCCCCCAGCAAACCGCACTCCTTAGACCTCACCCCCATCCACGCAACTTGGCCTACATCAATTTTTTTTCTCCTCTGTTTTGGAACATCCAGTATTTCACTATTTCCTGGTCCCACAAGAACAAGCTTTCTGATAAGTTCCAAGTCCCACTACTGTTGGCCTCACATAGTCCCTGTCCCCTGTATCTCCTAGCCTTCCCACCTACACTCTCCTCCTAGATCAGATTTTTCCACCATTTCCCAACTGGGTGCTTTTGTCAATGCTTTCCCCTCTCCCTGCCCTAAATCCCCCCTTCATTGTTACATGCCCACATTTGCCTCTTCAGGGAGCACCTCTGACTCGCATTGCTGCCCTCATGTCTCAGGGAGCCCACAGGTAATTCATTTACTCCCCATGCCCTGTTGACTGAGACTGTGGGAAAATTGTAGAGCTAAGCCAATCACAAATCTTTGGGAAGCCACAGTGATTGGTCCAAGTGATTCAGCTGAGCCAATCAGATTCCTTCTACAGGCCACGATGCTGGGCTCAAATGACCAGCTGAGCCAATCAGAGTCATTCCTAAGGAGTCTCTAACTGGAACCGGTAGGGAAAGCTTCCTTCAACTGGGGAGGCAAGCTCAGAACCACGTGAGAGGAGGGGCCAGTCTTGCGGGGAGGCCGACAGTCAAGGAAACAAGTCAGAGAGGTAAAGACAGAAAGTCCTGAAAGTGTTGATTTCTTTGGCTCCAACTGCCTCTGTCATCTCCATGTTTTAACATGGAAACAACTCCAGAATCCTGCCAATAAATAACCATTCTACCTTTCTAAAAAGCTATCCAGAGTTGGTTTATATTTTTTGAAAGTAAAGAAAGTTGTGCTCCACAGTCCAGTCCTGGTAAAGTATGCATATTTTTTGCTGTTCGTTGTTCATCTATATGAGTCATCTCTCTCCATAAGGGGAAAGATCGTACCTCATGCCTTCCTCATTTTCCCCTCAACACTTAGCAAAATCTTGGGCACAGAGTAGATGCTCATGAAATACTTAGGCCCATGGAGTATATTATATCAGTTTGTAGGTTCCAGTTGCAAACAGAAAAATTCTAGATCATCTAGAATGAGCCTTAGAGCACCAGTCACAAATGTACAAGAATTGAGTCACAGAAAATTATGGTTTTCTCAGTAAAGGTTGCTTAAAACAAAAGCCCATTTATCTGCCTGCAGAAGACATTTAATCAATTTACATGAGGGATTTCAAAATTAGTCAGACTGTAATGAACTATGAAATACTGATTAATGCATTTTTGCAATGTTTGATTAGAAACTTAACATGTATGCTAGCACGTTTTTACCATTACAGTATTTACATGTTAATATTTTGCTTCTTACAATTGCCACAGTAGATATTCTGAATTGCAGAAGCAAAGCACGTTTCTAGTGAACAATATCTGACGTCTTTCTACCAGGAAGCACTTCTTGATGCTAGAGTGGGATTTTACTTGGAGGGGTGGGAGGAAGTAGCTCATAGGGTGCCTTCAGTATGGAACTGATTATTGGCTACTAAATTATTTGGGAGTTCTCCAGAAACCACTAGGGAAAGGAGGCATCCTCTCTCCCACCCCTATCCTCCCTGAATACCCAGGCATTCTTCAAAAGATGAATAATCCCAGGCTTACAAAGTCAGAAGATGCTGACTTTTGGCCAGAGTTTGAATTTAGCACACTGACCAAAATGTTTATTGGTTTCTCCCTAGGCCAAGGGAATGAGCTTACTGTTAATCAGGAAGCTTCAAAAATCCTCTTGAACTTATAGAGGCTACAGTTTCAATCTCCTGAGGATGCTTCCAAAGACTTCTGGGTCCGTGTGTTTCATGGAGAAGGCAAGTGAGTCTCTTATGCCCCTGGGAAGCCCTTTCTCCTGGAGGGATCAATCCACCCAAACCAGCAGGGGAAGCTGGAGTTATGACAGGGAAAACACAGTGACTTGCAAGAACCCGATGAATTAGAAGTACGATCTTCCTAGTTTCGGTTACGTAAAACAAATCCCACTTATACGCATACAGAAGACATCTCAAGAGGTGGGTTCACACACACACATACTGTTGAAATTAGCAACTAGGGAATTTGATGAAATAACTTTTTCAGAGCACAACCCCAACCATGAGACCATCTGACAAATGCTGGTTTTGGAAGGAACTCCAGTGGAAGGCCTACCTCCACAGAGCGTGCTAACTCCAAACAGAAATACACGAATGCGTTGACCTAGAGAAGAGGAAGAGGTTGCATGTGGGGATGCACACACGAGCACACACAGTGAAAGGGACATGTCTCATGATTATCACAAGGGCAAGCAATTATCTTGCATTTAGATTTTAAGCCTCCCTTAGAATGTTAAAATCATCCTTTCGCAGAATCGCCGTTATTCTGATTCATTAGCAAGGCATACTTATTAGGACCTTAAAATAACCAGGACTCTGGACATGTAAAAACATGTTTCTTGCCGTCATGACAACTAAATAACAACAATAATGCTTACATCCGAATGACTACAGGGAACATAGTTATTGTGCCTGAATATAGATAAGTTAATTATGGAATCATCAAAAGAACAACAGCTCTTGTCAATGCAAAAATGATTCTAAACTAATCAATAACTACGATCTTGTTTTGTCATTGGCTATTTGTTTCCAATATGGGATCTACATTTGGTCTCCAGTAGGAAAAAAAAAAAAAAGGAAAATCTTTCAGTTTAGGGTTGGTGGTTGTCAGTAGCAACAAATAATGGAAAATTGCCATCTGGCTTCTTTTTTAAATGAGATTTGAATAATCAATTTAATAATGGATAGAGCACTTGCTTACAGAAATAATCCATTGTCATCACTGGGAAAAAAAAAACTTTGGCACAGAAGGCAAAGCTCTGCAGTGTGGGTATAAGGTAAGGTAAATAAACATCTATGTACATGACACAGTTTTTATTTCCACTGCTGACTTTACATAAACTAGAGGATAACTCTTCCTCTAGATGCTTAGCTTTTCATATTCAGTGTTTAATAATCAGGACAAAATCTACAGAGCAGTCGGCTTGCTATAGGCATTCAACTCTACCGATGGTTCATAGAGAAAGAGGCACACACACATGGTAGATATTTTAACGCTTTTTTTTCCCCCTGTCGTTCTGTGACATATAGTGGGAGAGGCCTGATTTCAGCAGAACAGGGGAAATCAGAATGCATCTGGCTATGGGGTATATGTATGCGTGTGCATGTGTATGTGTGTGCATTCTTTCTATACAACCACATCACAGGAGAACATTATTCATAAAGGAAGAAAGGGGTAACACCAAGGTTCAGGGTGACTCATTCATTTACATGATGAAAATTAAAATATCAGAGAAAGGTGTTCCTACCCCATGCAAAGCAGAAATGATGACACCAGAATATGGGGCTTGTGTCATATCAGTATATGTTTTTTTTTTAAATGGAATATGCATGTGCAGTATCCCACTGGCCTCAAAAGATCCTTGAATCTTTTACTAAAAAAAAAAAATCACCATTTTTTTAAAGGAGAAATAAGGGGTGAATTCCAGGCCCTGCCGATTTTTGGAAAGCAGTGTTGTCTCCAGACAGCAGTGCCTGTGGTCCACTAAACTATCCTCCTGGAAGGCGGGGATTTCTCGTCGCCTCGCCTCCGTCACTTGAGAACGTGAGGTTATGACATGGGAGCCAGACCTCCGGACCCACTGGGGAAAGTTCTCTTTCATCCTGCACCGATTTTTCTGCTCTGGCTGAATCATTCTATGATTCTCCCTCTGAGGGTCAGGCCGTCTGCCTCTTCTCTGGCTAAATCTCCTGGACGTTCACCTGTGCCCTTCCCCTAAACCAGTTTACTTTTAATTCACTCCCCGGGGACCTGGAATGACCTGGACGCTCCCTGGGTCAGAGTCTCATTAACTTCCTTCTTTCATCGGGGAAATTAAAGCTGGTTGACTCTAATCCCTCTGGGACCCAACCTTGACCCAGGGTTATCGGCGCTCCCTTAACCCCAAGGCACGCCTAGCCCGCGCCTGCCTCGAGTCCTGCCCTGGGCCCCAGAGCGTTTGGTAAAGGCTCAGATCTGCTCGAGTCCTCTGCACAATTACGCTGTGCTTCTCCCACTGTTCAGATCCTCCCTCCGGCCGGAGCCTGTGAATTCCCTCGTCAGAGACCCGCAGTGACCACATCTGGCTTCCCTGCACTTCCCAAGGCCTCCACCTACTTCCTGGGAAGAGCAAAGACCGCAGGCATAACGTCTTTCACCTCCCACATCTGAGCCGTCACAATGATCTGATAACTGGTGTCCTTCTGTGTGTCCAAATTCCTTCTTCTTATAAGGACAACAGGCCCACCCTAACATCCTCATTTTACCTTAATTTCTTTAAAGGCCCTATCTCACATCAGAGTAGTCACATTCTGAGGAACTAGACCTCAACATATGTATTTGGAGACACACAGCTCAGCCTGTACCCTACAGGTGAGAGTGTTTAAAGGTTGTGCCCTCAGTAAAGGAGAGTGGCGGGTCATATTCTTGGAGGGCCCAGGAACTCTGGGGCAGGAAGGGAAGAGGAGATTGGCTCCCTGATACCAAGGTTTAGAGGGTCCAGCAGGAGAGAAGCTGATCGCCAGAGACCAGGGCTATGGGACAGGCAGATGAGGGAGACCCAGCCATTAGGGAGTCCCTGGCCCCTTTGCAAAACAGTCAGCAGTGCTGGGCACAGCAGCTGGAGGACTGTGCCCTGAGCAGCTAATAGGAGGCAGGAAAGCAGAGGCCAAGGGCACATGGAAAACGCCTGTGAGAAACTGAACAATAAGAACGAGGCCAATGGAGGGTCAGGTTGTAGATCCTAAGAGCCGGGGTGAGGGAAGATAACTGTAGAAGAAACAAAATTAAAAGCCCAAACCCATACTGTTTATTCAATCTGTATACCCTGTGGCTAAAAACCAAAAACATCTGCATAGAGAAAAATAATTCGAAGTTCAAACCAGGTTTATTATAATGCTCATTATAACAATTATTATTATATGTTTATCAGAGATCCGATGAACACATTGTGGTTATCATTTCATGAAAGTACCTGCTCTGCCAGACTTCTGCCGTGACGTGGAAGATGGGAAAACCCCAAACCCATTTCTATGGCCTCATCATCACCAAATGGTTCCGTGTAAGCCGGAGCTCCTACTTAACTACGTGACTCAGCAGGACAATGGAAATGCAAGCGGGTCCCTGCACAGTGAGTGTGCTCACGGCTCTTTCCAAACTCATAGCATCTCTGTGCCGCTTTCTCTGCCCCATGAGCACATGGTGATCCTGTATCACTGGCCTTCTTGGTGGGCACCCAGGGAACCGTTCATCCTGGTAGCCACATTTGCATATGGATTCAGCCTCATAGCAAGTGAACTGCCGTGCGAGGTGTTTGTGAGGTGTTTGAACTGGGATGTCAATTATTAAGAGGTTTGAGAAATTAACTCCACAGGCATAAAATATTTGGCTGTTGCCTATACGGACAATTATTTTTTTGTGTGTGTGCTCTATTCACATCAGACAAGAAAGCCCTCATTAAAGGAGGACACTTTCATGAATGTTGTAGATATTTCCTATCCTTACGAAAAGGGTCCTCTCTGTCTCAGGGTCTAGGCTGCTTATACAATGGTAGATCCATCAGCTCCATAGTAATGAACAGGTTGGTAGGATTTTGCTGGGGATAACAGCGTGGACATGGCTCAGATCTGTTAGCTTTACTTACATGAGGACATTGTCACCTTTGGACCATTGGCTCTCTGCACTTCATTGGAAAATCTAAAGCTAGCTCTTTACAAAGCAGGAAAAGCATTCCCTGAAGACGGGGTGGTGACCGGCACCTCTCCTCAAAAGGACAACACGCTAAATGGCTTGGGAAGGAAAGGCAGAGCAGACTACAGTTCGGTAAGGAGAGGGTGATTGACTCAAGATGGGGTGATAAAGATCAATTGCCATGGCTGGGAGTTATGACACCAACAAAGTTACAATGACATTAGCACAAAGAGAGAGACACAAATCCATTACGAAGATACAATCAAATATTCAAAAAAGCCTGGCACGCTCATTACTTATTCATGCTAATACAAGTATATTAAGAAATCTAAACAATGTTGGTGCTCAATCACTCACAAACCAAATGAGGTTTTGCATTTATCAGACCCCCGTCATCAGGGCCCAGTAGAGCTGTACAAAGGTGGTAATGTGACATAACTGGAGATATTTATATCAGCCTACATGGACTGAGAGATACACTAGGATTTATTAAACTGAGTAATGCCGTCACATTCAGCAGAGCAATAAAAGAAATAACTGTGCAGAAGTCATTTCCCCAGACAATAAGATTTACCTTCGCAATCTCTTAAAGATGTTATATCTGTTTTCAAAGGGTCGCTGGCAGCATTTTCTACCCTAATAAACTATTTACAGATTTAATTTTTTCAACAAAGGGCAGTGTGCCCAAAAGTAGGTTCCATCCCTGAGATGCAGTGACGGACACTCGGCCTTTCTTTTCCTGATGACTCTGAGCCCAGGCAAGCATATCCCGTTTTCTCAGGGACATGACCTCAATTTCCAATAAAGAGAAGTGGATTCAAGATTCTGAGAGGCAACCCCCATAGTGTCTAAACACATGGATTTGGGGGAGCCTGAGAGGACATTTAATAAGATACATAAGCTTAATCGTGAAGAGCGGGGCCTGGAACACAAAAGAATATCCTGGAAAATGGATCAGGCTCTGGCATGAGTCTGATCAGAAGTCCTTTACCTTCCAGAAGGTTTATGCTGTGCTGGCTTCTGAGATAATCCTCTCTCCCTCCATCTTCTCTGCCTGCCTTAGTGGCCTCTGCTTCTCAGGTCCTCCTGTGGGCATCTGCATTTCTATTCTGGAGTCCACCTCTTCACTCTCCCTGACTGACCTGATCAGCCATGCCCACAGCAGCCAGGGCACCTTCACTCTGGTAATTCTCAAAATTCCATCTCCAGCCCAGACCTTTCTCTGGCATCTCAGGGCCTCACACTCCATTGCTGACCTCATCACCACCCTCCGGCCAGGTGCCCAGCAGCCAGTCTCTTTTGATCCCTCTTTACCTAACGCTTGTGAATCACTTCCACCCCTTCCCTCTGGCCTCCTGGAAAATGCCTCACAACGGGTCCTCAGCCTCTTCCTCATCCACTGCTGCAATCCCAGCCCATCTCTCCTGCCCCCAGAGTGAACTTTCTGAACATATTTGGATCTTGCCGGTGTCCCTGCCCAAAGGGACTGTCAATGGCCTACATAGTAAAGTCCAAACATTTTCCAAGTCTATGTCCAGCCCTATTTGCTCTCAGTAAGCACATGCCTTTGCTGACATCTAGGCATCTGCATGAAGCCTAGGTTATGGCTTTGCTATAAGACACACCATCTCCCCAAACGGTCCATGCACCCCATTCTTCTCGCTTGTGTGGGCAATGCTGGGAAGCCTTCTTTCTCCCTCCTTCAGGCACTATAAAGGCATCTCTTAGGGGAACAGTCTGGATCCACCAGCACTCGACCTGTGACCCTCAGATCCTGTGCCCTCCTCCCCGTGACTCCCAGGGAGATGTTTATGCTACCCCTGCCGAGTTCCACAAGGAATGCTAAAGGGCCGGCATGGGCACAGTGCCTCCCTCATGACTGCCGTCTGGGCTGGCCTGATTCCTGTCCCACGGCAGATGCTGCCCCACTCATTGCAAAAATGTCTCCTTTGCCTGTTTCTCTTCTGTGTGCAAGGTCTAGAATTGGTATCAAAGTCTAACAAGTTCATGCCTGGTGCCAGGCAGAAGGGAAAACTCTTTCCCAATAATCCATGTCATAATCAATTCAGGCCATCTTGAGGGGGCTGTACAGGACTGTGCTAATCACTCCAAAAAATACAGGAAAAGGACAGTCTGCTGCTGCTCCCGGCACTTCAGAGTCTAACTGGATAATCTTAAGAAGTGATTTCAAGAGACTCAGCCTGTACCAGCACCGTCCAGTTGAAGGCTACCTGCTGGAGTAAAGGTTTGGGAGCTACGGATCACAGTTCTGGTTTACCATACCTGGCCTCCTGGAAGGAGGTGACCAGTTGTGTGTCCTTGATCTCTGGTCTCCGTGTCCTCACCTAGACAAGTCTTCAGAGGAGGGCACTAGCATTGACACCACGCGTGCTGGAAGGTAAGTCCCAGGTGGGCCAGGACCCACTCTCTCCCGTTCACTGGTGTACCCCAATGCCTAGCGCTTGAGGGGCACTTAGCAATATTCAGGGAGAAAGGAATCAGTGAAGAAAAGAATGGAGAACATTATGATATAAAAACAAAGCCATTTTTAGGGAGAGATGGCTCCTGAGGTGAACCTGAAAAGAAGTTCAGAATATAATGTGAGTTTTGTATTTTTGCTTCTGTGCTTAAATAAGAATATTCTGAACCCTTTTCCATTTTCTAATTCCTATGTTCTCGTTCACAGTCTATAGTAACTAAAGTTTCCCCACACCGCATCTCTTCATTCTGTACAAGGGATATGCCATTTGAATTCCCAGGGGGACAACTTGTTCTTTTCTCTATGAAAGGTCAGCGGCAGCTGCATCTCCTCCCCCCCCACACCCACCAAGCTGCTTCTACACCCCACACCCCTCTCTTAAGGAACGAACTTCTCTGCCCTGTGAAGGCTCTGGGTGCCCTGAGTCTAGGCTGATACCAGCTAATTCAGACAGGTGGAGGTGAAGAGAAGAATGGATTATCACCAATGAGAATATAAAGTCACAAGCTAGACACCAAAGGAAAGATGCTCACTTGAGCTTTTCATGGGTCTGTTATTTTCAACAAGCTCATTCACCAGATATTTAATGACTATCAGTGAACAGTATAGAAAAGGCCTCTGTTCAAGGGACCCATAATGTTTGTAGACAGAGTCATTCAAGCATTCCACTTAAACAAAAAAAAAAATATCCCTGTGTAAAGCCTGGTCCAAAAGTTACTTCCTTTAAAAAAAAAACACTTCTTTGTACCTCATGCAAAGGGAAACAATATGCCAGCCCAGGCTCAGTTTTATAAATGTATAAATCAAAGAACAGGATCAATATGGTTCTCCATTATCAATACCCCAACACAGGTCGTACAATGCCTTCCCCAACTGAGAGGAGAGGCTCTGTTGAACAAAAGTCCTAGTATAATTTCCTCGGAAATTAAAAATAAAACTACCATCCAGCAATCCTACTTCGTGGCATATATCTAAAGGAGATGAAAACAGGGTCTCAAAGAGATATTTGCATCACCATGTTCATTGCAGCATTATTTATAATAGCCAAGGTATGAAAAGAACCTAATTCCCATCAATCAATCAATGGATAAAGAATATGTGCGGTATATGTTACATATGTATATACATATATGAATATTATTCTGGCATGAGAAAGAAGGAAGTCATGCCATTTGCATCAGCATGGAAGAAATTTGAGGATATTATGCTAAGTGAAATAAATCAGAGAGAGACGAATACTGAATGATATTATTATATGTGGAATCTAAAAGAGTCCTAGAAAAACTCATGGGAACAGAGCATAAAGTGGGTTACCAAGGACTGAGGGGTGGGAGAAATGGGGAGATGTTGGTCAAAAGATACAAACATCCAGCTATAAGATAAACAAGTTCTGGGGACCTAGTGTACATCATGGTGATTTTAGCTAATAATACTGTATTATATACAGGACAGTAGATTTCACCCAAAAAGACATGGTGATTATGTGATGTAATGGAGATGTTCACTAACACTATAGTGATAATCATTTTGATATTCATAAATGCATCTTAAATGTACACCATGTTTTTATGTCAATTATATCTCAGTAAAGAAAGAAAAACAAACCTAGTACCACTTTTTAGTATTTTTTTCAAGGTCTATTAGGTTGAATCACACATAATCGCTGATATTTTGACCATTTTTGCCCTACAGTCAACTCAGTTTTAGATGGTCTAGCCCACCACTTTAAAGAGTATAATAGTTTTAAGCATAATAGGTCTGTTATGGAAAGCAGCATTCCACCCACACACACTCTCCCTTTTCCCTTTCGCAGAGACAATCACTTTCACCTCTTCAGCTGATTATCTTGGCATTTATTTCCATGTCTCTCAATAGCAGTTCTGTATCTCTGCTTCTTGACTTTTTTTCAGTTAGGCATTATCTATGAACCTTTCACTTTGGAAGGTGAGAACTTAATTCTTTCCCCATCCTTACTGCACACATACCTTTGTCCCATTCCCTATCCTCACTAACAGTGTATCATAATGTTAATTAGTTCAATATTTGGTGTTATGTCATTATGATGATGTAAATGTCCTTCACAAATGTTTGTTTGTAAACAATCATTCCATTTCCTTTCTTGAAAAACCTTTTGTTTCCTTAGAGGTAATAGGTGTTCCTTGGCTTTCTTAGTTTTCCACATGCTTTTCACTAATCCAACCCCAGGTTTTTCTCCAATTGTCCAAATCATTTCTCAAGAAGTGCAAATGCGTCAGAAATTCTATTTCCTTGACATGCCTCCCCCATGCCTGGCTTGCAGCCGCCATTGTGGGATGGCCCTCACCTTCACCTGTGTTGGGTCTCCTGCTTCCTGTATTGTCTTTCTCTCTCTAGTTTACTCTCTTGTTCTGGTGGAGCACATCTGCCCGTAGTTTTCTGATATGTAGGAAGCAAATTATTTCAGAACTTGTGTGCCTGAGAATGTCTCTATTCTCTCTTCATACTTGATTGATAGTTTGGCTAGGTAGAAAATTCCAAGATGTACATCATTTTCCTTCAGAATGAATTTCCAGTGTTGTTGATGAGAAGACCGAAGCTCTCTTTTCATCTGTCTCTGTCTCTCTCCCTCCCATTGTAGAAGTTTGTGTTCTTACTGGTTATAAATTTCACAGTGATAGGGTGCTGTGCGGACCCATGTTCATCAATTGAGCTTGGCTTTCGGTATGGAAACTGTTCTTCTGCAGTCATAGGAAATTTTCTTGAATTATTTCCTCAATGATCTCATCTCCATTTTCTACATTCTCTCTTTCTGGAACTTCTATTACTCAGATCTAGATGCTTCCTATAGCATTCCTCTGATATTTTTTATCCCTTATCTCCTGTTTTCTATACTTGGTTTTTTTTTGTGTGTGTGCTACTTTCTGGATAATTCTCTCAAGTTTATCTTCTAACTTCATGGGGTGGGGAGGAACAAGGAGCTGTGATATTTTTTTTAACAGATTCTGCAAACTCTTGAGCCTCTGTGGTATCCCATGCTGTAGGTCTGTGGACTCTTTGCTTTACCTACTGGCTTGGGAATTGATATCCTCCACTCCTCCAAGAACTGTACTACTCACCCATTTGTTTCCCACCTTCCAAAATTCTATTCCTGCTATTTAATATCCCATTTCTCCTACCCTTGTGCCTTTAAAATTACCATGTCCTGTCTTTTCAGTAAGGATACAGGGGTGAGACCAAAGCTCTACTTTATGTAATTTACAAAAGGTTCTCTATAATATACATGCTGCAAATATTTTCTTCCATTCTGACACTTGCATTTTGCCTCACGTGTACGACATTTCCCTAGATGGATTTTCTTTTGACTTTTATGTAGACAAATCTGTCGATCCTTCTGTCTGCTAAGTGAAATCTTTTAAGAGAAGACCTTACCATCATGCTTTCTAGTCGCTTCTCTTTTAAGGGTTTGAGGCATCCTCTGGATAACACCTTTCTTAATAAAGAAAGCTAAAACTCTGAAAGCCCTCCCATTCCTCCCCTGAGAACCTTCATTCCACCATGTGGAAAGTCCCTGATAATTATTGGGACTTAGCAATTGGCCTGAGTGCCTCCCCTACCCCAGTAAGAAGCACAAAACCCACTTCACTAGGCAGGATGTGTGTATAGTCCTTACCAAGAGAGCACCCATTCCCAAATCAGTACCTGTTCCTGCCTCTTGCAGCAAAACCCTATATGTAGCCCTGCCTCCTCCCCAAGTGTGCTTCATTAGCCATGCTACTCAAGGCCATGTTCCACTGGGTGCAGCCCTGTAAAGGAGCAAAGCCAGCCCCAGACACCCTCAGACAGGGCTTGGCTTGATGCCATTTATAAGCAGGGACTGATAAATCCAGAGCTTTGGATCAGATAAACTTTGATGAATTGTTTCTTAGTGTGCTGGTAGCAGTACCTACTCCTGTCTACTCTGAGCTTTGTTTTGTTTAACCAACAGCAAAGGCAACAATGTTTGAAAGCCATCACACTGGTGAGGGATGGCAGAGATAGTCTCCTGCAGAAGGGGACCGAGAGACAGAAAAGTACAGAAACTCACAGCCCTGTTCAGAAACCCCAGTGCTTGGCAAATACAACCCATCTTCCTCCACCTTGAGATTCTGAACAGGAACAAAGGTGGCGTCATATGGTGGCCCAGAAGAGGTCCCTGGGCCTCCTGGTGAATGCTGAGTATCGCCAGAGCCTTCCCTTAGCTGGGCATGCCCCACTTGCTCTGGTCCACCTATACCTGAAACAAGTGGCACAGCGACCCCAACTACTCCTCGGAAAGAGGCAAAGTGCCGTCGCCCCGTCCCCCTCATGTTGGTGAAAGCACAGCTCTGCCCTCATCCAGTCCAGGGTATCCAGCCTATTTCACCCACATAATACCCCCTCATGAAGTGGAATCAACCAAATGATAGCTGTGTTGGCCAATCAAAAAAGCAAGCAAATTTTGCCTATACACCAGGGGAAAAGTATTTGAAAAGCCATAAAGTTCTCTAAAAATGCAGCTGCATGATTCAGTCCTGCTCAAGTTCCCGGTCATGGCGGGGATAGGGCACAGCACAAGCAGCACCCCCCTTACCACTCCAGACCCCTCCCAGCCTCCACAGACTAGGCGTTCCGTCCCATCAGCCCTCATCACTTTCCACGGGAATGAAGAAAAGAATGCAGTTTTCCCAGGTGAGAGGCTCTCTGGGGAGATGAGACACGCGGAGCTGCTCGGTCTCCTGATCCCGGTTCCCCAGCAGAAGCAAACATGTCCAGACCCGGCACAGCTGTGGCCCAATGTGCTCGGGCCTAAAAATTCTCTAAATCTGTTGCTTCCTCTATAAAGTGGAAAGAGAGTGGCCCAGGCTTGGGAGACAGCAAAATCTGATTCCAAAGACCAGCTCTGCCACTGACTCGCTGTGCAGCACTGGGCAAGTCGATATCCTTTTCTGAACTTGATGACTTACTGTAAAATGGAGATTTATACCTCAGCATATAACTCATCCACTTAGTCATTCAAGAAATACTTATGCAACTCCGAGTGAGCCCTGGGCAGGGTTCTGGGTGCGGGCAATGGGGGGGGAGCGAATGTCCGAACTATGGAGGGTGCAGCACGGATAAAGGTGCTGAGCAAGTAATGGCTGCAACGACTCTTAAAACTGCTAATGAGCTTCGTCGTGAGGAGCAGCTGGAATTAAAGTATGTTCGTGTCTTTTGTAAGTATGAAGCTCTTTGCAGACATGAGCTCATATTTCTTCTATGGGTCAAACTCTAAGAGAAAGCCGGGTGGTTACCCTCAGCCTCTGAAGTGTTCCAAGGTAAGAGCTGCCACCAGTCCTTGCTGGAGCGCCCATCTAACCACACACAGCCTTCTTAAAATTCATGCCATGAACAGGCATTAAGGACATCCACTTCCAAGCCCCAGGGTGCCTCTTCTGCCTTGCGCTTCTCTGCCCACTGCAACTTTAAGCATAAATATCAGGATTTAAAATTGCACATATTTGTGTGGATGTATATGTGTAGATAGTTGATAGATAGATGATAGATAATAGATAGAGATAGATGACAGATAAATAGATGTTGGATGGATGCGGACAGATCCACGATTGCCTATATACAGTAAAGGCTCTTTAAGGTAAGCCGTAGGAAGTTGAATGGCCTACAGAACTAAACGGAACCAATCCTGCCCCCAAAAGAGGTTATGGAGAGGAGGAAAAAGCAGGGAATGAGGGTCACTTGGTACTGCTATATTTAACCACAGCACACCATTGAGCTCTACTGGTCGAATCCTGCACAGATAAGGGCCATAGCAAAATAGGTTGCACATGAGTAACTGTGAATGGCTCAGGGGTCAAGTTACTTAGGGGGCTGGTCTGTCATTGCACAGAAGCACCTTACTTATAGGCCTTTATCCATGCATGACAAATGGCTGGAACCAGAAAGGCACACACAGGGGAGAGAGAGCAAGCCTGTGTTCCTGCACAAGTTCAGAGGTCAGCACGTGCCAGGCTCTGGGCAACACCAAAGTTCACGGCTGCTGGTTCCTGCTGGAATGGCCAGCAAGGCACTACAGACTGTTCCCCTTCCCAGGAGCATGGTTCTCTGGGTCTTTCCAGCACCCTTCCAGCACCCACACACCAAGTACCAATGGACATATCTGGTAGACTTCCAGGGACTGCTGCCTCCCTTGAAGGTGACAGAGGGAACCCAATTTTCATTCCACCCCCAATCACAACGGTAAAATCAGGATGGAAACCCAAAGACCCATTTTTGTATTTAATTTCCATTGATTAAAAAAACATATAAATGCAAAGATGTTGACACGATTAAGCCATTATGGTCTATTGTGCAATTATTTCTCTGAGAGTTCATGACAGCTCAATTGGAGGCATAATGGACTATTATGCAATGACATCTTTGCTGGGGTTTTTTTTTTTTTTTTTGCTTGTTTTCCTCTTTTCCTTAATTGTCTTTCCTTCATCTTTCCTCCTTTAAAAAAAAAAGAATTTTTCATTTGCAGATCATTGACTTTTTAATGTCAGATTATTTACTCAATAGTCAATAACGATGCCTTTGGATTCATTATGGGCTATCGTGTAAATAGCTAATTGCATTAATTACAGCCTTTTTACAAATGTTTAGTTTGCAGCTCATCGCCCCCATGGCCCTTGTAATTGCGGCTAGCAGGGCTGATGGGCAGGCCCAGGCCCGGGGTGTGCTTGCGGACAGGCACATGTCTGTCGCTTTGGTTCCAACCTGACCAAGTTATAACCAATAACCAAGTCGGTGTGTAGGCATGTGTGTGAGTGCACATGTGTACGTGTGTGTTCAGAAGGAGCAGCTGTGGACGTGTGCATTTTTTATCCTACTTCATATTTACAAAGATGAGGAGTGATTATTCCTACACAGCTGAAAACTTTATTTTGAAAAACAGTGCTAATTTACAAAAGATGTTTTTCATTTTCCCATGACTAGCAAAGACCAACATGTGAAGACATAGTGTTTCCATGAGGCACTTTCCTTTGCAGATTGTAGCTCGTTATCTTGAGAATGGACGCAGACCTTACAGAACAACTTTGCCAGGAACTGGGCAGCAGACTGATGAGGTCCATTGCCTTCTTGAAATAGGGCTCTGTGTGGGTCAACTGAAATCCCTGTGGGCACAGAGTCTTTTTGCAAGCCATCTAATGTCTTCGTAGTGTCTTATTTTGCATGTATATTGGAGATAAACTGAGGCAATAATGAACCAGGGCTTCCCTGAGTTAGCTGGTATTCACTGGTGGCTACTTAGACCAAAGGATTGATTCCCCACTCTTGATGTTTTCTCCTCTCTAAGCTCCCTCACCGACTGTGGCCCTTTATTTCATTATCCCATATGATTCCAATTCATTCCTTCAGTTACTCCTTCCCAGAACCACTTCATACCTTCGACGTCTTGGACAACACAGTCCTTGACAAAGTTGTCAGTCAAATGGATTGCTTTGCATGGCAGGGGTTTCACAGCAGATTCAGAATCTGTCACTCTTTAAAGATAACTCATGACACTTCCCAGTAATCACATATAGTCGGTATCTTGAATAAGGAGACACACAAGTGGCACTTTGCCCTATAACATCCTCCATAACTAGGGCTAGCCTCCCACAGTCCACTGGGAACCAGGCTTGTCTGAAAACGAACCTCTAGCAAAATGGCCACCCACCTCTGCCTGGTCCAGGAACACAAAAGAACCACGACCAATCATCAAAAGCCAATGAATCCAAAGAGGGCATTTGTCAGTCAAGCAAACAATGTAGCTCATGCTCACCTGAATGTATACCTTCCAAAATCTCTTAACTAGGCATCACTTCAAGTTCAAAATTAATGACACTTACTAAACGTACTACAGAGAAATGATTATCTTTCTTGCATATAAAAAAAAAAAAACTGGTATTGGAGATTGACCCAGAAAGTCAACTTCTGAGTTAGGTACTAAAGGCCAGTGGTGATTTCATCCAGCAGCCCCCTCTATGTCTGTGTCCGTTTGTCTTAGACAATAAGATCTACCTTCCCAACTGTGATCAGGAATCTGATCCACAGATACATGACCCCATGTGAATTCTGCTGTGTACCAAAACAGGAAAAAACATGCAGATATTAAAAAACATTTTAAAATTTAAACTAAAAAGTACAAAGGTTTGGAAAGTTAGCCTTCAGATAACTAGAAAATCTAATTGCCCAGATGTTCTCTAATGGGAGGCATGTGACCCCTGAGTAGCCAGTGTGGAAATGTGGTGTATACAGTGGTGACAAAGTGCTAGGTCCCTGGGCCTTTATAGTTCCAGTTCTTGGAACTTGAAATTAGCAGGCTGGTGGGATACCACATAAATAATCCCCACTATCCACATACATAGTCCCTCACCTCCAGAATGTTTTCTTCTTCTATCCGATAACTTTTTAAATAGTAATGGTCAGCAATAATTCTAAAATACTCTTAAATGCACAATTTCACCTACTTTTAAGTGGAATAAATAAGTCCAGCCTAGGAATCAAACAAGAAAATATACACAGGACTAGCTTGGATGAGATTATGAATTTATCATTCAACTGAGAAGAGAATCTGAAGCCACATAACATCACAAAGTGCGTTAACATTATAATGTCCTGTGTTTTTTTTCACATAAGGAACAAAGGTCACATGTGTCCCATCTAGGTACTTCAGGTGTCCAGATCTAGTCAGATTGTTCCATTAAAATTTGGAGATTTGGAAGAAAGGGAGAGAGAGAGAGAGTTTACTAACTAGAAAGTTCCTTGCACTTTCGAACCTTTGTTGCAAGTGTCAAAACCAGATGCATTCACCAAAAACATCCTCTGGGTATCTCATGGAACTACAAGAACGGGTCCGGGTCCAAGGACCCCTGGGAGGCAAAGCATGCAGGGCCCTTGACCTCTCCCCACTACTGCCTCAGCTCACTGCTTCCCCATCTCTCACTCAGCCAAGGTGGGCATCCTGGCTTCCCCCCACATTTCCACTGCTGGAGAGAAACAAACTTGTCACCCCAAATCTAAAAAAAAAAAGGTCCAATTATCATGTGCCCACCACTGGACCTGTCAGCACTCTGATCATTAGAATCCCCGCTGAGCACCAGGAGCGTACAAATACGGTGCCGTGGGATGGATGGAGTGGATTCTAAAATGAGAGGAAGGAAGCCTGGGATAAACAGAGGATTCTCTACACACAGGCGGGACTTGCCTTGGGAGCGATTGTGACCATCGTTCGATGATCCATGACCAGGTATACTTGGTGGGCAGTAGCAGGGTCAGCCTAAACCAGGGTTTCAGACAATCAGCCAGCCACTGTCAGGCCTTTGCAACATGGCCAGCAAGAGAGAGGGGTAAACTTGGCCCCTGACCTCATGCAGCTTGGGGTCTTAGAGTAGAGAGAGATTCCCTAGCACTGCTACAAGCAGAACGGATTTAATTGGAAGCTTTGTGGTGTCGGCTGGTGGTAACAGTCAAGTAACTGAGCTCCGTGGGAGGGTGGGAGATGGCAGATGAGGTGAAAGGGATTTGTATACGCAGCTCTCAGAACAGCAGCTCTGGGGCAGTCAAAGGACTACGGGGTAGCTCTCACCTGCAAATTACCTTCAGGTTATGAAGTAGAGAGTGGGTCCACCTCCCAAGATTGATGCCACAAGTCCCCTAAAAATCCCTGAGGAAAAGGTGCTCTCCCTACGTGAATCTCCTGGCAAGTGTATACAATGGTATTTTTCCCTGAGACTTAGAATTCCTTATTTAATTTCCCAGGCAGATCTGAGACTTGGAATCTCAAAAGGTTCAGGGAAGCAACGTCCTTGTCCAAAAGGAAAGCATTCACTGAGGTAGACGTAGGGTTTGGAGCATCAGAGCCCTGGGTTCCGGTCCTGGCTCTAGCCTGGGAACTCCTAAGGTTTCAGACCATCATGCCTGCAATCCGTGAACTTGCTCTGGGTGCCAATTACCAGCTCAACATCTGAAAACTGAAAAGGCTACTTTGTGAAAATCATTATTCTCCTGGCAAACACCTGCCAGGTGAGGTGTACCAGATGACGTGCATGGACTTCACTTGAAGAAAACCCAAGATCAATCAATTGGTGGCAAATGGAAGAAGTATTCATATTATGAAGGATAATTCGTACCATAAATAATTCATTTAAGAGTCCTTTTTAATAGCAAGATCCTCTGCAGCTTTTAAAATAAGAGCCAATTATTAAAAGTATGTTTTTCATACAGTTTCAGGAATATGCAAAACACTCTATTTTTAAGAGTATTTAGAACTCTAGGAAGAATGGAGATGGAAGTGAAAGGAATATCTTAGCGCAGTGATTTTCAAGTGCACAGAAGTACCAACGGTGACATTTGTCAAAAAGGCCCCCGTGTGCCTCTCCCAGACATCCTGATTCTGCAGGCCTGGAGTGGACCCAGTAAGCATGATGCTGGAGATCCAGAAATTACATTTTGAGAAACACCATGCCCACTAATTAGGAAACAGAAGCCCTGAGAGCTTCAGTGACTCTTAGCATCACAGGCAAGCTGGTCAGCGCCAGGACCAGAACCCAGGGATGCCCCAAACCCTACCTCTGCCTCAGGGACGGCTTTTCAGTAATGACTAGATGATTAATGGCTTCAACAACAAAAATATTTTATCTCTAATTCTGATAACACAATTATTTCCCAGAGGGTGGGACAAATAGAATATAAAGCAGAAGATAAGGATGTTTTATAAATTGGCAAAGAAGGCTCCAGTCTCATATTAATCTACACAACTTCACTCTAAAGACAAGTGCATTTACTTTTTTTTTTTTTGCTCTAAAACAGTAGACTGAAAGCAAACGATCAGACGAAAATCAAATGAAAGCCCAAGTCATCCTCCAAAAAAGAATACTGAGCAAACTTTTAATGCAGATAATCCTGGAACAATTTAATAGCTAAGTGATCCATGATTTTTCTTAACATATATCGTCATTAAAGGAGAGAGAGAAAAAGCGAAGAAATATCTTTGAGAACCAGTGGATTCAATGTCATTTCTTTCTCTTTTACTTAATTTTCCAGGTATCTCAGCATGATCTGAATAAATTATGCTGACAATACCATAATATAAATGATAAATCATCAACGCAAGTTTAGTGATATATTGCATGAGATGTAAATAATAACTAGGATTGCTAATTGGCTGGCTTCTTAGGAACAAAGCTGTAGCCGCGTGACTCCACCAGTCTGGGCTCAGTCGTTAGGCATTTCTGCTGGTCTGGACAGTAAAGCACAGCCTTGCAGACAAACCTTTGTATGGATATCGTTTTGGCCTGAGAGCACAGGCAACGTTTCTTTGTTCCTTCCAGAGCACCAGCGGGCTGACACCTCACATTGCTTCCATGAAGAAATTGTGTCCCCTTAGAAGAAGCAACAAGATTTGACAAGTAAACCACTTCATTTCAGTTAAGTGGCTGAATCTTTCCAAAAAACTCTTCTGACTCATTTTGATTCCTTTTTTTTTTTGCTTTGATAACGATTTGATTACAATTTCATTTGACCAGAAACATAAGCTGTTTCTATGTGCTTCTTATTTTGAAAATACCTTGTTAGCATTCATCATATGTTTATGGAGCTTAAAAATATATTTTGTTTCATTTTCCCAAACAAATCCTTCTGCTTTCTGACAGGGTTGAGATTCCTATCTGCCGTGTTCCCGTTGTGTCAAACAATGTCTTGAGGAAAAAAAATAACCTGATGTATTGTGGACATATTCATTCTTTCGACTGAGAATGCCAGGCGTGGATCTGGGTCCTGAGGAAACATGGAACAAAGGTCATGGACCAAGTCCTTACTTCCAAGGTCTTCTATTCTAGGGGTAGGCAGAGAGTAAAGAAAAATAATCGATTTAAGATCATGTCCAACAAAGCAGGACAATGGGATGGGGAGTAACAGATATGGGTGGTGAGAGAAAGCCTCCACGAAAAGGTGGCATTTGAGTCGAACCTGGGAGACCAGGATCCAGCGTGCAAAGATTTAGGGAAAGAGTGTTCCAGGCAGACAGGACAGCATGTACAAAGGCTCTGAGGCTGCACAGCCTGTGGAGCATGAGGTGGGGGGAAGACAAGGGACAAGAGGAGCAGTGGCTGAAGAATTGTCTTCCTCTGTGCAGACAAGATTCCACCCAATGGACCGTTTGGTGGAAAGTGGCATTTCCTTCTGCCACCCCTGGGGTCCCTGCACAAACCTCCACCCCCAAGCTCCCACTTCACAGGACACCTTCCATCAGTGGGACTGTGACTTATGAGTCTCCACTGATGCAGCTCCTATACGTTGTCTTCTCCTAGGTTCTTGTGTTTGGTATTGGAGTTTGTTCCCTCCCCAATCCTGTTGGTTTCCTGAAAGTAGGGCACTCTGCTTGAAGCTTTGGCCAGCTCGCTGTAAATGTGATCCAGCCCTGGGCTGGTCCCAGATGCCACCATGAGGGACTTGGCCTAGAGGATGGTTTCAGTGTTCACTGCCACTTTGGGACCCAGGCACCCAGAAGCCCAGCCAAAATCCGCCCCCCTCCCCCCACCCCCACCCCAAATCAGGGGCTGGAATATTGTTCCAAGCACACACATACCCTAGCCTACTGCCCCTTTTTCATCAGTCAGTAACCCTGGTAACTCACCATCTCTAGGGATATGAGAATGTAACAGATGATGTCCCTGACTCTTGAAAATGGGGACCATAAATACATTCCCTGGCGAGTTCCCTTAAGCTGATTACAGTGAAGACAACCGTCTTGAAGAAAAGTTCTCAAGAATAAGGAACTTCCTTTAAATATTCCTCCTTTGGATAGGCCAGCAGCCCTACTTCTTTCCAAGGGTTAACTTGGATACTAGCTTACACTCCATGGGATGATTAGCAGCCAAAGGGAAGATTTTACTGTCAAAAAGTATCAAGACAGGGACTGTGGGCAAACGGAAGTCCTGCAAGATTCAGCAACTGTCTTCTTGCTGTCATTTCTAAACCCTCACCCCACTATCATCAAACCCATTTATGAAGCACTCTGTCTGCATAGAGCTCCAATCTAGGCCTGGGACAGAGTAAGTTAAGCAGAAACACGTCCCCATCACAGAGGTGAGGATGCATCAGGGAATGACAGGAATAAAGCAAACAAGCTAGTTAAGGCAGGCATTATGCCAAAAGGCAAAGTGACGAAGTATCTACATTAAGCGCAGGCAGAAAGGTCAGACGATTCTAGTAGGGACAAGAAGTAGAGAAAGAGGGCCTTATGTAAGTAGGGAATAATGTTTCCATTTGGATCCCAAAGGGTTCCTTATCCAATGGAAAGGTTTATCTACAGGAATAAAGGACAAAAAGATGAACATTTATTTATTTAATTTTGATATTAAAAATATAAATCAGACTTCCAGTTCAGGAACAAGATGGCCTCCACTCGCCTTTCCCTGCCTTTGCCCTCTAAATAGAACTGAAGGTCAGGAAACAGCTCAACAAACAATGATAAAGGGACTCCAGAAGCTGAAAAGAAGACAGTGGATTAGCCAGGAACCTCAGAACTTGAATGATGACATGGTGAGTTCCTCTAGGTTTTCTTTTTTATCCTCCATATCCTCCCAGACTAGGTTTCAGAGAAGACTGAAACTGAAACTGTCACTCACACACACACACACACACACACACACACACACACACACACAAGTGAAGCCAGAGGATTGGGAAAGGGGAAACCCAACGAAGACCTGGGAAATCCCAACACTGCTCCATAATCCATGTCCTGAAGAATGGTCAGACTTGCAGGAAGTAGTGGAAGCAGAAAAGCCCAGATATCTGACCCCTGTTTTACAACCAGGGTCCTGAAGCATCTGATCACCAGCAAAGCTCCAGGATATTCCGCACCCAAATGCACAACCAAATATCAATAGGCAGTACAATCTGCAAGCAGCAACGTGGCAACGACTAAATGCTATTTCTCCTGGTGTCCAACCAGGGGGATGAAATCCAGGCCCACTAGCTTCTGCCTCTCCTCCTCACAAGGTCACTCAGCAACAGCAGGCATCCCAGGAAAGCTCCTCTGTCTCCACAGAAACACTAGCAGTGATTGATGGGGACCCCCAGCAGCACCGGGTGGAAGCAGACCAGAACAACACTATAAGGGCTCAGAAAACTAGAATGTCTCTGGAACTGAAGTCCACAAAAGTAGACCAGAAACTGCACACTAACTAAACAGAAGAATGGCCCTGAAAATAGATTTAAACAAGATCAAGAGTCCTCTAACAGAACAATCAAAATGTATAAGGTACAATCTAAATTCATGCCTCATACCAAGACCAGGAAGCCCATAATCTGCATGAAGGAAGATGACAACCTGTCTCACTCCACAGGTATCAATCAAATAACCACACATGAAAGTCCTTGGTGATAAGCCCTGGGGTCACGCAGGAGGCATGGAGGGGGAGGGAGGTGGTCACAAAAGGCTGCCCCAGTGGTGTGCTTACTGCTCTGAGGGCTGTGGGGTGGAGTGGCCTCTGATCTCTGGGCCCCCTCCACGCCCCCCATGCAGCCTGGGTGGGCTGTCCGTGCAGGTGGAAGGCGGGGAGCTCTGAATCCCCAACTTCATCATGGCCAGGGCCCAAGGTACAGTTTACTCAAAAATGCTTTTTAAAAAGGCCTTAATTTTTTTGAAGTGTCTTGGGTTTTAAGGCAAATACCAAGATGAATCAGATGTTGATTTATCCAAGATTTTAGAGCATCCATCCTAAAAACATTTCAATGATCATTTACAAATTCTCATGAAACAAATGAGAAAATAGAAAAGAGCAACAAAGAAATAGAAGCTATAAAAAAAAGAACCAAATGGAAATTATAAACTGAAAAATACAATAATAAAAATACAAAACCCACTGATGGGCTCAATAGTAAATCAGAGATAATAGAGGATAGAAGCAATGAACTTGAAGACACATCATTAGTATTTACTTAATTGGAACAACAGAGAGAAAAATTAAACAGAGCCTCAGAGATCTGCAAAACAAAAACAAAACACCTGACACACATATTGTTAATGTTCCAGAAGGAAAAAAAAGAGACAGTGGAACTGAAAAAGTACTCAAAGAAATAATAGCTGAAAACTCCCCAAATTTGATGAACAACATAAACTTACATATTTATGAAACTGAATGATAAATCCAAAGAAATTCATAATGATAAATGAATCAATCCATAAGAAGATCTAGAAATCATAAATGTGCATGTATAATTTCCAAGACACACAATCCAGGTATCTCTCACTTTCCAAAAGTTCATTTTACACAACTTACTTCACTTTTATGAAAGACCTATAGTAGTACCTGTTTTTACTAACTGAAAGAAATTTCATTAACTGAAGAAGGATTTCTTCTTTTATGAAAAAAAGGCAAAGAAACAAAAATAGCATTCAACATTTGTTTTGCAGCAAACCATTACAGAAGCAGTGTGCATTCCAAGCAGGGAGAATGATACCAGCAAGCCCTTTCTACACTCAGCATCTCAGCATTAAGCATGACTTAGCTTTGAACTGTGCTTTGTCTCAGTTTATTCTGCACAACTGTTAGCAAGATGTGTCCTAAGGTATCAGAAAAGCTGAGAGGTTATTTTATGGGATCTAGGAATTCTCAAAAAAAAAATTTCCATATAAATTAATGGCAAGTGCTTCTTTACTCTATGCCATTTCAACCTATGAAAGTTTTCAAAGAAATGCTCTGTTTTGGGATAGCAGAGAAAACCTTTAACCAAAATACTGAAAACTAAAGACAATAAAACAACCTTAAATAATGGCAGAGAGAAATGATGTGTTACCTGTAAAAAGACACCAATCTGAAAGATAACAGATTTCTCATCTGAAACTATGGGAGCTAGAAGAAAGAGACACAATATTTTTCGAGTACTAGAAGAAAAATACTGTCAACCTTGAATCCTATATCTGGCAAAATTATCATCCTTCATAAGTACAGGGAAAATAAAGATATTTTTGACCAAATGAAAACTAAGAGAATTTGTTGTTCCACCCCTATCCTTTGCAAAATGGACAAAGGAAGTTCTCCAAACAAATAGAAAATGATAACAGAAGAAAGCTGATAATTTCACAAGGGAAGAAAAGTAGAATGGGTAAAAAATAGAAGTAAAAACAGTAGATTATCCTTCGCCTCACAAGTTTCTTTATTTTTGAAGCAAAAGTTATAACACCATCAGATGCGGCACTCAATATATAGAGAAAAATTACTTAAAACAATTATAGGGCAAGTAATGTTACTAAAGTGAAGTTAGATTTTTACACTTCATCTGAAATGGTAAAACATTATGCATGTGGTAAGGTTTAGAGTTCCACTAAAGAAACGACACAATGTGATATACTAAGAAACATTACAAGTAAATAAAAATGGAACTCTAAAAAATGTTCAATTAACCCATAATAAAGCAAGAAAAAAGAAATAGAGTAAAAAGTTGCTGAGGGAAAAATAGAAAGTCAACAATAAAATCATGGACTTAAATATTAATATATTAATAATTACTTAAAATGTAAATAGTCTAAATATAACACCTAAAAGATAGGTATTGACAAAGTAAATTTAAATACACCAAATATTTGCTGTCTGTAAGAAACTCACTTCAAGCCTAGCAACTAGGTAGGCTGAATATAAAAGGATGGAAAAAAGGTACATTTAAAAAAAGAGAAGAAAATGCAACTTCACTAATATCAGACTTCTATTACACCCATCAGACTTCTATACACTAATAATAGATTTCAAAGCAAAGAAAATAATTTAGGACAAAGGACATCCCATAAGGATAAATGAATCAATCCACAAGAAGATCTAGAAATCATAAATGTGCATGTATAATTTCCAAGTATGGAGTTTTTCTGTTGTGTCTCTATTATTGATTTCTAGTTTTATTCCACTATGGTCAGAGAACATTCTGTATGATTTGAATTATTTTGAATGTGTTGAGATTATTTTATGACACAGGATATGGTCTACATCAGTGAATATTCCAAGGGTGCTTGCAGAAACATGCATTCTGTCATTGTTGAGAAGAATGTTCTATAATTGTCAATTAGATCCTGTCAGTTGATCAGTTCTACTTCCTTGCTGGTTTTCTGTCTAGTAGTTCTAATAATTACCAATAATAGGATGTTGAAGTCTAAGTATAATTGTGTATTTATTTGTTTCAGCTCTACCAGTTTTTGCTTCATGTATTTTGATGCTCTGTTCAATTTCATAACTTAGATGAAATGCACTTGTTTCTTGAAAGACATATATTACCAAAACTCATACATGGAAAAAGAGATATTATGAATTAGTCTATACCTAATAAATAAATCAATAATTAACAACTTTCAAAAAACAAGAGAAAACATCAGGCCCAGATATGTTCACTGGTGAATTGCACCAAACATCTAAGTAGAAATATATCTGCTTTCTATAATTTCTTCCAGAAAATAGAAACAGAAGGAATACTTCTAATTCATCCTATGAGGCCAACATAGCATTGAACAAAATCCAACAACCAGCCACAACAAAAATCGCTCAGCAAACCGGGAAATTCCTCAAATGATAAAGAATATCTACCAAAAACAACAACTACTATCATACACAGAGGTGAGAAACTGGATGCTTTACCCTTATGATTGGTAAAAAAGGGATATATCTTCTCACTGCTGTTACTCATCATTGTACTGGAAATCTTATTGTGCAGTAACAAATGAAATGGAAATAGAATGTATACATTGGGAAGGAAGAGGTAAAGCTGTCTTTGTTCACAGATGACATGGCTATGCAGAAAATCCCAAAGAATTGTTGAAAAAAATCTCCTGGAACTAGTGAGCATAGAAGGTAGCAATATGCAAGATTAACACTTTCTTCTGCAGCAATAAATAATTGGAATATGGAATTTTTTTAAATACCACTCACAGTAGCCCCCAAAAGTGAAATACTCAGGTAAAAAATTTTCAAAATATGTATAGGATCCATATGCAGAAAACTGTAAAACTCTGATTAAAGAAATAAAAAATCTAATAAATGAAAGGATATTCCATGTTCATGGATTAGAAGATTCAATATTGTTAAAATGTCAATTCTTTGCAACTTAATTCAAGGCAGTCGCAGTCAAAATCACAAGAAGCTATTTTGCAGATATTGATAAACTGATTCTAATATTTGTATGGAAAGGCAAATACCTCTAATAGCCAACATAATACTGTTGGGTGAATAATAAAGTCAGAAGACACACACAGCCTGACCTCAGGACTCATTATAAAGTTATAGAAATCAAAACAGTGTGGTACTAGTGAAAGATTAAATATATAGATCAATGTAATTGACTAGAATGTCCAGAATTAGATCCAAAGATTTCCAATACATCTTCGACAAAATGTTGAAAGCAGTTTGGTGTAAAAGAAGAGTCTTTTCTGCAAATGATGCCTAATTAATTGGCTGCTCATATACAAAAAAAGTCTAAACATAGACTTTACACTTTTCACCAAAATTAACTCAAAATAGATCTTAGGCCAACATGAAAAATGAAAAAATATAAAACTTCTAGAAGAAAACATAAGAGAAAAAATAGGCAACACTGGGTTTGACAAGGAGTATTCAGATACAACACCGAAAGCATGATCCAAAAATGAAAAAGTTAATAAATTGGGCTTTATTCAAATTAAATCCTCTGCTTTCTGAAAGACACTTTTTTTAAGAGAATGCAAAGACAAGCCATATCTGAGAGAGAATATTTGCAGAACACATATCTAACAAAGGAATTGTATCCAAAATATACAAAGAACCCTTAAACTCAACAATGAGAAAACAACCTTATTTTAAAATAGGCAAAAAATCTGAACAAACAGCTCACAGAAGAGGCTATACAGATGGCAGATAAATATGTGAAAAGATGCTCAACATCATTTATCATTAGGGAATTGTAAAGTGAAACAGCGAGATACCGCCAAATGCGTATTAGAGAAACTAAAAAAAAAAAAAAAATTGGCAACACCAAATGCTGGTAAGAATGCAGAGCAACAGGGACTCTCTTGTTTCCTCCTGTGAGCCAGGAGCTCTGTGCTCTCACCTTATCTCTAAATGAAAGCCTCTCCCTTTTGCTCTCCTACTTTGAGTGTTTGCAAAGTTCATTCTTCGACTCCATGAACAAGAAGCCCGGCATCAGGATTAGCTATAAATTATTGATTAAATTGGTTTTAATAACCACACATTCCACTCATCTCTGTTTATGCCACTCTTTGCAATGTAACCTAGTTGTTCCTTTCATCAAGATACGGAGTCTATTGCCTCTCCTCTTGAATCTCTGCTGGCCTGGAGGCTGGTTTTCTCTGCTGGCCTGGAGGCTGGTTTTGACCAAGTTTCTGCTCCTGCACTCTTGCAATGCTGCCACCATCATGTAAAGAAGCTTGAAGTCTCCTTTCTACAAAAGACCATGGAGAGAAAGGCCCACCCTCCAACTATCACCGAACTCCAGACATGTGAATGAAGCCATCTGAGACTCCACAGCCCCAGCTGAGCTGCCAGAGGACTTTAGGTTAATCCAAGTGACTGCAATCGTATGAGTGCTCCCACGCCGGGCCAGCCAAAACACCATGCAGTTGAACCCATCCCAAATCACTAATCCACAAAATTCTGAGCAAATGAAACGACGGTTGTAACTCCAGGGAGAGGAAATCCCGAGGCAAAAAAAAAAGAATGCAGAGCAACAGAAACTCAAGTCATTGCTGTTGGGAAGGCATAGCAGTTTTGGCATAGCCACTTTGGAGGACAATCTGGCGATTTCCTACAAAGTAAAACATCATCTTACCATGCAGCCCAGCAACTGCCCTCTGAGGTATCCACACATATTTGAAAACAAGTCCATGCAAAAACCTGCCAATGAAGTTTATTAATAATTAGCAAAAACTTGAAGCAACAAAGATATCCTTTAATAGGTGAGTATATAAACAAATTATGGTAACTTAATGCAATGGAAAACTTATATAAGTGAATAAATAAATAAATGGAGAGAAAAGACAAATCTCTTGTGCAGAGGAACGCCTAATAACTTATGTAAATGCTCTGCCCTTAATGAAAGAGAGCACAACTTGTCATTCTTCAAGCGTAGGGAGTGCACAGTGACTTCCTTCTGACAAGTACAATACGGAAAGGGAAAAAATGAGTTATTCCATAGTGCAGAAACCTGATACACTGCCTCAACCAGATGATGAAGGTCAACATCAACAGTGGTAACTTTTGTTAATGGCAGGTACCCTCGACATGATGTGAGGAAAATGGAACTTGACCTCTGTCGCCTTCTTCCCCAAAACCCAATCTAGTCCTGCATGCCAAACATTTGACATTTCAACAGCATCAGCCTGAAATCATTCTAACCCTGGATGGGGCGAAAGCAGGCAAAGAAAATACAGGAAAACATTTCATATATACATATATATAATTATTTTACATGCTAATCTTGTACATGGGGAACCACCATGAATATCCAACAGGATTTTCTGGTATAAAGAAATACAAAGTGAGTTTGAAACCTACAACGAATTAATCTGTATTTAAATGCCTGTGTCCTATGTGTATTTTTATGCCAATATCAGTGTGACCATAACAAAGGAGACTGCTTCCTACAGGCAACTTCTTGATGCGAATGAAGGTATGATGAGTTAGTAATAAATAAAATCTGTACTTCATTATTATCTTTTACCCTCAGATGTTCCTTTTACCACCAAAGAACATTCGAAAGTTGACCTGTTAACCCCAAAGTAGAACTATGTGGCCAAGGGGTACATTCCAATCAGAGTATCTATGGTATGAGAAGAACATAACATATGGGCCCCCTTAGCATCACTGTGGATTCAGGATAATTCCTGTCGTTTCTCAATGAGACGAATGGCCATTTTCCTTGGAAGAACCAGTAGTTGCCAAACTTTACATCATCAGTAACTTCTTATTTTTATTTTTTAAACGAATCCTTTGCTTTGAACTACTGTGTCGAGGGATACAAAGCAAAATAACAATTAATTCATTTTCTCACTCTTTTTATAATCAAAGATGTGCGGATGTCAGTCAGCCGCAGGTCATCCTGAGATGACACCATTGGCTGAATTGATACACTTCAAGACAAGACAAGGACTAGACATTTGATGGTTTCCTCTTCATTCGGATACTTCTTAGGAGAATTCGTTGTTTTCCACTGAAGATTTTGAAATACTCAAAAAAGTTAGAAAAATCCCCATTTTATTTTTAAAGACCTCTATGGATATGGGTATTCTAGGTCAGAAAATACTTACAGAACTAAATTATTTGAGGCAAAGAAATAAGAACTAAAGCTCTTTTCAGGAGGGGTCAAATCTAGGGAATACTGATGTACAATGATTTGTTCGAGGGTAGAACAGTGTAGTTATTACTCATCAAGAAAAGGAGCATTCATGGTGGCAAAGGGATAGGTAAGGTTGTCCCCAAGTATTACTAAACTATCATGCAATCCAAGAAGACAATGGAGCAATATTTATAAAATTCTGGAAAATAATTAAATGAAATTTGGCTTTTAGGCAATCACAAACAGGTTGTGATTTGAGCAATATAAGTATAATGGAGCAAATTTTGCTAAGAAATTTAGAAGATAATCTAAGTACAATAATGGAAGAGAGAAGTAGCTGCCCAGTGGCTGCCACCTCTTCTTTCTTGCATTTTTTAATTACCTAAAATTCAATCTCCTATGGATAGTGGACAAAGATCCTGCTTATAGAGATGAATGGAATTGATTTAGTGACCTTTTCTTCCATTGGTCAAGCTCCTAAGAGTTTAAAACACGATATGACATCCATTGTTTCAACTGATAAATAATAGTCCTAAGTGTGCTTTGGAATTTCAAAGAGATGCCCACTTTTGACTCTGATCCTCCTACTGGAGAAGAAAATCTAGATTAAAAAAAAAAAGAATATTTGCTTAAATAATCCAAGAGCTACTAAAGCAGTGAGAATTGAGGGCTATGATACTGGAAAGAAGGGATGGTCATAAAAGTGAGCCCACATTACACATACTTATTTTCTCCTTGGATCATTTGCCAATTCTAGGCCACAAAGAGCAGGAGGCCTGAATAGCCAGACCTTGATTTCTTCTTAATGCCTCATTGCTGAGTAGACAAAAATTGGAATTCGGGTCTGTCACTGTAGCTACACTAAAATGGCCAAGTTCCCAGAGGGTGGGGAATCACAGATCCATGTGTCTGACACTCTGCACCAGTTTTCTCCGTGAGATATTTGCTGATTGCAAGACTTTGTGAGGCTATAGACCCTGAAGCCAAACAAAAAGTAGGAAGAAAGCTGAGGAGAGATTTTGGTAATCTTATGCTGCAAATACAAAAATTGTAGTTCAAAACTGACCAGTGGGGGAGACACTGGTAAATAATTGGGCTTTTGGGTTGGATAACTAGAAGACAAACCAGAACTAGAATCAATCCTACAAAGACTAAAACCCAGGAAGGATTCAATTCAGTTCTGGACTGGATCAAAGGGATATGCTTACATTCTCTCTGACTTCCAGAGGATAAGGTGAATGCTTTCCAGAAGAAGATGATCACTCAAAGATTCTATATTTTAGAAAGGATGCCTGTCATATAATAAAAATTCATCAAGCACAGAAAGAAACAAGACCAAGAAGAGAAAAAAAAACAGTATTCAAATAAAAACATTCCCGTAGGTTTAGGGTTATCATAGATTGCTTTTAAAATAACTATGATAAACCTGCTCAAGAAAACAGACAAGATGAGGTTCTCCCAAGAGAACTGCTATATTTTAAAGAATAAAATGTAAGTTCTAAAGATGAAAAAAAAAATAACTGATATTAAGAATTCTGTAGAAGTATTTAGTAGCAAATAAATACAGCTAAAGAGAAAATTAAGTGAACTTGAAAATAGAATGGTAGACAGTATGTTAAAAAGAAGCATACTGAGAAAAATGTATGGAAAATACTGAATAAAATGTAAGGGACATATGGCGTGTAGTGAAAGGTTTAATGTACATGTACTTGTAGACAATGAAGAAAGAAGAGAGGGAAATGGGCAACAGCAATACTTGAAGATACAATGGCCAAGAATAATTTGAGAAAATAATTTGGCAAGATAACAGCAAAAACTGATTTAAAAAAGAAGGTATTTAAGTAAGATTCAAGAAGCTCTGTAAGCCTTAGGCATCATAAATACAAAGATAATCACACCTCAGACCATTCAACTTCTAGTAACAAAGATAAAGAAAAATATTGAAAGCATTCACAGAAGAAAAGAAATACTACCTTAAAATAAATAACAGTAGGAATGACAGATAAGTCTTTAGGGAAATGATGGAAACCAGAAAAAAAAAATGGAAAGCTATTTTTAAATGTCAGAAAGAAAATAATTATTGACACAGAATTATATAAGCACTGAAAATATCTTTTAAAAATGAAGGTAGTCCCCACAAAAAAGATGGCAGCATGAGAAGTGAGGCAGAAACCTCCTCCCAAAAGCACATATAACACGAAAATACAGCAAATACAACTGATCCTGCAAGAGCGACCTAAAAGAAGACATGAGAGAACACTGCCTACATCTGGGGAAAAAAGAAGACTTCACAGAAAAGGGTAAAGTAGCAAAGCCACAATCCTGCAGGACCCAGGCCTTTCCCCCACCGCAGCTCACAGACAGGAGGAAGAGAAACAGAGCAGGAGGGAGTAGAAGCCCAGGACTGCTAAACACACACCCCTGGAGATCTGCTCTGGGAGCATGAGCCCTCATTATGTGGTGCTCTGGAAATTAGAGGGGATGGAAAGCAAAGACAGGCAGAATACTTGGAACGACTGAGATTCCAGTCACTTGTGGAGAACAGGTACCAACAATCAGCTGCTCTGAGATAAAAAAAAGGTGGGCACTTTGAAAGACTTCCCAACAGCAAGAGGGCTGCTAAAGGGGCAAGGATTACACAGAGTTTGCTGCTTAGGAGAAAGGACAGGTGGACAAAATCATCCTGGCACCCTCAGCCCAGCAGGTTGGGAAATTTCAGGAGCTTCAGTCTCTCCACCCTATGGCTGGCAATGCAGCACCAAGGCCTCCCACTGCAATATGCATCCTGCTGCTCCTTCCTCCCAGCAAGAACCAGTCCACATACCTGCTGACCCGCCATTGTGCCAACCAGCCAGAGGGTGGCCCGCCTATGGTATCTACAGGGGCATAATGCAGAGGGTCCTCCCTGCATGCTCAGCCCACTGGACCAGGCAGTGCAGGCAGACACTGCAGCTGGGAAACAGGAAAGAGCTTTATCCTCCCATCAGTCACAGGTGTGGCGTGCCTGCAACCCCCTCTACCGCTCCAGGTGCTGAGCAGCTCCAGAGAGTAGAGCTCCTGGGCGCTAGAAGGCACTACCTACACAAGGTTATAATTCCATAGTCATGATTAGAATTACAAAATGGCAAAACAATTTTGTACAAACCAGGATCCCTCAAACACCACAAAGAAGGCTAAGAGAAACTGAAATCACTAATCTTCTTGATGAATATTTCAAAATAAAAATCATAAACTGCTCATGGAGCTACAGAAAAATATTCAAGATCTCAGGGAGGACTTCAAGAAAGAGATAGGAACTGAAAAATACAGTATCCAAATGAAAAATGCAATTGATTTAAAAGCAGATTAGATGAGGTAGAGGAGACAGTAAATGAAATAGAAATTAGAGAACAGGAAAACAAAGCTGAGGTACAGAGAGAAAAAAATCTCAAGAATTGAAAGAATAATAACCAATTCAAACCATGATGAAGTGGGATTCATCCCAGGGATGCAAGGATGGTACAACATTCGAAAATCCATCAACATCATCCACCACATCAACAAAAAGAAGAACAAAAACCACATGATCATCTCCATAGATGCTGAAAAAGCATTTGACAAAATTCAGCATCCATTCATGATTAAAACTCTCAACAAAATGGGTATAGATGGCAAGTACCTCAACATTATAAAGGCTATATATGACAAACCCATAGCTAACATCATACTTAACAGCGAGAAGCTGAAAGATTTTCATCTAAGATCGGGAACAAGACAGGGATACCCACTCTCTCCACTGTTATTCAACATCATACTGGAGGTCCTAGCCACGGCAATCAGACAAAACAAAGAAATACAAGGCATCCAGATTGGTAAAGAAGAAGTCAAATTGTCACTATTTGCAGATGACATGATATTGTACATAAAAAACCCTAAAGACTCCACTCCAAAACTACTAGAACTAATATCTGAATTCAGCAAAGTTGCAGGATACAAAATTAACACACAGAAATCTGTTGCTTTCCTATACACTAACGATGAACTAACAGAAAGGGAAATCAGAAAAACAATTCCGTTCACAATTGCATCAAAAAGAATAAAATACCTAGGAATAAATCTAACCAAGGAAGTGAAAGACCTGTACTCTGAAAACTACAAGACACTCCTAAGAGAAATTAAAGAGGACACAAACAAATGGAAATGCATCCCATGCTCTTGGCTAGGAAGAATAAATATTGTCAAAATGGCAATACTACCTAAAGCAATCTACAGATTCAATGCAATCCCTATCAAAATACCAACAGCTTTCTTCAATGAACTCGAACAAATAATTCTAAAATTCATATGGAACCACAAAAGACCCCGAATAGCCAAAGCAATCCTGAGAAGGAGGTATCAAACAGGGGGAATTACGCTCCCTGACTTCAAGTTCTACTACAAAGCCACAGTAATCAAGACAATTTGGTATTGGCACAAAAACAGACCCACAGACCAGTGGAACAGAATAGAAAATCCAAACATTAACCCAAACATATACAGTCAACTAATATTTGATAAAGGAGCCTTAGATATACAATGGGGAGATGACAGCCTCTTCAGCAGCTGGTGTTGGAAAAACTGGACAGCTACATGTAAGAGAATGAAACTGGACTACTGTCTAGCCCCATACACAAAGGTAAACTCAAGGTGGATCAAAGACCTGAATGTAAGTCATGAAACCATAAAACTCTTAGAAAAAAACATAGGCAAAATCTCTTGGACATAAACATGAGCGACTTGTTCATGAACATATCCCCCCAGGCAAGGGAAACAAAAGCAAAAATGAACAAGTGGGACTATATCAAGCTGAAAAGCTTCTGTACAGCAAAGGACACCATCAGTAGAACAAAAAGGCATCCTGCAGTATGGGAGAATATATTCATACATGATGTATCTGATAAGGGGTTGACATCTAAAATATATAAAGAACTCACGCACCTTAACAAACAAAAAGCAAATAATCTAATAAAGAAATGGGCAGAGGACATGAATAGACACTTCTCTAAAGAAGAAATTCAGATGGCCAACAGGCACATGAAAAAATGCTCCACATCGCTAATCATCAGAGAAATGCAGATTAAAACCACAATGAGATATCACCTCACACCAGTGAGGATGGTCAACATCCAAAACACAAACAACAACAAATGTTGGAGAGGATGTGGAGAAAAGGGAACCCTCCTACACTGCTGGTGGGAATGCAAATTAGTTCAACCATTGTGGGAAGCAGTATGGAGGTTCCTCCAAAAACTCAAAATAGAAATACCATTTGACCCAGGAATTCCACTCTACGAATTTACCCTAAGAATGCAGCAGCCCAGTTTGAAAAAGATAGATACACCCCTATGTTTATCACAGCACTATTTACAATAGCCAAGAAACGGAAGCAACCTAAGTGTCCATCAGTAGATGAATGGATAAAGAAGATGTGGTACATATACACAATGGAATATTATTCAGCCATAAGAAGAAAATAAATCCTACCATTTGCAACAACATGGATGGAGCTAGATGGTATTATGCTCAGTGAAATAAGCCAAGCTGAAAAACACAAGTATCAAATTATTTCACTCATATGTGGAGTATAAGAACAAAGAAAAAAACTGAAGGAACAAAACAGCAGCAGACTCACAGAACCCAAGAACGGACTAACAGTTACCAAAGGGAAAGGGACTGGGGAAGATGGGTGGGAAGGGAGGGACAAGGGGGAAAAAGGGGTATTACGATTAGCAGATGTAATGTTGGGGGGGCATGGGGAGGGCTATACAATTCAGAGAAGACAAGTAGTGATTATATAGCATCTCACTATGCTGATGGACAGTGACTGTAATGAGGTTGATGGGGGGGACCTGATGAAGGGGATAGTTTAATAACCATAATATTGCACATGTAATTGTAGATTAATGATACCAAAATAAATTATTTTAAAAAAAAAACCAATTCAAACAGAACAATATTCGCATTATAGAGGTACCAGAACAAGAAGAGAGAGAAAAAGGGATAGAAAGTCTCTTTGAGGAAATAATTGCTGAAAACTTCCCCAGTATGGGGAAGGAAATCATTTCTCAGGTGATGGAGGTACCAAAAAAAGGGACCCTAGGAAGACAACACCAAGGCATATTAGCAATGAAAATGCAAAGATCAAGAACAAGGAGAGAGTATTAAAAGCAGCCAGACAGAGAAAAAAGATCATGTAAAAAGGAAAGCCCATCAGGCTATCATCAGACTTCTCATCAGAAACCTTATAGGCCAAAAGTAAGTGTCATGATATAGTTAATGCAATGAAACAGAAGGGCCTTCAACCAAGAACACTCTACCCAGAAAGACTATGATTCAAATTTGAAGCAGGGAGTAAACAATTTTTATATAAGCAAAAGTTGACTGAATTTACCTCCCACAATCTATCTCTGCAGTGTATTTTGGAGGGACTGCTATAGATGGAAGTGCTCCTAAGGCTAAATAGCTGTCATCAGAGAAAATAAAACCACAGTAAAGGAAGTACACCAGTTAATTACTAAGCAAATGCAAAATTAAATCAACTACCCACAATGTCAGTCAATGGATACACAAAGAGTATAGAATATGACACCTAATATATAAAGAGTGGTGTAGGAAGAAAAAGAACCTTTAGATTGTGTTTGAAACAGCATAATAAGGGATTTAAGGTAGACTGTTAGATAGTAAAGAAGGTGCCTTTGAACTTTTGGTAACCATAAATCTAAAAGACTGCAATGGAAATAAGTACATATCTATCAATGATCACCTTAAATGTAAATGGACTGAATGCACCAATCAAAATATATAGAGTTACAGAATGGATTAAAAAACAAGACCCATCTATATGCTGCCTACAAGAGACTCACTTCAAACACAAAGATGTACAAAGACTAAAGGTGAAAGGATGGAAAAGATATTTCATGCAAATAATAGGGACAAAAAAGAGGGAGTTGTAGTACTTGTATCATACAAAATAGATTTTAAAACAAAGAAAGTAACAAGAGACAAAGAAAGACATTACATAATGATAAAGGGGTCAGTCCAACAAGAGGATATAACCATTATAAATATATATGCACCCAACACAGGAGCACAAGCATATGTGAAAAAAAATACTAACATAATTAAAGGGGGAATAGAATGCAATGCATTCATTTTAGGAGACTTCAAAACACCATTCACTCCAAAGGATAGATCGACCAGACAGAAAATAAGTAAGGAGACAGAGGCCCTGAACTACACATCAGAACAGATGGACATAACGGACATCTATAGAACACTCCACCCAAAACCAGCAGAATGCACATTCTTCTCAAGTGCACACAGAACACTTTCAAGAATAGATCACATATAGGCCACAAAAAGAGCCTCAGTAAATTCAGAAGGGTTGAAACTGTACCAAACACCTTCTCAGACCACAAAGCTATGAAACTAGAAATAAATTACACAAAGAAAACGAAAGAGCCCACAAACACATGAAGGCTTAATAACATGCTCATAGATAATCAATGGATCAATGACCAACTAAAACAGAGATCAAGCAATATACGGAGACACATGACAACAATAATTCAACACCACAAAATCTGTGGGATGCAGCAAAGGCTGTGCTAAGAGGGAAATATATTGCAGTACAGGCCTACCTCAGAAAAGAAGAACAATTCCAAATGAACAGTCTAAACTCACAATTAATGAAACTAGAAAAGGAAGAACAAATGAGTTGCAAAGTTGGTAGGAGGAGGGACATAATAAATATTAAAGCACAAATAAATAAAATTGAGAATAAAACAACAGAAAGAATCAATGAAAGCAGGAGCTGGTTCTTCAAGAAAATTAACAAAATAGATAGACCCCTAGCCAAACTTATCAAGAGAAAAAGAGAGTCTACACACATAAACAGAATCAGAAATGAGAAAGGAAAAATCACTACAGACACCACAGAAATACAAAGAATTATGAGAGAATACTATGAAAAATTATATGCTAACGAAATGGATAACCTAGAAGAAATGGACAACTTTCTAGAAAAATACAACCTTCCAAGGCTGACCCAGGAAGAAACAGAAAATCTGAATAGACTAATTACTAGCAAGGAAATTGAACTGGTAATCAAAAAACTACCTAAGAACAAAACTGCTGGACCAGATGGTTTCACTGCTGAATTTTATCAAACATTTAGTAAAGACCTAATACCCATTCTCCTTAAAGTTTTCCAAAAAATAGAAGAGGGAATACTTCCAAACTCATTCTATGAGGCCAACATCCCTCTAATACCAAAACCAGACAAAGATACCACAAAAAAAGCAAATTACAGACCAATATCCCTGATGAACATAGATGCAAAAAATTCTCAACAAAATATTAGCAAAGCGAATTCAAAATTCATAAAAAAAGATCATCCATCATGATCAAGTGGGATTCATCCCAGGGATGCAAGGATGGGACAACATCAGAAAATCCATCAACATCATCCACCACATCAACAAAAAGAAGGACAAAAACCACATGATCATCTCCACAGATGTTGAAAAAGCATGCAACAAAATTCAACATCCATTCATGATAAAAACTCTGAACAAAATGACCATAGAGGGCCAGTACCACAATAGGGCCAGTCTGGTGAGTTTCTCTCCTACCTAACGATTCCAGGATCTGGCTCTCTTACTTTCCAAGAGTAACAGTTACCATGGTGGAAGGAAACATTCTGTTCCTTCTAGCAGGATTTACCAAAGATGCCCCAGGTATTAGAATTGCCTGGGGAGCACCCTGACCCACCCAGAGGCCCGCTGAGCTGGAACCACAGAGCCCCAAGAGAAACCTCTATTTTAAAGACCACTGCAGGTACTTCTGATAAGGCAAGATTGAAAAACGCTGCATTACTCATTTGATTCCCACAGCCACACTTTTAGCATTATCTCCATAGAACCCATGATTTCAAAATCTCATGGAAAATCTCTTGGAGATATGTATAACACAAAAACTTAGCAAAGTAATTTTGGACATGAATTCAATTTCCACTGATTATTTGTGGAGCATGTGCGGCCCTGAGACACACCCTGGGGAAGCCGGTAGTTAGCAATGTAAGATGGTCAAGTTCATTGATAAACAAAGACAAGCAAATATCAACAAGGTACACCTTTTGGGAAGGTGGGGGCATATCTATTAAGAAATATTTTTTTTAAATAGCCAGTGGTCAGGATTTAGGGAATGGCTATAAAGGGATAGAAAAATCTATGCAAACTTTCTTCTGTGGCTCAGGTGTTCCTCATCTAGGCATGTAGCCTTAGGAATAATCACACAGGTGCGCAGAAATGAATTTCCAAGTTCACCTAATGCTGTAGTGTTGACAGTAACAGAAAGCTACGAGCAACCCAGGTATCCAACAGCAAAGGAAGGGTGACTAATCTACAGAGTGAATTAATAGAGGAAAATACTGTGTAAGTAAGCAAATGTGGATTTGTGTCCATGGACTTGGAAAAATATACATAATATAAAATTAAGTGAGAAAAGAAGGTTGCAAACAGCACATCTATAAGTGCTTTTTGTTTTAAATAACAATTACAAGTATACTGTGTGTGTGTATATATATATAGATATATAATTCATGGAAGCAAAGATTCCAGTAGATGAAGAATACCAAATTACTAATAGTAGTAACAGTGGTTATCTTCAAACTTAGCTCCTTTCTTTATCTTTCTTTCCTTCCTTTCTTCCCTCCCTTCTGTTCTTTCCTTTCTTCCTTCCTTTCCCAAAGATGCCCCAAGGATGAGAATTACCTGGGGAGTGACCTGGCCCCTCCAAAGGCCCACTGAACTGGAAACCTCAGAGCAGAAAAGGGAACTTCTATTTTAAACACTCCCCACAGGCACTTCAGATGGGGCAAATTTGAGAAACCTTCCGTTTTTTTCTTTCTTTTTTATTTTCCTTGCTTTTCTTTTCTTTTCTGCTTGTGTGTCTTTTCTAATGGTTCCAGAATTGTTTTTCTATTCATAACATAAATACACGTATGTCACATGAGCTCCCCAGAACCTTCTGCAGCGCTTGGGAAAGGGCATGCTGACCAGCAGGCAGGCGCGGGCGGAAAGTGAAGACGCAGAACATCACTCTGTGGGTTGGCCTGGGTTGCTCCTGGTCTTCCTTTCCAGCTTCCTGCTCGCAGAGAGGCAAGACTGGCTCAGGCCCCGACGGTGACGCCGACAACGGCTACAGGGAGGTGTGCGAAGCCGGGTGCGAGCTGAGCCAGCTCTCGCTAATCCTTTGCAGTATGGTTCCCTGCTAATTTGTCATGGCACATATTTGCCTTATGTCTAATTAGCATCAAATTGCAAACTGCTATTTGCTAACAATTTGTTGCATCAATCTGCTTGAAAATCTATAGTTTAGAATTGGATTGCAACTTACCCTGTCTATCAAAATTCTCGTTCACACATACACAAAATAACTTCCCCTTCCCGCCAAAAACGTCGCAATGTTTGCAGTGGCACAAAAGGAGAGCGATGGAGTTTTTTTTTTTTTTTTCCTTTTTTTTTAAAGGAAGAAGAATAATCCTGGGGCATTTCAGTTTGAATGTTCTGGCTTTGATTTCCCGTGGCCTGGGAAGATGGCGGGGATGGTGCCCACGCCCAGGGAGAACGCGGGTCCAGCCCTTTCTTTGAGACTTTCCAGAAAAATCGGACACATAAAAAGACCAGCACCCCAGTCCTTAAGTCCCAGATAGAGGGCACACAGGTCAACTTGTGCAAAGAAAAAACAGTTCTCTCAAGTCCATGCCTCCACAGGAGGGGTGTAGCCTCTCCCCAGCATTTCGCATGCATTCACACATTTAATGCCAGTAGCCACCCAAGGAGGCAAGGGTTAATTAAGATTTTCCTAATTTACAAATGGTGACACTGAGGCTGAGAGGATAAATGTCACATATGGAGCAGGTGGTAGAGCAGGAACTGAAAGCCAGCCAGTGACACTTCACGGCCCGGTTGACCCTCTGAACAGAAATAGGAAATGGGAATAATAATGACAATGGTAAAATGATTAACTGAAACATAAATGAAAAAATAATGAAATAAAAAAGAAGAGAATGTTTAAAAATTGCATCTCACTCAATGTTGGCCTCGTGGGGACAAAACATCTAGTTGGCTGTTTGACATTCTGGTTTGGCCGCGTGCCCCAGCACAGACTGAGACTTGGGCGTCGGGACTTTCCTCATGGTCTCAAAGCCACCTCCAGAGGCCCAGCTAGAATGAAGGACTGAGATGTCCTCACTGGCAGGAGAGGTGATTCCTCTGGAGTCCAAGCAGAGTCAGTGATGTCGAGGTGGGGGAATCCCGTTCTCCCCGTTTGCTGGCAGTGGGAGGGTGGTTGAGGGTCCCGGCACAGAGAAGCTGCAGTCCCACCGCAGGGCACAGGCCGTTCACCCCATATGCTGCATTGGTTAGAATTCCTTGACCTCACAAGTGACTTCAGCAGCAAGACATTCTCACGTGTGTCACCCCAGCACTTAGCATCCCTAAAGACCCACCTTGCTTTAAAAAAAAAGCTCCATAATAAACAGTTTGGAGGTTCCTCAAAAAATTAAATATATAACCATTATATGACCTAGAAATCCCACTGCTGAGTATATATCCAAAGGAAATTAAAACAGGATCTCAAAGAGATTATCTGCATCCCCATATTCACTGAATCATTACCCACACACAGTAGCCAAAAATATAGAAACAGTTTAAGTGTCCATCAATGGATGAATGCATAAAGATTCTGTTTTTTGTGACATCAGTGGACCTTGAGGACATTATGGTAATGAAATAAGTCAAAGACAAACATTGTATGTTCTCACTTACATGTGGAATCTTAAAAAGCAGAACTCAGAGAAACAGAGCAGAGCGGTGGTTACCAGGAGCTGGGAGGGTGGATGAAATGGGGAGAAGTTGGTCAGAGGGTGCAAGCTTCTAGATATAAGATTAACACATACAGCATGATGTTTATACCTACTAATACTGTGTATATATTTGCTAAGAGAGTAAATCTTAACCATTCTCACCACAAAAAAGTAACGGTAATTTTGTGATGTGATGGAGGTGTTAGCTATTGCTGCAGGGGTAATCATTTGGGAATATGTAAGTGTATCAAATTAACACATTGTACAGCTTAAACTCAGACAATGTCATATGTCAATTATAACTCGATGAACCTGAGAATGAACACCTCTATGCTGACATTTTAATAATAATCATATGGTTATTATTGTTATTACAAATAGTTAAAACCTCTCCCTTGGTGGCTTCTCCTTGGAATCCCTTGGGATAGAAATAAAAGATCATCTGAGAGGATCTTCAAAGAATGAGCTAGAGAAATCACAAAGATCCCTAGATAACTGACAAAATAGTCCTCTCTTCATACCCACGAATGTAGTCGAGAGTAATTAGTTTAATGTGCAGGACTGACATTCCATCAAGAGTGTTCATGAAGCGCCTTCCGGGTGCCATGACTTATGATAGGTGCTGGGACAGGAGCAGAGCGAGGTGACCCCAGCCACGGCAGGGCAAAGGGGGGCAGAAGCGCAAAGGAAGTGCCCACTCGAGGCAATGGGGCGAGTTCTTGGCAAGGACAAACGAGTGAGCAGATGTCAGTCTGCCTCAGACAAACAGAGAAGTCTTCCTGGAGGAAAAGATGCCTGAGTGGGAGCACGAAGGACGAGCAGCCGGGCCGAGGGAGGAGGAGGTGCGAGACCCAAGAGGAGCGTGCACCTGGACGCTCCTAGGAAGGGAGCAGCTCTGGCTGGCTGAGACCACACCTGGACCTGAGCAAGGCAAGAGGAAACCCAGAGTTTTGGGTTCCCTCCTGCCATTTGAGAAAGCCCCTTCCGAAAAAAAAAGGGTCTCAGTGTTCCTGCAGAAGAAGCACTTTTCCACTCCTCCTTGAGAATAAATTTACAACCATTCCTCCTTTGAGCTCATTGAAGGAGTTGGGCACAGGAAGGAAGATTCCAGGCTGACTCACTTAGACAGAGGAAGCAAGGTAAGGAGCTTTCTATCTTCACTTGTGCTCTTAGAATGAATGACTCTTTCACCCAATAAGACATTAAATGAGTGTTTGCCCCATGCTGGGATTCAAATAGAAATGATGCTACCAGCTACTGTGTAGATGCACATTTTCTATATTTGAACTGGAAGGAGGCCAGACACTCCATAGATTTGCAACAGAGACAGAAGTACACCGGGAAGAAAACCAAAAAGTGCCCAGGAAAGACAAATAATCCCCAAACAATTACCTCTGGGAGGGAAAAGATGTCCATGCTAAAGAACCATGCTCAAGGATTGTGCCCAAGTCCACACACATAAGCCTTCAGCATCCCCCACTGTACAAGTTCAGGATCTAGAAGAAAAGGCAGGGGACCTGGGCTCGCTGAGGACCCAGGGAGGGCAGTCAGAGAGCTATCCAGAGGCCAGAGACAGCACTCTCCCAGATTCAGGGCCACTTCCACTCGGTCTGTACCATAAGCTCTTCCTTGTACGCGCAGTGGAGGAAAAGTGCCAGCCATCCACCCAGCCCAAGACATGGCCCACTGGCAAGGATGGCCTCCAGGAGGACAAAGCCATTGTGTCCTTAGTTAAAGCCTTAATAATCTCTTAGGATTTGGCTTATGTCAATGTCCAAAAAAAATGTACTCTTCAGAAGCCAAGGGAAAAAGCCTTTAGATCCCCCACTGGCCTGTAGAATCTACTGTAGTGCCCCCACCCTAACCAACCCCACTTTCTGGGTGGAGTGGATACACTGTCCATATATGTGCCTTCTGCTTCCAGGTAAGCAAAACCCTAAGGCTGAAACAATAGATGTGTTCAGGCCACCTACTGTCCTTAGACGACCTATGGCGTTAATAGGGAAAGCTCACTCATGGACATGAAGTGGTTCCCCCCCCAAAACCTCCTCCACATCAGCCTGTGTGAGGGCCAGCCCAAGATCTCTGCACCACATGGCATGACCACTGCAAGGCCACTTTGCATCTCCCTCTTGCCTGTGAAACTCCCTGATCTTTACTTTTCAGCAGCTCGGAGACATCTCTGGGACTTCTATACAGCTCCTGTCAAAATGTCGGGGCAGTAACTATAAACTTTATTTTGATGTCTTGCTTTTCGGGAATAATTACTCTGTACCTAAAATGTTAGCCTATTTACTGCTTGTGCAAAAAGATGACAATAAAATCAATGTTGCACAATTCCCCAAAGTCCATCAAAGTCTTTTGCAATATTAATGGATCAGTGGGTCTAAGAGGTGTGAGCTCATGCTGCCCTGAGCAGACCAGCGAGGAAATGTTCTTTTCATATCAGCCAGCTAACCCTTGTCTGCCAAATTCATTCATTCTAAAAAGTTGGCTCAGTCCCTGGGGTGAGAGATTAGTGGAATTGGGGGAGAGAGGAGAAAGCAGACTGTTAGTACATGGAATCTCAAACCCTGTGAGCTGGCAGGCACTGATAGGGTCTGACCGGTCCAACCCATTATCTAGAGCCGAGGGCATGGGTCCACGGGGAATGGTCTACCCAGGGTCAGACCCACAACTAATAGGCCATGAAGCCAGACCCAGAACCACATCCCCTGGTTCCTGGTCTAAAATTATATCCACCATTCTGCTCTGGTAGCTAATGATCATTTTTTCTTGCGGCATTCCCTCTCAGAACACAGACATGTCTAGAGCAAAGCGAGAACTTCAGCCAAGAGGACAGGCTCTCCAGTATGTCCTAGTCATGTGGCTAAAATCCAGGTGCCAGCGAAACGTCAACGTTCAAAGAAGTTTGGAGAAGGCTGCATGAAAATGCCCAATCTGTGCCATCACCGTGTATTAAATTAAAGATCAGATTAAAGGCGAATTAAAGGTCCTGAGAAGTCTTGGAATAAGTAATTTGTTGACTTTTCTAGCCCATCGTTTCTAGAATGCCCAGGAACAAGGCATTTTGGTGGGGGAGAGGTGCAAAGTACTGGTTGGAGAATTCGCTGCGGCAAAACAGGTCTTTATCACACGCAACAGTTTCACACTGGGAAGGTGACGGCGGTGGAGAAGCAGGAACGGGTGTGGGGAAAGCTCAAGTGGAACAAAGGCCATAGGCCAGGAACAGGAGGAGGGAGGTGAAAGACTTCAGGGCTGTCGAAGTCCACCCCTAGGCCTAACGCAGCCAGGGCTGTCCAGTCCTGACACGTGTGGAGGGGAAGGGTGAGCTGGATGGAAGCCCAGAGAGGGGACAGAGATGGAGTCTAGAGAGGTGCAAAGAACAGCGTGGCAGAACAGTTCCCAGTCTGCCCACAGTAAGATCACTTGTGATTGATGGGACATCAAGGGACCGTGGAAGACAAAAGACAGGACACAAAAGGCCATTAGGAAAGGATAAGCCCTCCTTTGTACTGGTGCTCCAGCCAGCTCTTGAGTATCTGTAAATGCAGAGGCCTGAACCACCCCTGGAGTGACCACAGAGGTCACTGGGGCTACCCGACTGGCCATCCCGCAGCAGGCTCTCTGCAGAGGGAACGCACCCTCTCTAGACATGAAATTCATACACAGAGACCAATCCTTTGGGAAGCTGGACACACCCGATGTCTTGCAGAGGTGACATTGTGCTTCGGGTTTGTTGTCCACCCCAGGAATTTATTGCCTCTTACGGCTGCATCAAGAGATCAAGCCTGTGACTTTTAGGAAAAGCGTCTTCAACAGGCCATGTCCTGGACTCCCCTGACCCACATCCTCAGCCTTTCCATCCCTGAAAGGCCTCCCACGACTTCTCTGCTCACCCTGAATCATCTGCAACCTTTTCCATAAGCTCAGCCAGACGCTCCCTGATGAAAAGTAATCTGCATCTGAGAAATAACTGTGGGGACTTCCCTTTTGTCGCCTGTCTGCAAAACAGATGTATAGGAATGTGAGTGTCCCCTAATGCTAGGGTTTTAAACAATTTTTGGAGGCAAAAACCACACATCTCGCTGAAATCTGTCATGAAATCTACCCCTGCTTAGTCTCAGACTTTCTGCCGGGGCAGGGACAGGGTCTCATCTGGCTGCGTGTCCTAGGGGCCCAGTCCAGAGCTTGGCATGTGTGCGTGCTGAATACATGTCGGCTGAGTCAGTACATAGATTTCCTTTTCTTTTACTCAGAAAACCTCAGTTGAAGCAGGGAGGCATGATTCCCTGTTAGAGAAATCATTTCTCCTTTCCTCGGTGGGTTAGATATGTTTAGGTGTTCACTGATCCCGCATTTGGTTAATCACCCCCCTGCTGCCTTCTCCCAGCTCACCAGTAGGGCCGTGACACTCTCAGTAGGGTCCTCTAATCCCATGGTGGTGCGGGGACCAGCTGCACCTTGGGACCAGCATACCTCCATTTCCCATTTGCGTTTCTTCAAAGCTCGCCAGTGAAAATGGGCTGATTCCAGTTACTTTTTGCACACTCCTCCGTGAACGTGGTCCCCTGCAACCTGCACGCTCAGCCACACTTGATCTGGTCCCTCCTACCTGCCTTCCTCAGCTGTGCTTGGAAAAGGCTCCCTGGGAAAGACAGAGAGAGCCAACGAGAACCAGCAGGAAGAGGGAGAAGACCCGAGTTAAGTCGAGAAGAATTGAGTCCAAGATGTTAGGAATGAGAGGTGAGATACAAAAATAGAGAAGAGGAAGGAAATACGTATTTAGTGAGAGGGTGAAAGAGAGCAAGAAGCCTTGCGTGGCCCCTGCAGTGGTCCCAGACCCGGGCAGCCATCACCAGGTGTGTGATGGAGGAACTCTGTCCCCTTACCTACGGCCAGCGGCAGTGTTTTCTCAGGGATTCCACAGGAGTCAAAAACCCAACAAAGCGCATCGCGGGCCACTGTATGCAAAGCTTGGCATTAGTCACAGCCAGGCCGGCTGTGACAGGCCTGAAGTGAGGGAGATTAATGCGAGGCTGGGGTACTTTATTATTGTCATTCTGTTCTTTCAGACTCTGCCTCTGACTTTCAATTTTGCTCCAGAATTAATTGTCTGCTCCCTGCAGTATGACTGATGGAGAAGGATACGCGTAGCCCAGGCACCTGGCTCTGGCCTTGACAGTGTGAGGCCCAGCGAGGGATGTATTGTGTGCGGTCAGAGCAGGGGACAGACGGGCATCTTTCAAAGAATCCACCCACGCCACACCTGCCTTCAATCAGATGTGACCGAAAATCATCCTTTGCTAGGAATCATCTTTGCTGTAGATCGCTAACAACACACCATGTTCCTATTAAGGACTCTCCCTGGAACCCAGAGCTCAGCTGGTTGGTGGAATCCTTCCCAGCACTTCAGCTCTGATTTTCTTCCTTTGATTCTGGGCCATAAATTAGGAGTTCAGCCTCTTAGGCTCCAGCCCTTCCAAATGTAAGCGTTTTTGTGAGCACGTTACACATGGCGTCTCTGAGGAGAGGAAATGGAAGGCTAGGGCCCTTTTCTAGTTGAGTTAATTGGTCACCCGCTTCCGCATTACCCACCCCTTCCCCATCTTCCCTCCTCTCAAAAAACTGACCTGTTTTTTTTTTTAATATTTGAAATGGAAACCTTCCTTGATATAAAATCCTGAAAGAAGTCTCTTACAAAATAGCACCTTTCCTGCTTTAGAAGGAGTTGAGAGTCCAGAAACATGGTTGTGGAATGGATAAATGAATGGATGAATGAGTAAAGTGAGAGTCCTACAAAGAATGAAAGAGAGAGAGGCATATTTTGTTTTTGCAGATAAATAAAAGCTTAGAAAATACAAGCCTTCCTACAATTTTTAAAAGCCAAGTTCAAGGGGCATTACGATTGGCAGGCATAGGGTGGGGGGCACGGGGGGGACTGTACAGCTCAGAGAAGACAAGTAGTGATTCTCATCTCACTACACTGATGGACAGTGACTGTAATAGGGTTGGTGGGGGGGACCTGATGAAGGGGGTAGTTTAATCATCACAATATTGCTCATGTAATTGTAGGTTAATGATACTAAAATAAAATAAACTGTTAAAAAAAAGCCAAGTTCACGTGCTATCCATTTCTCTGAACCTTGGCAGCCTCTATCCCACTTGCAGACGTGGTCATGAAAACTTGGATGTGATCCTTTTTTCTGTTTTTTCAAATGGAACCCCACTTTAGATGTTTAAGAGCTTCTTTGAAGGAAAGAAATTCTTTGTGTAATGCATTTACAACATAAACATCCATGCTGTGGTCCAGGCGTGTTGCAGTAAAGATTAATTTTCAACATGAGGTTTAGATGTTATGGTTTCAGTGCATGAGATACACAGGTTTTCCTAGCCCCTCTCAAAATGAAGTTTCATTAAAGGAGCATCTCAGGTTTTCAAGGTACCTCTTCCTCTGAACGGGGTAAGATTGACACCTGGGTGAAGGAAAACCAATGAGCAAGGGAAAGGCCAAGTGCTGATGAGCGGAGAACTGTTTTAAAGGCTGGTTTTCTGTAGAACTTTCAGGAGTTCCTTCTAAATACACTGCCTGACTATAGCCTGCAATAAATTATTACAGCTTTAACTCATCTGGTACTTTCATACGATTATGGTATTATGTTAAAGGGTACAGAAATATATAATATGCTCAACTGTCTCTATAGTTGATACCAGAGGGAAAATTACCACCACTCAGTGAAGAAGACCCAACCTCATTACATTAATGATTTATCACAATGGGAAAATGTGAAAAGTAACTAGTTGCTTTGATGAAAAGAGGCAGCTTTTCCCACTGGCAACTCCTGCGGGCTCTCACAGAAGAAGAGTTGAGAAGGGGCTCCAGACGGCCACACTCTCCCACCCGCTTCCAAAGCTCCCGCCGCAACCTTAAGGAGGAGGTGTGCAGGCAGACGTTGGAATATCCTTCAAACTTGACATTAAGTATTCAAATGTTACTTAAGCAAAGTGTGAGCAATTAAATTAATCAATCTTCCCAGCCATGTACAGAACAGATGTTCAATAAATCCTTTTTGCTTACAGTGAGGGGGGAGAGTCCACTTTTAACTGTCCTTCAGCGATGACACCGTTCAGGCGTCCTCTGCCGGCCTCCTGGGCCACCCTCGGGCACTTCCTTTATTATAAATAACAACAGGCCACCTGGACTACCTGTGCTACCTGGGAGCCTCAAGTTTAATGATCCTTCCGACGCACGGCGCCACCGTCTCCTGATCCCGCTTAATGGGGCTGATGGGAATGGCGATAGAGTGACGGCTGGCAGTGACGGATGACTCCCCGCCAGTGTGCGATGCTGACGAGCGGTGAATCTGGGCCGGTGATGCAGAAAGGTCAGGATAAAAGTATTTTCTTGACTTTCAAAGTTTCTCCAGAAAAACAAGCCAACAAGCCCAAACCACCCAGATTTCCATCCCAGGTGCCAACTCCAGCTTGGCTCCGGGAGGGCTGGCTTGTTCTCAGTCCTAGCAAAAGTGGCAGCAGCGATCCGATGCTGTGGTTTCCGTGAGAACGGAACGCTAGGCACTAGGGAGCAAGAGTCTTATTTTCTTTGCACGAACAATTCCCAGGGAGTGACTTCATCCTTGGGCTTCCGGGGACATTTAAAGGGAGCCACTCAGCAAGCAATTGTCCCGCAACCCCCAGGTGGTCCCACACTGCCTCCAAGTCACCCTACCACGCACCCAGATCTGGAAGTAGCACTACTGGCCTCCCCTCTGCCGCAGAGGGAACTGACCTCCAATTTAACAAATAATTAAATCTGCAAATGTGCCAGCTTGCCAAAGATAGCAGGACTTGACCTGTCCCCTGTGGCTTCTCTAACTAAATCTGTTGTCCTGCGGGGGAGTGGGGGGACTCCTGACGCACGGGAAGGCACTTGGGCCCAGTCCCACAGTACCATCCCCACAGACCAGGCCCCTCCCCAGCCTGAAGTCTCTGGCCGTCACCCACTGCAACCCACAAGACCACTGACATTCAGAAGTGGCAGTACCATCCCTGCCCTACAGATATATAACTTCAACCTTTTGAAAGCTGCCTTTCCATATATGGACTTTATCCACATTTTAATGAGGCTTTAAAATCTCCAAGATTAAGCTGGTATTTTATGTAGAACTGCCTGCTTTTTATGATATCCTGACATGTTGTACAACATTTGGCGACTATATTGATCCTTATAAATTCAGCATCTATATATATTCATGAAAAGTACCTTTTCTCCCCACTCGGGCCACACGATGATCCAGACACACATTTCCCTGAGTGGAGACAATAAAACCGCAATTGTCATGGTTTTGAGCATACACAATGTTTCAGTGTTTTCAAATTAAACCCCTTTTACCATCTGCTTGAAAACTCCCGGGTGAGGAAATGACAGCGCCTTTCCAGGTATCTGATGGCGTGAGTGCCCCCGTCTCTCCTTCAGGTGAGCAGTTATAAATCCTGAGGGGCGCCTCGAGGGCTTCCTCCCGCTTGGGACGTGATACATCTTCCTGCCCTCATGTTTGCCTGACCACAGAGTCCAACCTCTCCGTGTTTCTTTGTGCCATTTCATGCTTTTAATCTGAAACAAATGATTGCGGTGGGGGCGGGGGTGGGGGACAGAAAAACATTATCACCTTGGCAAAGCAACAGGGAGTATAAAAAAACAGAAGAAGAAGAAGAAGAAAGACTATGGGCAAATTCATCTTCAGGTGCTACAATCAATCTCTCACCTAAAGAAATACACAATAACTAGGCGGGAAAAAGCCAAGATTTATGACTTAGAAACACCTACCCTGACCAGCGTCTACCTAGTCTTCTCAGCTCCCTCCCCACCAGCATGGCTCTCTCTAACAGTTACAATGATAAACTGTCTCTCCCTACTGTTTTACAAGTACATTAGCTTTATTTAATGAGATCTCCGAGTAATTTAACAGATGTATATAGGACATAAGACTAGGGAAACTCTTGCTACTTCGGATACTTTGGCCAAGGTATTCTAGGACAGCTAATCTGAAGTGCAGCTGTATATTCTTTGAAAAAAGTATTATTCAAATTTTCGGGAGGCTTTTAAAAATGATTTTAATAGAAATATTGTATTAGAATCAACGAGGAGAGAGCCTCTTTCTCCTTTGCCTGCATTCAGCCCATCAAAAGCAAGGATAAATGGGCTTTCTGAAATCACGGGGACTCACTTACGTATTGAATTGTCAGGAAGTATGTCACTGTCAGAAATTAATAAATCTGTAAAAAGTCTTCCACTCACCCACCTCCCAGAAGGAGTAAGACGATACCCGGGTATGAGGGAAGGGAGAGAGGAAAAGGGAGGGAGAGGAAGGCTTTTTGAGAGCAAAGTGAGGCTCCCGTCCCTCCACCCAATGTCACGCCCTCCTGGGGTGGGGGGTAGGCTGCTACCCTTGCCACCTTCCGTGCCTGGCACGTTTGCCAGGAGCACCTCCCCCGCCAGCGGCTTTCTTCTCCCCTGACATACCTTATCACTCAGTTCTCTGGTAGCCATAATGGAGAAATGACAATGGTATTCGCTTTTTAAAAATTGCTTTAATAAACTGCCAATTAATAAGTGAGAAGAGGAAGCCACGGGAAATTACCTGGCCATTCTTAAAATAAAATTAAAAGGAGAGGAGGGCTTTTTTTCTTCATTGCTCCAAAAACGCAAGGATGCTGTTCTCACACACTAGGTGGCAATTTTCTGAAAATAACCCTCCTGAGATAAAATCTATGCCACACGGCCCCGCATACTCCTCTGTGGTACAATTCACTCAGTTTCCAAGTGGAATTTTTATCCTGGATTTCGTCCATAGCTGCAATAAAATACATTGAAAAAACAAAACAGAACCCGAAAAAGCAACTTAAAATTCTATTCAGTGGTGATACCAGTTCTAATTGTGTTTGTGGCTTTTTTTTCCCCCCCAAACAAAAAATTGTTTTATTCAACTACTGGTTGATTTCTTTTTAAATCCTTTAAATTATTTGTAACAGCCTCCAACTGATATTTACAATTCTGCAAAAGTGTGCTGTGTGTCCCCTCCTCAGAGGTTGGTATAGACCCTTGTAGAATCCCTCCAATGGAATCCCTTGAAAAGACTGTTACATGGGGTCATTTCAGAAAGAACAAAACACTACAGCAGGTAGGTACAGATTAAAGCATGTGCTACATGAGTGTCAGCTCAAGGTAAACGTATTTAATGGCATTCTACAAAATATGTAATATTTTACCTAGTGCTAATGGCTCCTTATGAGTAATTTAAGAAATCCAATGCAGTCTTTTTAAAAGATAGCATTCATAGTGAGCATAAAATTCAGTCAAATGAAAGGTTATGAAACCAGTGATGACCATATGAAATGGCAACAAGAAATCCCAACGCACCAGCGTTTTTGGGGTGAGGGGCTCAGGAAGGAAGAGGAAGAAAGAGGGAGAGATGGAGGGACAGGGGAGGGGCGGAGCACACCAACCAGGGCAAGAACAAATCTACTGCATGAAATTTCATTTCTTGAGAGCTATACATCAAGTTGTATTTGTTTAATGAGGTTGGCACCGGAAAGATGTATAGAACATGTCAGACACCCGGTACCAATGCGTAGTGGGGGGAAGATACCATCTCAGACTCTGACCACTCACTTAGTCTTCCAGCAGCTTCTCTATCTGGTGGTTCTTTAGGGAATAATAAATGAGAGGGCAGAAGGAACAAGGAGCCGAATAATGAAAAACACACACAGAAAAAAGAAAAATTATAACATTGGAGAGCAAAGTAGAGCCAGATTTACTGACCTCACAACTACATAATCAAGAGAAAGTTATCACTGAAGAAACTTTTACTAAGCAGTATGATCTTAAATAACAAGGAGTCCTGTGAAATTTACAGCACTTTTAAGATATGCAAATTGAATGCAAGGTATAGACATAAGGGTAATTAATTGTAAATCTAAGAATAATGTTTCTTTGTCAGGCTGTCTCCATGTTGTGGAATACATTCTAATGTGCCTTAACTTGGAATATTTTTTAAAGGCTGGTCTAATTATAAGACATTCAGAATTTCAAAATACTAGTTATTCTTATCATTTAATTTAGCTGCTGTAACATTTAATAACAGAATTTACTGATTGCATGAAAATATTTTAATCTTTCAAGGTGAAAGCACTTGTTTCCAAGTCCAGACAGTCAGGATGTGTGTGTAGGAAGAGCGTTACCAGCGGGACCACCTTCGCAGGTCCTGATTAGGGGTTGGGTGTGGAGGGAACTGAGGAGCGGCTCTCAGTTACTTTGTTGCATCTCTTCAACCCTGGGCGCATGCTCTGACTCTGGTGATGATTTCCCTATGCTGTTGGGAACAATGGCTGGTCTGCATGCTTCATGTTTAACTCTCTCCTGCTGATGAAAGCCTCTAACATCTCAATGAAAGTGACAGATTCCATACACAGTAGCGCCCACTTATCCACTGGGGATACATTCCAAGACCCGCACTGGGTGCCTGAAACCATGGCTAGTACCAAACCCTATACACACAGTTTTTTTTTCTTAAAAATACACCCCTATGAAGAAGTATAATTTATAAACTAGGCAGAGTAAGAGATGAACAAAAATAACTAATGGTAAAATAGAACAAGTGTAACAATATATTGTAATAAAGTTATGTGACTGTGGTCTCTCTCTCTGTCTCAAAATATTTTACTGTACTGTACTTGTGGGGAACTGCCCTTGAATTTCAGCTGCGCCACGAAGATAGCCGCTGAGAACCTTTTGAATTTCTGCTGGGCCACAGCTTCCCGCCAAGTGGTTTCACTCTGGTCCACTGCTTACGTCAGAGACAACTGCGCATGTGCACAACTCTGTGCGTGATTGGAAATTTGAAGATCACCTTGTTAGCATAAGGTGTAACCAATAAGAAAAGACCACACCCTATATATTCCGTGCTCTAAGCTGCAATAAACGAGTTCCTGCTTTGACTGAGTTCCCAGTTGCATCTGATTGTCTTCGGGGACGGCGGCTGCAGACCAGGCGGATAGCAGGCTCTTATCTCGCCCACTCTCACTTTTTCGGGGCATGCCTTTCCCCCTTTTTTCCCCTATGCTGGCTCGGAGGGTCACGGGGAGAGCTAGAAACCCCGACATGTACTCACCCTTCTTCCCCCTGATTATATGAGATGGTAAAATGCCCACGCACGAGGTGAACGGAGGTGAGTGATGTAGCTATTGTGACGTAGCATCAGGCACCAATGATCTGCCTGCGCGTCAGAAGGTGGACCATCCATTTCCGGACCTCGGTTGACCAGCTAACTGAAACCACGGAAAGCAGACCTAGAGACAAGCACGGACCGCTGCGTAATGGGTTCTGAGAAACATCCTAAGTATGAAGACAGAGCAGTTTTCAGAGCAAGGGAATCTGGCCCTTGGCTCTCACCAAGAAAACTCTTAACCGGGATGCCCTTGGAGGAACAGGGAAGGGGAGGCAGTGAGGGATTTAAGCAAAGCCAAGGAGGAGCGACATGGACGGGCAAGTATCTCAGTCCTCTGTCCACCTTCAAGTGCCCAGCTGGGAGAAAAGAACTCTGAAGGGATGGGATGTTGGCTGCCTCTTCCTCTGAGGGTGAAACCAGACAGAACTTCTGGAGTCCCGTTTCACGTTCCTCAGAGCCATCTGACCGAAAGGAGACCAGGAAACTGCAGAAGGTATGGGTAGTGAGAGTGAGGGTGCAGGGCTGGCCCAAGGAGAGCTGTGAAAGGGGAAACCGCATTCCTGGGTGAGGCACACAAGCACGCAGCTGAGCCGTTCTTGGCATGCCAAGCACTTGGCTGTGTGCCTGTTGTGCCGCCGTGATGGGCTCACTCCTGCCTCTCTTCCTGCGGTGCAGGCTGTCCTCTCTGCTGCCTTCACTGGCTCCTCACCAGTTCAACCTCAAAGAAAATGCTGGTGTCCCCCAGGACTCTGTCTGGGACCCTTTCCTCCTTTTTTCTCCATACTCCCCCCCACCCCCTGGGATTTCATCCGGTCTCAGAACACTAAAAACCAGTTCTGTGCTGGGAACTCCTAAATTGAAATCTCCAGTCCAGAATTTCCAGGCAAACATCTGACCGCCTCAATGTCTACTCTTGGTCACCAATGCACATTTCTAACCTACTGCATCCCAGATGCATCTCCTTCGCCTGGAAGGCTGTGCTCTCACTCTAGATGATTCTCAGGCCTTGGGTCATGGTTCAAATGTTAGCTTTCTCCCATCACCCTATATTAAGGAGGGGGCCTCTTGTTTCTCTATCTCATATTTTCTTACATGCTTACTTTGGAGAAACATACACGATTTATATTTGTCAATGAGTTTATTGCATGTTGCCTGTGTGATCCACTAAGAGAATCTGGGCGTGTGTGGCTTGGAGAAGGACAGAGGATCTGTCTGCCATGCCACGGCTCAGCCTGCTGCCTCTGGCCTTTTGTCTGCCAAGAGTGGGTTCTCCATGGATAATTGGTGAGCAACGTGGTTTGTTTACCGGCTCAGAAAGCTGGTGTGGCCCGTGCCTCCTCCCAGGGCCTCACAACAGTCTTGCAACAAATCCCGCACTGCTGTGTGCAGAGAGAGTATCCTGGCACATTGCATTCATCTCTGGGAACCTCAGCTGAGAAACAACATGGACCAAACAAAGACATGAGAATAGCAAGGACTCCGGAGAATAAGCCATCCAAGCCCTGGGTTAAGGAACAAAGAATATTGAGCCTGGAGGGAAAAGATGACTGAATGGTATTATAGCAATTATTTGAAAGAGAGTCTGGAGGGACAGGAGTGAATTGCTCTGCACGACTGTAGAGAGCACACTTAGGGCAGGGAAGTGAGGAAGCGGTGCAGGATGGCAACAACTGCTGGGCCCCAAAGCAAAACACCCACGGACTCAATCCCTGCCACTGGCTACCTTGTGGGGCCCTGAGCAATTACCCCATTTTGTCATAACTCAGCTCAATTCCCTGTTGAAAGGATTTAGTGAAATGTTTGCCAGGCACCTAGCTTCCAAATGGTAAATAGAGAAAACAAATATTCCCCATGCTTTATATTTGTGGGAAAGAATAACGTTTCATTAAGGTTAATTTCAGAATACCTTGATTGATAGTTCCTCCCCAGCTCATATTGTAGCCCTAGTCTCTTGCAGTGTTGAACCATTCCTTGCCCCACTCTCTCACATATATTTGGGATTCTTCAAGGAGCTAAATTCCTTATCCTGAGAAATCATCAGTCTGTCGCTTTTGGTCTTGGTCACTTTGTGTCCATTCAGCCTGAGGCCCCAGTTTCAATAAACAGAAGTCACCCCAGACATTCATCTTAGTTACCGACCATCTCAATATTCATGCTGTAGGAACGGCTCTTGTAAGGCCAGGAATCCAGATTTCCCTCCCCCAAAAATACCATTAGGGAAATGAAAAGGCAAGCCAAAATGTCCGGGAAAATGACATATATAAGTATATAAATATATCAGACAAAAAGCCTGGTTCTATAATATGTAAAGGATTCCTAAAAATTAATACCAACAACAAAAAATAAAGGCCCAAGGTACAAAATGGGCCAAGATTTAAATGGATACTTCACAAAACAAGAGATACCGAAACAGACAATATGCGCATGGGAAGTGTTCCGCTCATTGTCCCTCAGCGGGATGCAAGTGAAAACCACCCTGAGACACCATCTCATGCCTATATAATGGCTAAAATTGAACAGAATGGCAAACCCAAATGCAGGCTAGGATGTAGGCCAGCCAGAAGTCTCACACAGTGCTAGTGGGAATCCCGTATGGGACAACCACTTTGGAAAACCGTTACAAAGTTAAACAGTAACAATCTGACCCAGACAATTCTACTCCTAGCTAGTCATCAAAAAAAATTTTTTACCAAAAGATGTGTACACAGATGTTCACAGCTGCATTATTTCCATCATAGCCAAAAACTGGAAAAAAAACCAATGTCCACCAAGTATGGAATGGGTAAATATGTTGTTTTACAGTATAAGATACTATTCAGAAATAGAAATTGAAAAAAACTACTGACATGGGAGAATCTCAAAAATGCCCTGTTGGGCCAGCCACGAAAGGATGCATAGCGTATGGTTCTCTTTATACAAGAGCTAGGGCGGGCAACGGCAATCTGTGATGACAGAGATCGTGTCAGTAACTGCCTTGGCGTGGTGTGCAGACATCGACTTAGGGGGGACATTTTATGGTGGCCGAAATGGTCTAAATCTAGGAGTTTTGGCTACATAAACTTGCACACTGGCCAAAACTCATCCAAGTGTATGCTTAAAATATGAGCATTTATTGTATGTACATTTATTTTAATCAAGTTGATTATAAGTGGGAAAAATAAAAATAAAAGCAACAAAATATCTGTCCACACTTTTACGTTATGCTCAGCTGTGGAAGGGGTGTCTCCTGGCATGCTGGGAGCAAAGGGTTGCGAGCTCACTGATGTATCTCTTTAAGGTCAAGAGGGTGGCCCTTTTCTCTCCTGCATACACTCAGCCACTAAGCGGGCAGGTCTCCTCCAGTCCTGTCTGTTACCCAAGCAGTGAGAAAAGAAGATAATGCAAATGGGGAGCAGAGATGGGAGGACCCTGCAGATGGCTCCCAAAGGTAGCAAACTGGGCCGACCCAAGGGTGAGGCCCTCTGTCTCTTGGTGATGCTCCGGCTCTGTGGGGAGAGGGAGGTACCTTTACCCTGTAACTTCTAGTTATTACTGGGGGTGGCCCACACTGCTGCACCCACTTTGGCTCCGAGCACCTCCTAAAGTGTGGATATTTGAAGTGTACCAGCTGAACTATGCCAGGAACTGTAACTTCACCCAAGGAGCCTGGATATCTCGGTGCATCCCTAAACCGTGCCTGCGGAATGACACCGTGCCCTCTACCACACAAGGTGCCTTAGGGGAAGCACAAGAAGCAAGAAGCGCTGCGCCCACACTCTCTGGGGCCTGATCTCTTCCCGTACCACAGCAGCAGAGCCCACAGAGGCTAAGACCATCGGCTCAGAGGTCAGACTGACCTGCGTACAAGTCATAGCTCCACCCACTTAGCCATTGACCTTGAGTTCCTTAACCTCTCCTGGCCTCAGTTAAGTCATCCCCATAATGGGTACAGTCAACGTACCTGCCTCTCAAGGTTGTTAGAAGTAGACGAGATAGTAGAAGTAAAGGGCTGAGAACTTTACTAACTTGAACCATTTGGTACAACTCACAAAAGTTAGCTATTCTTAGCCATGGAAATGAGGACAGAGAAGTCAGAGATTCAGAAGGAGATGGTGAGAGAAGGGGAGTAAGAGAGGGGGAATGAACTGGAGAAAAAGACTAAGTTGAGAATGCAAAAAAGGTATTTAGAGAAAGAGGTAGAAACAGAAGAAGAATGAACTCAAATTACACTTTTCTTCCTAAGCTTGCCCAAGCGTTCCCACAGTCTGCCGAGCATAATTTGGACCTGGTTATTTAAAGGGCTCTGGGATAATACAGTGGGAAGACAGGCCTGCACTGTAACTCACACAATTTATCACACTGAGAAGAGCCACTAATCTTTTTAGGAAACAAGGTATTCACAGTTATTTAAGGCTAATATTTATGCATCACCACACATTGTGAGCACAGCCCAATCTACATCCTCACACGGCCAAGATCTGGGAAGGTCTTTAGCAGCAACGTTCCATATTTTAAGCCCCTTATAGAAGTCTCGCCCAGTAGTCTGAACCAGCTCTGTTATTAACTGCCTCCATACACCAGATATATTCATGCACAACGCTAATTAAAAGAGCAGATTTTCCTGAGGTAGGCGGATGCTGAGTTGGGTGGATATGGTCTTCAGTGAATTTCCTACAGGCCACAGCCACATTGTTGCTTTGCAAGTGCAATAAATTTTGCAAACTCAGAACCTTCAGGACATGCATAAATATCATCCTGGCACAGTTCAGCTGGTCCACTTCAAATATCTACACTTTATGAGGTGCTGGTAGCAAAAGTGGGTACAGCAGTGTGGGCCACCCCCAGTAATAACTAGAAAGAACCCCGGCCCCTGCCCATCCCACCAGGGACCTGATCTTAATTAACCACTTTTGGCCAGAAGAGCAGGTACTGACTGTCAGGTACATGTTTCTGTGCCGTCGTATTCCGGCCACTGCCAAAGTTGCCTCCTAGAAACCCCTGTCCCTTGTCTAGCTCCTTCTTCTCTTTCCTACCCCCTCGCCTGAAGGATACCACGTCATCCTGCCCCAGGCCTCACTGGGTCTTGCCACTGAGTCTTGATATTTCCTTAGCATCTCCTTTTATGCTCTTGTATTATAATCTGGGCTACTCATCTTTCTTAACCCTGGGCCACCAGGATGGAGTCTCTTCTGGACACCCAAACTTCCTTCTGGTCCGTGTTCATCTTCTCTCACTGACTGATCTCAGTGTGATGCTATCCCCAAAGATCTCCTCTCCACCAGGGGTGAGAATGACATGGACAGAAGGGATGGGGGCCCTGGGCTGTGGCGAAACAAAGAAGATTAAGTGAACAGAAAAACATACCTGCCATGTCTACCCAAGACTGGGATTTCTACATGCAGACAGACCTGGAGTGTTTGCTGCACTCTTGCCAGCTTCTGGGAAGTTCTTTCTTTATGGCCAGGGATGTTTGGAGGACAAAGGGAGCTGCTGACCCTTTCTGGGTAGAAACAGAGATGCCTACCTGACTGTCCATGCCCCAGTGCTCAATGGACCTCTCCTCTAACTGCTTCCAGCCCTCCTTCACCCTTCCTCTCTTGCCCCTAACTATTCACCACCTGGTTTTCTGATCAACTCTTCTGTGGTTTATGCTTAAAAGTACCTGGAGAGCCGGGTCCGGCTCAGTCACCCTCACAGCACGTGCCACGTAGAAAGGACATCAAGAAAGGACTTGCTAATTACTTCCAGCAGGAGGCAGTGGGGAGGCTATGCTTATTGTTCACAAGCCTACCTAGACATTAGCATCACCTGCAGAGGTCTAAATGACACAAAGCTACAAGATGCCTGAACGCCACCTCAAATGTTCAGAATTGGCTTCTGCCGCAGGTGGGGATCCCTGGCAAACAGGAAGATGCTACCGTGTTTATGTGCAGGAGGTGTGTTAGGGACCACCCCCAGGATCAACCTGGAGAAGGGAGGAGATGGAAACAGGGGTGGACCCTGGGAAGAATGGATTCCCAGGCAGGTCAGCAATGGCCATGGCTGAACCCGTGCAGAACTCTGGAATTGGAATGGCCCTTCAGAGTTGTCCCAAGTTGACCAGGATTTTATAGTCAACTGAATCAATCATTCACGGGATGTGAGCCACCCTGGAAGAGGATGTAACCCTGGTTGAGCCACGTATCAGTAGCTGAGCAAGTCCTTGAAGGGGGTGACGGCTGAAAGCTGCCTGCCAGATGCACTCTTAGGAGGCGAGGAAGCCATTCTCCGTTGAGGGGAAGCACATGATCGTATCCAGCCCCCCATCCACTGCTGGAGAACTGACTCTCCTCCTTGCCTGGTCGTTTGGCACAGGGAGGCCAGAGTGTTCAGGAAGCACTTAGGGCTTATTCTTGCTCTGCCTGTTGGCAGAGATCTTTCCTCTTTGGGTGTCAGGACCTCTAACCCTGCAGAACCCCAAGCCGTGGGGACAGGAGGACAAATTGCCCAGGTGGGTTCATGGGAGTGATGGTAAGCAGGACACTCCTGCTTCCTAGGTCCAGGGCCGTGTTTTAACCTGTGGGGTAAATATACTCATACATGGCGACAATACATCAAATAAACGTCTTTAAATCACAGTGTATTTCTCATTCCTGGAGGATGGCTGGTGCCGTGTGCTCATAAATTGTCACTTCTGAACTGGCGGCTTGGCGGTGCCTTTTACAGGCCCTTTCAATCCTGCACCTTCCGAATGGGACAGCCTACGACATGACCAGTGGGTCCCACCAGCACGGCCCAATCCCACACTCCCTTTGCTATAAAGTGGGCCTCCTGGCCGAAGGTGGTATTATGTGGGACCCTATTCCAGCGGATATAACACTCTGTAAGCCCTCCGATAGTGGCTGAGGCTCTGTGGGCAGTAAGGGCAAACCCATACCCGGAATATGAACCTATTCATTCTTGAATAAATCCCCAGTACTCGAAGAGGGAAAAGGCCCCAGTCTGATCAACTTGCCCACAAGTGTCCAGGTGGTTTTCTTGAGAGAGATTGCCGTATCAGCACCAGCCCCTGTTGCTGGCAAGCGGAACATTAAATGGCAGGAGCAGCTACATGGGTCTTGGAAAGTGGGATTCCCTGCTCTTGGGCCCGTACGTGACCACCATCCCCGCCACCATGGCTCCCTGACTCATGCTCTGTCTAGCACTAGAGGAGTTGATGGTAGAGGGTGGCTAACATCAGCTGGTTAGGTCAGTTTATCTACATGATCCTTAAGTCCCTCTATTGTGATAAAAGTTTTCCCTTGGGCATTAGCATACACTACAAAGATCTTCACATTTCATGCCCGCCCACATCACTCCACCCTGGATCCCCCATTCCCAATCATCTGCTCTTGCTGCTACTAGGACCTGAGTGGCCAGCCCACCCAGTCACCATTTGGCCAGGGGATCATATATATCCCAACCTCAGGCAATGTCTCCTCACAAAGTGGACGGCCAGCATTGCCTGAAACTCTGCCCTTTGAGAGGCTGTTCTCTTATCACTAGCTTTCGAGGCCATCCCTGAGGGGGAGCGTAGTGTGGTTGCCTTTTATTTTCAGTTCGTAGCCTCATACAGAGCCAGCCTTTCCATAAACCAATCTTGGGCATTTTGTATCCATCAGATGCCTGCCAGGTGCACTCCTTGGAGGTAAGGAAGCCATTCACGAGAGGCCCCCTATGAAGCCAGAGGAACAATGAGAAGGAGAGGTACTAGTACAACAGCGGAGGATGGCACGTGGGTCTGGACCACCAGCTCGCGCACAAGCACTGGTGCCCTCTGGTCCTATTCAGACTTGACCCCAGGTACAGCATTTCCACCTGATGATGGTTTGTCTCCAGGCATGACTCGTGTTATGAGTTGGTGAGTCCAATAGATGAACCCACAATGGGTAGTGCTGGGCACAGGGTACCCATGGGCAGGTGCTTCATCTCTACCTGGGCCCGTAGCACAGTCAGGAGTTATATTTCAAATGGTGTGTGATTCTCCGGTCAGATGGCAATTCCTTGACCCAGGACTTTAGGGGACACTTGTGATTCTCTCACTGGAGTTTGCCTTAAACTCCACGTGGCATGTTTTCTGAACACTAGGACGGAGCTCTAATATCATTGGGTTGGCTGGGTTCTACAGCCCAAATGGCAAGGCTGATTGAATTGTAGCCAGGACCTGCTGTAAAGTCCTTCTTGTTCTAGGTTCCATTCAAATATGACAGCCTTTCGTGTGACTGGGTACCTGGGTCAGAGCAATACTCTTAACCACAGATCTTTCTGCTTACAGAACCCAAAGAATCTACCAAACACTGTGCTTCCTTTTCGTTGTGCGAGATACAAGATGCAACAATTTCTCCTATACTTTATGGAATGTTGTTTGGATGGACCTTCCTCTGAAAACTGAACATCTAAAATTTTTAGTGATGTGTCAAATCTCCATAGGGCTTACTTCCCAATCTCTGGAACATATACGTCTAATGAAGGCCTCCAGTATGCTAGAGACAGCTTTATTTTTTTATTCCAACTTGTTTGTTCTCAATATAATAAGCCAATGTGATGTTCTGCTGGATGTCCACATGGGGCAGATTAATTTGGACCATATCATGACAGAGAAAGAGAAACCTAACCCAGCCCTGGGGAAAAACTTTAACGTATACTGGTGTCTGTTCCATGTAAATGCAGACTATCTCCCATCACTTGTGAGAGGGATGGAAAAGAGCACATTCGCCAAATCAGCCCTGCAAACTATGAACTTGAGGCCACGCTAATATGTTCTAGCAAAGATACTACATCTGGCATGGCAGCTGTGATCAGAATTACTACACGGTTGAGTGTGTGGTGCTCACTGTCATTTTTCAGGATCCATCTGGTTTTAACAGGGACTATACTGTCGAATTGAACAGTGATATGACACATATCCTTTACGTGTCATAACCTACAACATCCTTTAGATCTTTAAAAATGGAACTAATTTTCACCATCTCCTTTATCCCAGAATAATACTGTTTTTACAGTCTTGACAGTAAGGGCCAGTTTCAGAGCCTTCCTTGGCTTTCCCCAGCTTGATGGCTCTCACTGTACAGTCCTGGGAGTTGGACCAAACGCCAAGTATGTCTGTTCTGATTATACATCTAAGGATCAGGCAAATAACCACTGGGTGGCTGGTCCTGGACCTGGGGTCCATTTATTACCTAGTCCCATACATCCCAACTCACACAGAAAGGTCATGAGCCTCAAAATAGCAATGGCACCTCAGACCCCGTGTCTAACACTCCACATGCTGGCTACTCCCCTTTTCCCAGGACAGAGTTACTCAAGTAGATGGCTAAGGCTCTTTGAGGAAGGACTGGTGACTCATGACCATATACATTGCCAATGTACTACAGGGTTTTTCCTCCTGGGCGTATGGCCTTTTCTCTAGTCAGTCCAAGGGTTGCAGGTCCAAAAAATAGCTCAGGACCGAAAACGAGGTCATTCTGACTGCCTCTTGAACAGCCATTCTTAATTGCCTTTGAAAGCAAGAGAAACTGAGTAGTACGACTGAGTAGTACCTATGGTGACGGCTCCCGGGGACAGCTCTGATCTATTAATCATCTCCAGATCTCAAGCCAAATTGGCCTGCCCCACCATTGTGGCAACTCATTAAGATAATTACATCTACCTGGCTCCTGGTGGTTAAACACGGCCATCTGGTCCCTCTTGTTTTGAGGGTTCCTTTCATCCCCATTGCTATCAAGGAGCCTAGTTCTATAATGCTTCCCTAAAGTCAGCCCTGGCCAACACGTATGTGCCACCGCTCAGCTTCTCGATGGTGCCGGTGCCCTTCCCAGCAGCACTTTCTGATGGCTTTGGAAAACTGGATGCCTTCTGGATGTTCCCGTGGAATATAGTCCCCTCTAGAATTTATTGGTCCTTCGTAGTACATGCGCTAAGCATGCCCACGTCTCTGAAATTTTTAATCCTTTCTATCACCACTTTCCATGAAAATTCTGGCACATCAACTCACTTTTTCCATCACCTGGGGCCTTTGTCAAGAAGAGGCATTTTGGCATGCCTGGGAGAGGGCTCCAGTATTGAAAAAACTCTCCTTTATGAAATCCACCAAACTGGCCCTTTTAGCCCCTGCCTCCAGAACCCGAGCTCTGTCCTGCTCCTCCAGTCCTTGTGGTAACAGGCTGCCTAGGTTCTGGGGCATATAGTCCCCTTCCTCTCTTTATCAGGCCACGCACGTCCAGCTGGGTTACTTATGCACCAGCTCATAGGAATGAGCAGCAAAGCCCAGTGTCTGACCCAGCTCAGTTACATTCTCTGCTGTGTCTCGTACATCATCACTGCCAGGTAAGAGCGTGCCCTCATTCACTGATTTTAAGCATTTAAAATTCATGCCTCTTTTTGGTTTGGAAGGCATAAGTAGTAACGCTGTTCACATAGAAAAACATGAGTTAATTCTTCAATGTTCTGTCTTCCACATAACATAAAATGTGCTCCTGGGTATCTCTGAGGACCTGGTTGAACCCATTCAAGGGGTTCTCAAACCACAGTTCAGAATACCGACTCCAAAGCATTATTCTGCTCCCAGATGACTCTCTAGTCAAGTCATGCTTCCTTTGACAGAGATGCCTTTGTCTGCAGAGATACACTCTCCAACAAGTACTTGGGGAGGCGGAGGGCACATCACTGCTTAGTAGAACACAAGGTTCTCTGGAGAGGATACCAGAAATGGATAGGTTTTCAGCCTTTGAGAAACAGCCTAGGAGTCCTCAGTACCCAGTAGGTAAGCTGTCTAAAAAATTCGTTTGTAAGAGTGTTATCATGTTTAAAGTGAACAAGAGTCAGAGATAAGAAATGTTCTAGCGGTTCATTCATTCCACAAACCTTTACTGAGCACCTACTATATGCAAGCACCACGTTGGGCCTTCTGGGGAAGCAGGAGTACCATGTTTAGAGTGGAGAAAGCATGGTGATAGGACATATTCCTGAGTTTTAATCCCCACAGTGACTAGCTGAATGGCATTTGAAATGTCTGAGGCTCAGTTAACTCACCTGTAAAATGGAGATGATTAGCTCAAGGGGCTGCTGGTGGAGCCATTGGGTCATAAATACAAAGAAACTTTCTAAGTAGTAAAACACCTTCTGTAAGCTAAAAGTGGCCACTGAAACAAAGCCCAGGCTGTACTTTTAAAACATATTTAGAAGGAAGAGTAAGACATTGAATGACTATTCCAATTAAGGTAAAAAGTAAGCCAAAACCAAAAGAAAGGACATAGAAGAACTCTACCTTTGCCAGAAACAAAAGAGGAAGTCTTAATGGGTGAGGAGCCTGGATTTGTGTATTCCAGGACTACGAAACAGTGTGTGGAAAGGGGCAAAGGCTGGAAAGCTAGGTTGGGGCTGGTTCCCGGACACTGTAAAGGTTGGATGTTAGATAATTGATCTGTTTTTCCCAAACTTCTCTCATTTTACACTATCCCATTATCTTGGTCAAATCCATATGGCCTCTATTACTTTAAAACTTAATCGTTTCCTTTAAATTTTTTAATTTTACTCATTTTTACTCATAGCCTCATCATAAGAAATAGTATCTATCACTGTACAAGTTTACTAAGCTAGGTAACTGCCTTTCTAATACGCATGAAAATGTACTTATATCTATAAACATTTTTTCTTTGTGTCCCACCTAAAAATCTGTTGTATATGACCATGGTAGATGGGTCCCACTGGGCAAGGAGGGCCACGGAAGAATTTCAAAGGGAAGAGTGATATCATTAGAATGTCCTCTCTAGTACAGCATCTGAAATACCAGTTAGGAAACTGTTTCAGTTGTCCAGGTGCTCCCCCTAACCTGGGGAAGAGAAGGTGGATTCAGTGATGAATATGGCTGTAGAATGGACACTTGGGACCAGGTGCCCCGTGAGACATATGGGGCCAGATTGAGGAAGGAGCCCAAGAGGACACCAGGTTTTGAAACCCAGATGGTAAAAAAAAACTTGAAACTCAGGAAATGCCCTCAGTTAACATGGATTAACTGAAAAACTGAATTTTAATGTAACTCTTAACCTGAAATTAACATAAGTTCTGGGCCACTTCTTTGGGAAAACAGAAGTAAATTAATAAGATCATTTACATACATAGGTTTAAAAATTATCTGAGGGAAACTGGCTTCTGAGACACCATGTGTTTTCACTCATCAAAGACCCAATTAGGGACATCACCACATCAGGAAACCATTTGTGAAAAGCATTAAGATATCACAGATAAATGGACTAAGAACAGGATAAACAAGTTACAAAAGAGAAGGCTCAACTGGCCAAGAAAATATGAAGAAATATGAAGACTTACCAAGAAAAATAATGTCGAAGACACAATATACGACTATTTTCAACGATCAGGTGAGCAACTTTTATAACTGTGTTAGTCATTAGGGCCTTCCAGATATTTCCAGCCCTGTCTCCCTCAAGGACACATGAAGGACAGCACTTCTGGCTTTGTGCGGTGGGGCCATGTGACTAATTTTAGCCAATGTGTGTGAGCAGTGGGGACACTTGTCACTTTGAGCCCAGATCGCTTAGCTGCCAGCAGGAGACGCCCAGAGAGTCTTTCCATCTGCAACAGTGACCAAGCAACACTCCAGATGGTGACTGCTCGCCCCAAAGTGAGGGACCTGGGGCAGGGCCCAGCCGACAAAGGACAGATAGGGAGCATAAGCAAGAAGTAACTTGGTGTGGGGGACGAGGGGGCCCAATAATTTGCAATCACAATATAAGTGGGTCTTGGGGATGGTAGTACAGCATGAGAATACAGTTAATGATTCTGGAACATCTTACTATGTTGATAGTGACTGCATTAGAGGGGGTGAGGACTTAATAACATGGATTAACGGCTGAACCACTGTGTTGTATATTTGAAACCAACATAAGATTGTATATCAATGATACTTTAACAAAAGAAAAAAAGAAGGAACTTGGGTTGACACAAGCCATTAAAAATTGGGGGTACTTAATAACCCTACCAACAGATTCAATGATAATACTCACTGATGGTAAAAGAAAGGTATAGCAGGAATGGAAGGTAAATTCCTCTCACTTAGAAAAATAGTTACCCCCTTGACTCAATAATTCCACTTATTGTAGTATATTTAAAAAATCCATAAAAATATAATATGGAAAAAGCTTTTATAGTCCAAGTCCAGACTAATGGCCAAAAGCTGACACCAGTTTGAATTCTGGCATCGCCTTTTGCTGGCTGTGTGACTTTGGCTGATTGATTTAATCCTAAACCTTAGTTTCTGTAAGATGGAAGAGTTAGTATTTCCTTACCTCAAGGTTCACCTCAGGAATAAATTAGATACTGGAGGCACAAACTTTAACAAGAGGATAAATATATACTAAGTAGCACACACCCGCACAGACACACACAATGTCACTCTGTTGCTTACGCTAGGAAGAAATGACCTGCAACCCGATAAGCGACAGAAAGGGAGTAGAAAAGGACAGTAAACCAACGAAACTGATATTATAGTAAGCATGAGGAAATGTTTATGTGATAATATTAATTCTAAAAGAATAAGACACAATCAATTACACATAATCAAAATTATGGAAAAATAATGGAGAAATCATGAAGGGAAATACATCAAGATGATAATGAATTGTGTTTGGAAAATGAAATTATTGGTGACTTGTTTCCAGCCTTTTTTGTTTTCCAAATTTCCTAAAATGAGGTACACGCTGGACCCTAAAATACTTTTATAGTCGTAAATCACAGCCCCTCCTTGTTTCCTGTGTGATACTGGCGAATTCCATAACCTGTTTGGACAGGGTTCCTTACCTGAAAAATGGAAATTATGTGCCTGTCTCATGGGGTTGTTCTGAGTAATAAACTAGAAGACCCTTGTAAAGTTTTAAGTATAATGCCATAGTAAACAGCCAGTAACTGTTACCCATTTTTATTGAAATTATCATTGTATATTCCTCTTATAATATGGGAAAGAATGACATTTTAAAATCTCAATAAAGCCTTTACTAGCAGAAGCTTGCCTTGGCCGTTCAGTGCCCCCATCGCTTGGGACCAGGCAGGCAGGTCGAGGCCACAGCACAAAGTGCAAAGCCGACAGTCCCAGGTTGAGAGAAAAAGACATGGCCCCACGAAAGGCACTTGGCTTGAAGCTGCACCTCCCCAAGGTCAGGGCCAGCATGTCAGGGAGCACGCGGAGCCCCCTCCACAACAGCCGCCCCTGCAGCAGCTGGCTTCCCCCATGACGGATGGGAATTAGAGCCGTTTTCAAGAGAGCAACAGAAGGCAGGCTGTGTCCTGATAAGCCATAACAGCAGTAGTAAAGTTCTAAGGAGACTAGAGGGTCCCCACTCCCACACTTCCCTCAGCCGTGGCTGCGGCAATTATGACAGGGACAGCTGGGCAGCCCAGGGACATGACTGGAATAGGCTAAGGCGTGGGCATATGGCGCTGCTGGTGGGCAAGGCCAGCCCATCCCTCCCTCCCCGGCTGCCCAAATTCAGCCTGATCCTCACGCCTGCCTGATTGTCAGGAGGCCGTAAAAGATCGCCGGTGCACCAAAGATGCAGGGGTGGGGCGGGCAAGGGCCCTACAGAGGCCTCACTGTGCCCAGGGATGGACATGCCACAGGGGCCCCACAATTGCCAGCTCAGGCTGAAAGGGTGGCCTTTCCAGAGCTCACTCCCAGCCGTTCCACACGAGGCCCATGCCAGCAGGACACCCTCAGGTCATCCCTCCCTAGGCTCCTTCTCTCTGAAAATGACCCAGAATCACCGGTACTCAGACCAAATCCGTTAGTCATCTCACCTCTCCTGACTGTCCCCTGAAAGCCCATCTACTCACGGTCATCCTGTGAACGCACTGCCATTTGTGCTTCTCCCCTATAAACTTCTTATACAGAAGAGAGGCTGTGTCTTCCTCATTTTAAGTTCAACCATTCTATCCATTTTCCAATAAATTGCACACCTACAATGAGCCTCGAGCCACCCAAGGTGCCCACCAAGACAGACAGATGTCCCAGGATTGAGTCAGTTAAGAGAGAGACCACAAAATGAGAAATTACAGAGCAAAACCTTGGGGTTTAGGCCACGAGCGAAGCGTTATGACATGGCAAGGAGAACTATCAAGTCTTAAGAAATCAAGGAAAACTTCCTGAAGGAAGTATGAGTAGGTGTCAGGGAAGTTAAAAATTAATTGTCTGTGTGGAGGCAGAGATGATGGAGGAAGAATTAGAGAGCTGCAGGAGAGACCAGCCCAAGTGAATTATGAGGGGCTTTGTAGGACTTTTATCTTAGAAGCAAAAAAAGTCACTGAAGGCTCTTAGTCAGAGAATGGAGCAGGGATGACGAGTCAGGACTCAGGGGCTGGGTGTGCCCCATCTTAGCACACGGCCTGGCACAAAATGCTTGCTCGCAGTTGGCCTAAACTGAGAGAAGTAGAGGCAAAAATGCACTGGTGTCCGGGTGGCACCTTCCAGGGTTAACCTCACCCTGTTAGCGAGAACACCTGTGTGCACCCTGCAGACACCTGTCTCGGGTGCCAACCCTCTGGACAGCTTTTAAAGAGAATCCATATCCTTCAAATATCTGCATGTACCCTCCTTGCCCTCTGAGATAGGAATACCTGTGCAGAAAGGGCTGTGTAGGGCTCCACGGCTCCTATCCAAGAGCAGATCAAGGGGATAGTAGGAAAGATTGGTCTACCTGCTGTGGAGGATAGCACAGACTTCGAATCACAACAAAGACTCTTATAGGTGTGAGGAGCTGGACCAGACGCCCTCCAGAGAGTTTCCAGCTCTAGTCTATGGATCTACATTTAACTCCTAATCTAGCAGATGGCGTTTAGGGTACTGCTGCTGTGTTTATACAGCTAAATGCAGGAGGGATTCCTCGGGCTCCTCCACCACGCAGCATGTCACATGTCCCAGTCTGATCAAACTTCCTGCCCCCATCAGCCCCTGGCAGCTACATGGCTCCTGCCACGGCTCCCAGGGAGCCCCTTCCATCACGTCTGTTAATGAAGGATTGTGATGGGGGGGGAGGGGGGATCGCACAGTAAATTCCAAATGCTTGCCCCATCGGCTTTCAAATTCTCAGGAGTCTTCTTCTGAAAATTGAAAAGTTACATTTAACAGTGTGGTTTTTATCTTTCTGCTTACTATAATGCCACCTGCTCATTACAGAAAATGATGAAACACACACACACACACACACACACACACACACACACAGAAGAAAATCAAAATCACTCATAATCCTCCCTTCAGACATAAACACATAACTTTTAAAAGTATAAGCAGGTTTCCTCTGGGTATATATACACATGCTTTAACTGTAATATCCATTTTCACCTAATATACTGTGACTGAGTTCATGTCAGTTGATTGTTTTCTACAATGTCACTATTAACCACTGTTAACCACCCCCATAATTTTCTACCATGTAGCTGCCCTGGACTTCAATCTTCTATTATACCCAATTTTATGCTATTATAATAAATGCCATGATGGACATTCTGGAAATAAATGCTTGAAGTGGATTTCATTAGATGCCATTAGAATAAATATATGAATGAGAATAATCTATCAAAATAAATTTGATTTTTCAGCAACTTTGGTTATGCATTGCAAAATCACACTTTACAAATATATTAGTTTATTTTTTCCCAACAAAATCATCTTTATACCACTATTCCATATGCTCATAGTATTATCATTTGAAAGAAATATCATCATATATCTCCATCATGATCATTTCCATCATCATCCACATTTACAAAGAGTACTTATCAAGAAATTTCTGTGTTCCTAGAACTGAGCTAAATGCATTAAATATATTATTCCTTTTAATTGTAATGCCTTAATTTCTAGTGAGGTTGAATTTCTCTTTTTCATTCATTGGCAACTGTGATCCATCATTAGAAGATTTTTCTCCTAATTTTCTTTGCCCCTTTTCTCTAGCATGTTTGTCGTTTAATTATTGATTTGTCAGAATTCGTATAAAACGGATATTAAACTCTTGTTGCAAAAATGGCTTCTCCCAGTTTATGGTCTAACATTTAGTTTTATGATTATTTTGACATAAAAATTCTCATTATTTTGTAGTAGCTAAATCTATCAGATTTTTTTTTTTATTTTATGGATCATGACTTTACATATACTTTTAGAAAGTGCTTTCACACCATGACATCAGATAGATATGCATGTATTTCACTTCAAATCTCTCTGCGGTTTCAAATGTCATATTTAAATATTTTATAAATCTGGAATTTGTTAGTGCATGTTATGCTGTAAAGTTCTTTTTTTTTTTTCACATGGTCAGCAAATTGACCCAATTTGACTTAGTGAATTCTTCCTTTCCCCACTGATTTGAAATGACACTTTTATCTTACATGAAATTTGTATTTACATGGGCCTTCTCCTGCTCTCTTTTGTACTGTTTCATTGATTTATCTGTCTATTGCAATTAAACCAGACCGCTGGAATGTATATAAAGCTACACAACGTCACCGCACACTGCTTACTCAGTCGCAAAAACCCCACCTCGTTCTTCTATTCTTTTTTTTCAAAACGCTCTTGGCAGTTCTAAAGTTCCAAATGAAATTTAGAATAATTTTATAGAGCACTCTCCCCTCCAAAGTCCCACTGGAATTTCGATTTGGACCCCATCGGACATCCAAATACTGTAGAGAGAATGGATACTGTATTTCTCTTCAATTTTAATTCAGAAACATGACACATTTTTCCATTTACACTCCTTATCACAATTTGACACATATTTTGTGAACTTCGGCTTAGATACTTCACATTTTCATTGGTATTGTGAATAGGTCTTTTTTAACTATCATTATATCACTGACATGTAGAAAAATTGTAACTTTATATTTATTTGTTTGTTTCTGACCAAACTGTATTACTGAACGCACTTAAGAGCGTAGTAGTTTTCAGCTTATTCCCTTGGGTTCTCCAGGTAAACAATTCTATCACATGTGAATGACAATAACTGTCTCATCTACTCTCAGATAGCCAAGTCCCTTATTTTTTATTCTTGTTTTATTCCATTGGCCAGAATTATAGAGCTGAGTTATATGGCAGGGAATGTGAGAATCCTTTCTTATTTAAATAGAAATACTTCTGGTTTTTCATTCTGAAGTGTGATTCAGCCGTTGGTTTGGAAGTGAAAGCATCTTTCTTGATACAGAAGGCTTAATTTCTATCATACTAATAGGTATTAGGTTTTGGATCTGGTTTCTTGGAAATAGATGCTGAATTTTATTATACCATTTCAGTAAGATGTGTGCAAATTTTCTCTCTGATTTATTAATACATTTAAATATATTAATTATCCTGAATCCCTTAATGAGGAAAAAAAACTTTAGTCAGAAAATATTATCCTTTTATTCTCCTGCCAGATTTTTTTCATCATATTTTATTTAATATTTTCATATTATATTCAAAAGTGAATTTCCCTTTTTTGAACTATCTTTGCCTGGCTATAATATTAGAATTAACCATAATTTCCTAAAATTAATTGGGTAGTGTTTTTAGGGTCACTATGCTCTAAAACTGGTTAGATAAAAAAAATACAGTTCTTGATTAAAGCATCTTATGTTCTCTCTTTGGTTAAAAGTAAAGTTTTGATAACTCTAACATTTCTATCTTATTTATTTGGGCAAGAGTTCTATAGCCCTGGGTTGTTTTGGTACTACAGTTTTTTTTTTCTTAAAAAACAATTCATATACACCTTCTCTAACATTTACTTTAAAAATAATACTTTTAAAAGGATTTCATTTCTCTTATTTTCCTCAAAATTTGTTTTATATATTTGAGGGAGAATTTTCTCCTCATATCCTTTCTAAATAGATCATAAATTGTCTATAGTTTCAAGAAGCAGTACTTAGATTTATGCATTAGTCTTGGTATTTATTTCTTTTTGCTCTTGAAACATTTTCCTTTACTTTGGGTAATTTAATGTTTAAAACAAAGAATTAGTAATGTAGTACTATTGACTTCTGGTCTATTTATATTCTTTACTTATTTTCTAAGTATATATATAAAAGCTTTTACATATATAATATGTAACATTACATATATGTGTATGTAATATATATGATATAGGTAAAAGTTTTAAAATTAAATATATATTAAATAACGGGGTATGTGGTGGGGACTTGATAATAGGGGGAGTCTAATAACCATAATGTTGTTCATGTAATTGTAGATTAATGATATCAAAATAAAAAAATATATATATCAATTATATATACTAAGTGGCTAATATATATTAAAGTTTTTACCTTTATTATATCCTTTCTCTTTCTTTCATACTCCAAATTTGTTGTTTCTTTTCTAATATCTTGCATTTTATACTTATTTCTTTTACATTTGCCATTTTAGATTTAATAATAAAGTGTACAGACTATGAATTTTCCTAAATTCAGTTTTGATGTCATCCCATGAGTTTTACCTCTTGGTGATCTTTTTGTTGTTATTTTATATTTTATTATATGTCATTGTGAACTATATTTACTTTAAACAAAAAAAGTTAAACTATCAAAAATCACACCATTTTCTCTTATTTGCACTATTTTCCATATTAACACAGCTCTATGATTCTGGCCAATGGAATGAAACAAGAATAACAAATTTTTTTTTTCCAAATAAAAGTAGTGAATGTATGTTGTAAGAAATTTAACATAGAAAAGCAAATATAATTACAATTCGTAGATAATAAAGTAATAATTTTAACAACATAACAAACAAAAATTTCTCTACAGCAAATGACACCATCAACGGAATTTTTTAAATGACAAATTCTGAAGATTTGTCAACATCTGACAAAGAACTTTCCTATATCAATGTGAAAAAATAATTAACAGAAATTTAGAAAACAGCACAGCATATAGAGAGACTGCCAGTCAATATTGCTAATCCTCTGTTTTTAAACATTTAATTAACCAGAGCAAATAAAAGAAAGAAAGAACTGAAAATGATTCAGTGCAACTTGTTTATGCCCTTGGGCCATTTTTATAACAGTACTGTTTCTTACTGATTAAAAATCCTTACAGAGAAACGTATTATATTGTATATTGTGAAAACATTTTTTTCATGATTTGCCATTTGTGTTTTAAGCGTAATTTGCTATATATTTCTAAAAATTTTAGGTAGTCAGATCTATCAGTCTTATCCATAAAAAACACTTATATACTTCCCCCACAAGGCATAGCTCAGCGTACTTTTCATTCAATTATTTTAGTCAAAGAAACCCTAAAGCCCCAAGGGTTCCTTCAAAATTCTATTGTCTGTCTATCAATACATGTTGACACTAATAGTGCAGCACAGATTTATTTTTATAAGAATCATCAGAATTTTTCTGTGATTATTTAATTAGAATTTTTAAATAAATTTTGAGATTTCTACATGTACTATTAAGCACGTTCACCAAAGTTTACCCTAGTACATAAGGGTGTCCATGAAAATTACATGTTTTTCTGAGAACATGCTTCTTAAATATGTGTTCATGCCCTCTAAAACTTGTATTTAAATTCAAAGAGCTTTATGTTGCTTCTTTAAGGATTTGATCACTGGATTCATTAAGTGCAATACCTGAGAAACATGAAATTGCCATTTGTACTTAAAATGAAATATGTGAATAAATAAAAAGCGTTAATATGCATTAACTTTTTAGGCCTGCTGAAATGACATAGAATACGTTTCACCTGCTATGGCTAAGACCCCAGCATTTTTATACACTCAGCTCATTTGTAACCTTGGACCTCATTCAATTTCATTCGTTTCACTTTGTGTTCATGGAAAAAGTTACCGACACTATGTTGATATTTGTCACTTAATAATATAATTTACAAAATATGTTAATATAATACTTTTATATCACTTCCCTCCTATCCCCATTAGTGTTTGGTGGAAATTTTGGTTTTATTCTTCACTTCTTTTTTCCAGATAAACTTTAAGATTATTGTGTCAATTTCAAAAAGGAAGTGAGAGGAGACAGGGGGTAAGGAAAGAATTACACCAGGGTTCTGACTGGCATTGTGTCAATGTTGGGGCAGCCTTTCATGCCCTCCTTGCCTAGGAGAGCCTTCCCGTCCGGGTTGGGTGGGTTGTCTTTGTAGTTTCCCTCCATACCTTACATTCTATTATGCACCTGTTGTTTTTTATGTGCTGTTATCCATCTCCCCAGCGGGACTATATCCTCCATGAGCTCAGGGACTCTCTCCTGCTCATCACTGTATCTTCAGAGCCAGGTATGAAGTATGCACTCAACAAATATTTCTTTAATCAAGTGCTTGATGATCATAGTTTTTTAATTGATTCTCTTAGGCTTCGCAAGCACATTATCATGTCATCTGCAAATAGCGATGCATACTTCCTTTCTCAACCTTTATTCTCGTGTCATTTTCCTACCTAATACATTATGTCACAGTTCCAGAATTATATTCAAAAATAGCAGTGATTGATCACATACTTATACTGACACTGATTTTAAAGAGTTTTTTTTACTATTTCACATGATGCCGCTATTTGAGATAGACATACTTGTTATTCATGTTAAGGAAGGATACTTCTGTATCTATGTTGCAGAGAAAATCCAGAAGTAACATTTTAAGTTTTGGTAAATATTAAATAGTAGTCATGATATTGTTGCTCATTTTATTGTAAATGTTTTGTTTTGCTATTAAGACCAATGTTGACTGTTGCTTTTTACACATATATTAATTTTCATTGTGTTGACAAGAATACTCTTGAATTCACAGATGTTCTTTAAAGGTTGGAAAGACATGGGGGTGGAGGTGGCTGGTGGCCGGGCCCACAACTATATGAAGGTGGTTCTTTGACAAAGTTTTCAACTTGTACTACAATTATTTGTCTCTTTGACTTTCCTTTTTCATCGCCATAAATCTTCATTACTTCCCTGTAAGATTATCCATTTCATTCATGTTGTCAAAGTTTTTATATCAGAGTTTTACAAAATGATCTAAGCCTTTCAATTCTCTGCATTTGTGGTTCTTTCACTTTCTCCATGTTAATACTGTGCTTTCGTATTTTTTCCTTCATTTAGGCTTTCTAGAAGTTTACCTGTTTTACTGTATTTTAACCCAGCTTTTAATTTTATTTTATGCCTCAGTTCTTTTGGTTCCTAATTCTTCAAATTTCAGCTTTTGTTATTATTACTGCTATTTTCTATTTTGCTTGGGTTTAAGTTGTTGCCTTTTAATCAACTTTTTGAGCTGAATCCTTAATTTATTTTCTTGTTTTGTTTCATTCTTAAAGAGTAAAGAATATGAAGTTTCTTTCTGTATAATGCTAAGTACAGTATTTTGGAATTTCACTTTGATTTTATCTTCAGCCCAAAGGTTTGATTTGGTTTAGTTTGGTTTCTCATGACAAGTATTAGTGTTTTAATTTCTAAATGGTTAGTGAACGAGGACATTCTTCTATCAGTACCTGCTCCTATTCCTAAAATGGTCAAAGAATGTAACTTGTTGCATGTCTGCTTTTTGAGTGTACTGACATTTTGATGGCCTAATCTGTGTTCAGTGAGAAGAGAGGGGACTCCCCTGTAAAGGTCAAGGCACTGGTGTGGGTCTCAGAGTACAGACTTAGGGATTCCTTGGTTTCCTTGGTGGGTCAAGGGCTGAAAGACGTGCATTAGACGCCATCATTTCATTGTGCTTTTGTTCATTTCTCTCTATTCCTGTAATTTAGTACTTGGTAATTTTGTGCATAACTACCCATGACGGTTGCTCATTTTTGGGGGGGGTGTTTTTTTTTCTTGGTTTTGGTTTCAGGTTTTCCTTTGGGTTTTTTTTTTGGGCGTATAATTGACATATCATATTAGTTTCAGGTGTACATCATTTGTTTTGAATTGTAATTCACATCACTCTGGGACTCCTTATGCCCATTTTTAAATTTTTTTATTATGACTTTATGTTTTAGAGCAATTTTAGGTTCAGAGCAAAATTGAGGGAAAGGTAGAGATATTTCCCGTTATGCCCTCTGCCCCGACACTTGCAGAGCCTCCTCCATATCAACCTCCCCCACCAGAGTCGTCTGTTTCTTACCATCGTCACCCAGTCCATTGTTTACATTACGGCTCATGGTGTTGTGCGTGCCATGAACTGGACAAATGCACAGCGACATGTATAATCATTACGGCATTAAACAGAGTACTTTGACTGCCCTGAGAATCTTCTGTAGTCCTCCTATTCACCCTTTCCTTCCCCATTTTCTGGCAGCCACTGATCTTTTTTTCTGTCTCCATAGGTTTGCCCTTTCCAGAATGTCACATAGTTGGAAGACTACAGTATCTAGACTTTTTCAGATTGGCTTCTTTCACTTAGTAATAAGCATTTAAGTTTTTTCCATGTCTTTTCATGGCTTGGTAGCTCACTTCTTTTTAGCACTAAGTAATATTCCATTGCCTGGTTGTACTACAGTTTATCTAATCACCTACTGAAGGTCTTCTTGGTTGCCTCCGAGGTTTGGCAATTATGAGTAAAGCTGCAATGTACAGGGTTTTGTGTGAACATAATTCAGTTCCTTTGAGTAAATACCAAGGTGGGTAACTGAAGGACTGTATGTCAGGAGTATGTTTAGTTTTGTAAGAAACTACCAAACTGCCTTCCAAAGTGATCCTGCCATTTTCCCACCAATATTTGGTGTTGTCAGAATTCCAGATTTTGGTCTTCTAATAGACTTGTCCCATTTATTTTTCAAAATCTTTATGTAACAACCTTTGTAGCGTGCTATCTATGCCAGGCATCTTACAAATATGTCATTTAACCCCCACCAAAACCTATGAGGCAGGTATTATTATCCCCAATATAGAGATAAGGGCCTGAGACATAGGAAATTGAGTAACATGCCCCAGGCCATACAGAGAGTAAATCCAGAGACATTTTTCAACCTGGGTTCCAGGGTGGCCATTCTCTTTAATTACTATTTATTGAGATATAATTCACAAAACTGAAAATTTGCCACTTTAATGTATACAAATTCAGTGAGTTTTACTACATTCACAGTTTTGTGCAACCATCACAACTGTCTAATTCCAGAACATTTCCATTACCTCAAAAAGAAACCCCACATCCATCAGCAGTCAGCCCTCACCCCCACTCCCAAAGCCCCTTATCTGTCTCTATGGATTGGCCTAATTCTGGACACTTCATATACATGGAAGCATACAAAATGTGTCCAGCTTCTTTCACTTAACATAATGTTTTTAAAGTTCGTCCATGCTGTAGCATGTACCAGAATTTCATTCCTTTTTATGGCTGAATTATATTCCATTATATGGATATGCCTTATTTTCTTTATCCATTTATTGGTTTGTAAGAATTTGGATTGTTTCTATGATAGGACTACTGCGAATAATACTTCTATGAATATTTGTGTAAACATTTTTATGTGAACATATGTTTTCTGTTCTTTTGGATATATGCTTTGGAGTAAAGTCGCTGGGTCACATGGTAAGTCTATGTTTAACCTTTTGAGGAATTGCCAAAATGTTTTCCACAGCAGCTGCGATATTTTATATTCCCACTGGCAATACATACGATAAAAATCTGTGTTCTTAAGGTCTGTGTTTTATTACCAGTCAGAATTTAATATGAATTTAACTCATTCAGATATCATCCTTATTCTCCTGCCATATTTTTTCATTATATTAATGCTTGGTTTTTTTTGACTGGTTACATTGAGAAATTTAAATAATATACTAAAAACTTCCACTTCTGTTTCATCCATGTTTGATGATGTCTCTTCGGTCCCCTTTGTAAAGTAAGGATATCATGGCCTTAACACTTCTTCCCACCTTACCCCCACACCTCCTCAGCCCACTTTCACTCAGCTACTTTGTAACTTTTACATTGTCAGGGAAGATTATATTTAGATTCTCATCCTGCAATCAGTCTTCCATACTTTGTCTTTAGGCTGACTCTAATTAGAACCTGAAAACCATTCATCAGTATTCTTGCTCTATAACTATTCAGTGCTGGCCATGGAATATGCTAGAATTCTGTTTCTTAGACCATCAATGTCATGACTCCTGGGTCATTCAGAGAAGACTCTGCCTCGGATTAAGATCGAGTGGAGATCTTGTTTATTTACATCAGTTGTTTAAAATAATGGAGGAGTTTAGTTCACATTATGTACATGACATTCTTGCCGTTTGTATCTGTGTTGTTTTATTTAAGTTTGATCTTTCTCCTAGAGTTTATAATTGCATTTTTTTCTTTTCTGAGGCTGAGACACTTTTTGCTTTTATCATGTCTTATTTTTTTTAATTCTTGATCACACTTTCTAGTCTATCATATACTACTATTCCCTCCCAGATCCTTCTGCTCTGTTCCCTGTAGAAAACCACTTACTTACCTGGACTGCTATACAGCTGTCATTCTGGGACCTCAGATCTGTGCCTTCCTGCTAAAAGGCACTGTTACCTAGGTCCTTGTCTTCCCCTTCTTGATGTAGTCCCTCCTGTTCCTAGAGAACATATCCAGATATTTTTTAAAGGGGGATGGTGCTTAAATATCAACAAAAGAAAAATGAAGGTCAATTTTTCTCATAAAGATAGACTCAAATACGCAATAACAGCTTTAGCAAATAGAATCCGGCAATATGCAAAAAATATAATGGGTCTTGAAAAAGTGAGATTCATTCCAGAAATGCAAAATTGGTCTGATTTTTTAAATAAATCAATATAATTCACAATATTAACAAACTAAAAAAGAAAAATCATATGATGATCCCAATGTATGCAAAAAATGACAAATGTCAAACCTATTCATAGTTGAAAACAAACAATAAAATCTCTCAGCAAATGAAAATGGAAGAGAACTTCCTCAAATTATCAATAATGAAACACTGAACTGTTTTTTTTGCTAAGATAAGGAAAAGGCAAGGGTGTTGAATATTACCTTGGCCCTAGCCAGTGAGAGCTGGAAAAAAATGTGGGGCTTGGAGGGGACGGGGGTATCAGACCGGCTGAAAAAGAAGAAACATGACTCTCTTTGTTTGAAGATGATATGATTATCTATGTAGAAAACCCTAAGGAATTTACAAAAGAAAAGCTACAACTAATATGTAATTTAGCAAAATCAAAAACATACAAACAAGTTCAATATATAAAACAATTATACACAGTGGAATATTATTCAGCCATAATAAAGAAAGAGGTCCTGACATTCATGACAACACAGATGGACGTAGAGGGTATTATGCTCAGTGAAATAAGCCAGGCAGAGAGACAAATACCATATGATTTCACTTATATGCAGAATCTTAAAACAAAACAAAATGAACAAAACAGCAATAGATTTATAGACACTGAGGAGTGACTGGTGGTCACCATGGGGAAGGGTTTGGGGTGAGTGGGTGAAATAGATGAAGGGAACAAAGAGGCACAAAGTCTCAATTATAAAATAAATTAGTCACAGGGATGAAAGTACAGCACAGAGAATATAGTCAATAGCCCTGTAACATCTTTCTGCGTTGACAGATAGTAACTACACTAGCTAGGTTGAGAATTTAATAATGTGTGTGACTGTCGAATCACTATGTTGTATACTTGAAAACATTAACATATTGTCTATCAACTATACTTCAATAAAAAAAATAAAAATAAATACCAAAAGTTTTAAAAATGAAATTGGATTTCCATATTCTTGTAGCAAACAATTCCAAATTAAAATTTAAACATTATCACATGCAATAGCATCAAAAATGTGAAATACTAAGGGAAAAATTTAACATAATATGTGCAAGGCCTGTAAATGAAAAACTAAAAATATTACTATGAGAAGGTAAAGAAAATCTAAAGTACATGGAGAGAAATTCCATGTCCATAAAATTCCGTGTTAACACAACAGTGTTAACTTATCAGTTCTCTCCAAATCAGTCTGTAGATTCACTGCAATACATATTAAAATCTCAACAGAGTTTCTGTAGAAACTGATGACTTTTATATGTATATATGTGAATATGCATTTTTTTATATGGACGTTTAAATGACCTAGATTAGCTAAAACAATTTTGAACAGAGAACAAAGTTGGACAGTTTACACTGCTTGATATCAAGCCTTACTATAAAACTGAAGCAGTCGATGCTGTATTGGTGAAAGGATATAAGTATTGCTCAGAGACGGGAATAGAAAGTTCAAAAATATCCCCTCACAAACATGGTCAACTGATTTTTGACACATGCCGAGATAATCCGATGGGAAGACGATGATCTTTTCAACATATGTTCTGGAAAAACTGAACATCTATATGCAAAAAAAGAGAAAAGGGATCTCATCCACACACCAGATACAAACATGAACCCAAAATGAATTATAGGTCTAAATATCAGTCATTTGATGTGCTTCTGGAAGAAAGCATAATTTTATAAGAATGTCACAGTGACCCTAGGTTAGACAAAGACTTCCTAATTAAGATGCAAAAAAGGGAGAACCTAGAAAAGAAAAAAATGATAAGTTGAATTTCACTATAATTAAAAACTTGTTCTTCAAAAGGCACCATTATGAAAATGAAAAGGCAAGGCACAGACAGGGAGAAAACGTTTGCAAAACAGTATCTGAGAAAGGACTCCTATTCAGAATATATAAAGAAGCCGTACAATGCCATAAAAATAAAAGTGAGCCAAAGATTTTAATAGTTATTTCACAAAAGAAGATCTACAGATGGCAATTAAGCATGTGAAAACATGCTCGACATCATGACTCATTAGGAAAATGCTAATTAACACCACAGTGAGATTCCATTTCACACATATTAGAATGGCTTGAAAAAAATACTAAAGGCTGCCAAAAATGTGAAGCAACTGGAACCCCCGTGCATTGCCACAGGGATACAGAATGGTCCAGGAACTCTGGAAAACAGTGTGGCAGCTTCTTATAAAGTTAAGCACAGACTTGTTTTATGATGCAGCTATTCCACTCCTAGGTATCTATTCAAGAGAAATGAAAACATTTATTTGCACAAAGACGAGCACAAATATTGAGAGAAGCTCTAGTCTTAATACCCCAAACCCAGAAACAACCCAAATGTCCCTAATTCTGGTGAGTAAGTAAACAAAATAAAAGTAATAAACCACTTATCTGCTAAACAATATAAATGAATCTCAAAAGCAGTGTGCTAAATGAAAAGCCACATAAAAAATTTCACATTGTATGATCTAGAAAAGAAAAAGGAGTGGAGGGAGGGGGAGTGACTGAAAAGGGGCAGGAGAGAGATTTTGGAGTGATGGAAATGTTCTGTATCATGATCCTGCTTATGCCAAACTCACCAGCTTATAAGAATAATATGGAAACTTTGATTATATGTGAATTTTTCTTCAATAAAGCCGATAGTCCAAAAGAGTGCCTACCGGAAAAGTTTTCTTTGAGCCCTTAAACCAAACTCCACTTCCAAGGGACAGTTCAACTGAGTGTGGAATTCCAGATCATATTGTTTTTTCCCCTCCAAATGCTGAAACTATCACCTTCTTGAATCCAGCATTGTCTTTGAAAACATGAATTCTCTTTCCTACAAGGTGACTTGTTCCTCTTTCTTTAATGTTTTATGATAATGAGAGTACCAAACGGTAACTGAGAGTCTGTAGTATCACAAGACCTGTTCTACGTACAGTGTACCTAATGCCTTGGAATTTCTTGGTGATAAATCCAGTTGTGATGTCTTTTTCATTCCTGTTCTGAAAACTTAGAGAACCGTTTCAGTATGAGGACTACTGTTCTATGGGGGAGGTTTCTTTTATGGTTTCCTGGCCATTTGTTTCTGTCTCGACATCCTCTGTTCTCTGCTACTAGTTCTCCCAATAATGGGGATTAGATCTCTTGGCAATTGACCCTTTATTTCTCTTATCTCTTATCATTTCTCCTCTTTCCAGACCTTTTATTGCTTCTTTTATTTTAACAGGCATGTTTTTAATCTCTAAAACATTTCTTGTTTTCTGAGCGATCCTTTTCCCTAGCTACTCTCCTTGTTCTTTGAAGGTAACATCTTCTTCGATGTCACTGAATGTGCTTTTAGAATATTTTTTGCTCTGCTTTTTACCTTGGCTTCTCTCTTTTATCTGCCCCCTGGTCTCACACACACACACACACACACACACACACACACACACACACACACACGTGTGGTGGTCCTTGGGTGTCTATTCATGTGTAAGAAGGACGGGGTGGCTGGTTGAGTTTCCCCTGGTGTTGGATGACCAAGACAGCTTCCTGTTTGCTCACTGCTGAGTTCGAACTGGAGTTCTTTGAGGGGCATGGAAATGGCAGATTCATATAAGTGACAGGTTTTGGATTAGGTGGACAAGGTGTTGGAGAGAGGACTTTAGCCAGTCCCATGCATTGTCATTCAAGGAAGAGGACTTAGCATGCCCCAGATCACACATTCCTTTTTCTTTTGTTTGTTTTTTTGGTATAAAGTCCCCCTTCACCCCTCCCCTAGAATTAAATTCCAGCATCCTGAACTCAGCTCAGCCTGGAGAAATAGGGGAAAAATCATGTGGTCAGCCAGTATCCTTATGCTGTGCACTAACCTTCAACTAATCCACCCGTTTAGAGTCCAGCTCCCATCCCCCCCTCTGGCTGACAGGCTGTGCTGAGCTGGGAGCCCCTGGGCCGTCCCCACCTCCTGGGCACCACCTTTGTCACCTCTCCTGATCTGAGCTGTCCACAATTTACATCATCCACAAGCCTACTCCTATCCCCTCTTGAACATTCAGAATTTGTTTTTCTCCCAGTTAAAGACCTACTCTCTCCTCCCTTTTATTCTTCTTTCTATAGGAGTTTTGGATTATTTGTTTTTCACTTGTTTGAATTTCTATCTGTTCATCACCCCAAGATCTTAGAAAGCACAAAGTGCAAACAACTATGCATTTCCATTCTCTTGAAAATATAAGTCCTCTTCTCCATTCATCTTTTGCCCACCAAAACTGTTCCTGCTAATGGAACCCACCGCCACAGCCCTGTATTAGGTCACTCTAATGAAACATTCTTAAATGGTCTGTGACCATTTTAAAGACGGTTTAACCATTCGTGTGTTTTTCACAAGTTCTACGCATTTGTCATGTAAATCAAGATTGATTTTACAGTAACAAAGATAAATTATATAATGAATTTTTCTATATCCTTATTTAAAATGCTTTCTTATTTGTCAAAGACTGACACTAAATTTCTTTCACTAAAATTTTGCTTTTATGATAACTTTAAAAATTGATATGTATATATTTAGATGCCATTTTCATAGATAGATGATAGGTAGATGCTGTTGTTTGGGGCATAAAAGTTTGTGACTATGCTAGCTTCACAGTAAAGTGAACCTTTTATCAAGATAAGATAACTGCATTTTCTTTAATTATTTTATATAACATCTTACTTTTTCTGATATACTCTCCACACAGCTTTCTTTTGGTTTATATATTCTTAACACATCCTTGTAAATCTCTTTATTCTTTCACTTTCTCTGAAAATTCACTTTAGTGTTTCTCCTAAGCAGTAAAAAGCCTCAATTTCAATTTATTTTTTGATCCACGAAGGAGTTTTACCCCATTCATCATTCTACAGATGTTTACTGAGCAACTAACTATCTCATTAAATCTGCTGTTCAGAGGTGAACAGAACATGGTTCAAGCCATTATAATTTTTTTGCATCTTATTTTCTCTATTTGGAAATACAACCTGTTTTCTTTTGTTTTCTCTAAGTCCTTACCTTTGAGTTAAAAGAGGGAGAAAAGAGAAGGAAAAGGATTCAGCATTTAGTCATCATTTCTAAAAAATACTCTGAGCAAATTAAGAATAGACCTTCCTTAACTGACAAAGAATATTGATTTTAAAATATGCCTGTAAATGGTGAAAGGCTGAAAGTTTACCCTCCAAGGTCAGGAACAAGACAAGAGCATTCACTCTCACCACACCTAGTCAATATAAAACTGAAAGTCCTAGCCAGAGCAATTAGGCAAGAAAAAGAAATAGAGGAGAATGGTGGTTGCCAAAGGTTTGGGGTGGGTGGTAGAATGGAGAGATGTTGGTCAATGGATAGCAAAATGCCAGTCAGAAATAGATTTAAGTTCTGGAAATCTAATGTACAGCGTAGTGACTCTAATGAATTAACAATACTGTATAATATACTTGAGAGTTCTTAAGAGAGTAGATCTTAAATGTTATCACCACAAAAAATATATATATATATAATTACGTGACAGAATAGAGATGTTAAGTAACCTTATTGTGATAATGGTTTTGCAATATATATGTGGATCAAATCATCATGACGAACATCTTAAACTTACATATGTCATATGTCATATATATCTTAAAACTGGGAAAATTAAAAGGTAATAGTTAAAATACACTTATAGTATATAATACATATATATACTATAGTATATATATATGTTTATATATATACTACAAAATATTTTTTTTTTACCACTTCTCAACATTTCACTGCAGCAATAAAGCAAGAAGAATGCACACTATATGCCTCAATTTATGGTAAGTAAAAGTCAAGACAGCGGTAACCTCTGGGAGTGTGACAGTAAGTGGAAGGGAGCAGGAGACATCCTCTGGGGCCCAGCCATGGTCTTCATATTGACCTTGTGTTTGTTATACAGTTGAATTCAGTTTGTGAAAATTCACTAAGCTTAACATATAACACTTTTATGCATGTATGTCATACTTCGATGAAGTTAAACAAAAAGAAAAGACAACTTACCCACCTTTATTTTTATAATTGTATCTCTTTGTAAAATCAGAATATTAATATTGTTTCCTTATACTCCCTCTAGTTTTATTAATGCAATTAGCAATATAGGCCCAAAGTACTGTTATAGTTTTTAGAAATTGTTAAATTATTTTGTTTTGAGCTTTATCATTCATTTTATAGCTATATTTACCAAAATTATATAGACTTAAATATTTAACTGGATTTCAATTCTTAGTCTAGGTTTTTCATAGTTTATAGTCCCTATTCCTGACTTAACAGATTTTGATTCACTTCTCATTTGACTGGGAAACATCTTTAAAGAGATTCTTATAGGAAGAATAACCACTTCATGATTTTTGTCATACCTAACATGGGTCTTTCTTCCATCACCTCACTTAACTGCTTTCTGATTTTTGTTTGTGTTGTTTCTTATCTTTTGTTTGAGGATTTATCTTTTAAATAAGTAGTAATATACAAGTTAAATACCTTATTTTAACACACAGTTGGTTGGGCTGAAATTCTGAGAAAATATATTTGTAACTAGTTTTCTCTGTCACCATTGCAAATGATACAATATCTACACTATCCCTTATGTAAAATGATAAACTCCATCTACTTTTTCTTCATGCCATCTTCTCTGTATCTCTCAATTTTAGCTGGTATAAAATAGAACTTAAATATTTCCATTAAAATGTTTACTTTTCTCCTTTGTCATAAACTCTATAGCCATATTTTAAACAATTGATCTGAATAACTGTTTCCTTTTTAGTGCTTTATGCCATTTCTTTTACACTACTTAGTCCCATTTCTTGAGTTCTTTATTATTTATAGGCCCTTCATTCAGAGAGAGCAATTCTCTGGATATTTTTTTAGTGAAGGGCACATACGTGGTATACTTTCTGAGTACTTTCATATTTCTAAATCTACAAGGATGTATCAGATCGGTTGAGAGAATGGAGAATTGTGTTTTCAATTCAAAATAAACTTTTATTATTGCAGATTCAGTCTATATATACTGTAGAAAATTAGGAAATACAGATAAGTAAAAGACAGGAAATAAAATCATTTTCCCATTAAGACCCTAGACTATAAACTCCCAGACCTTTTTCTATGCACATACATGTACATGTATGTTTATTAAAGTAAGATCATACTGTACATATTGTTTTGTAACATGCTTGTATTCCCTAAACAGATGTCCATCTTTATAGCATTAAATTGTAATGTCATCTAGTGGCCAGACTATACTCAGATTTTGTCAGCTGTCCTTTCTAGATGGCTTGTCCCACCTACATGCCATCCACGTACGTGCTTATTCCCTTACATTACTTCTAATCCAGAATAGGTGCCTTTTCACGAGGCTGGATGCGAACAAAAGCTCCATATTCTACATTTGTCTGCTGCCTCCTCTTGTAACACTGAAGCACAATCATCTTTCTCCTGATCTCTGTCAAGTTCCTGCTATTCAATGTTGCAGAAGAAGATCCAGTTTACAACTTGATTTCCCTTCCTTCCTTCCTTCCTTCCTTCCTGCTGCTTTGACTTACTTTTCTACCCTTAAAATACAAAAATGTCATGAGGTGCTATCTCCATGAGACTAATTGATTATGACTGGTATCCAGTGAATACTTTCATCTAAAAGATAAAGGTTTTATTAAGCTCAATGACTGGTTTTTTTCTTTTTTTGTCTCTATGCTATTTCCTTTTAAAATTTCTATTCTACGTGATTTAACTATCCTGGGTTTGTCTCCTGGGCTTGTCTCCTTGCTCTCCTCTCAGTCATTTCTACCCCTATTCCTTTCACAAGAAACTGTCTTTCTGCCCATGGATTTGGGCATGAAGGCCAGGATAGGGTGCTCGGTCTTAGCACACGACCAGAAGCAGAGGTGCCGCTGATCCCACCCGGAATGTGTTGAGCTCTTCCCCGGGACCAGGCTCTGTTCTACATGCCCCGCACCTCAATCAGTCTTCATGTGAAACCTAGTAGCCTGAGATTAGGATAAACTGCATTTTACCAATGATGAAACCATGACCCCAAGTAGTTAAGAAACTTGTGCAGCCACACGTAGAATAAGTTGAGTAACTTGCCTAGCCCCGTACCCAGACTGGAATCCAATTCCAGACTCTGTCCTCACTCCCTGCACGGTCAGGAACCTGGAATTGGCCCCAATCTTACACGGTCCCCTAGTGGCGTCCCACTAAACTCCTTCCAAGTAAATTGCTCATTTGCATGCAGCCAGCTGTGGACAGGTCCTCCCCTGATATTTTTGTTCTCTATTTCGTAGCAATTTCCTCAAAATGTAATTGGCTGGCTGCCTTCTCTGGTTCCCAGTACGAATACAGATGTTCCCTATATTTACATTCTTTTGGATATTTCAACAGGAAGCCTCACGTTAAATCCACATTTTGGGGTTTTTTGTTTCATATATATGTCTATCTACCCAATCAAAATGCAAGTTCCAGTTATCTCATCTCCTTAACTAAAAACCTTCTGGGACTGTCCAAACTGTAGTGAACAAAAGGAAAGTCCTTAACTTAGAAATCAGTCCTCCAAGAAGAAACCCCGTGTGACTGTCCAATTACGTTCCCTATTACTCTTTCCATACTCTTCAGTTTGGGAAGAAACCGGCCCACAACTGCCCTCCCCCTGTCCTGGCCCCATACCCCGGCACCGTGCTGCCCTCTCCAAGTGGAATGCTGTCCTCATCTCGTCCTGTCCCCTTCCTCAGATGTTCCACAGGCATTTCACCTCTCTCCCTCCCTTGTGACTTCCTCTCAGGGAGGGTCCCGGCAGAAACCAGATGGCGCACTCCAGGGGGGATTCTCTAAGGAGGGAATTACGACATAGGAAGGGGCTGCAGAGCAGCCTGCAGGGGCAGTGTAGGGAGCAGTGTCCAGGCCTAAAGGAATGAGAGAAGGGGAGGTTCCTGGACCTAGAAAGGGGGAACCCTGCACTGTCTTGGTACTGCAGAGATCTTCTGTCAGTCAAGGGAGCAGCCACAGAGGGGGGGACCCAGCAGATAAATACTCTGGCCTCAGTTTCCCTGACGGTGCTCACCTCCAGTATCCCGCCAGGACCCAACCAGAATCCACCCAGAATCCAGATAACCCAGGACCCCTTGATATAATGCACACCCCATCCTCCTGAGGCCGGGAATAGGGTGGGAGGAGAAGGATGAATGTCAACAGGCAAACGAAGAAATCGGCCGCAGACTCAACCACTTCCGTTGTTTATAATAAGCACGTGTGTCCCAACTTGCCCACAAGCTCATGAGGGTAGGGAGCATTCCTCTGCATCTCTGTGCCCCAGGGTCTAATGGCAATCCGTGTGCACTCTGTGCTCCACGATGTTGAGTTGAGTGAAGGGGCAACGTATGATATAACCCACTCGTTTGGTCTGTAACTCTAGAAGTGAGAAGGACTGGCTTGGGTCTTCACCCCCCTTCTTGGTGACCAATTGTATTGATTGAGGGATCCGTGTGGGGCCACAGACTGATGCTTTTCAACATGTGCACTGGTCCTCTCAGCTAGTAAGCCCTGGGGCTGGTGTCGTCTGTAATGTATTCTGAACAGGCCAGCCAAGCCTAGACTTCAGCATCCTTACCTAGCACCAGAGAACAGGAGCGACCAGCAACTAACACAGGCTCTGCTTGCATTCATTTGTTGACTCATTCACGTATTCCTTCATTCATTAAGCACATAGTATGTATAGCAGGGTTTTAAACCCATATGTTTATAGGGACCTGGCAGTGAAGGGAAGCAAAAGTAGCAGCCCTAGTATAAGTAAAGAGAAAGAGTGGGACCACGGCATAAGGGAGGGCACATTCCCCGTTAAAGGGGTCAGCTCCACCTGTAGTTGCTGATGAGGGGTATCACTTTGCACCCTCAACTATTCAGAGAACCAGGGACCAGATACCATAATACATGGAAGGACCCTACTCCCTGTAAGCAACTCTTAAGTCAAAGTCTAAAGAAAGGGTAGAGATAGCCCATCATGGGAAAATATTCCTCACTCTGAGGGTAACAAACCTCCCCAGGGCCGACTCATCCATGCAGCCTTGACCCAACTGGGTCCCACTTTGGAAACACAACATGTGAAAGTGTGATTTGGATGAGAATGACATCAGTATGGGATGGCCACATTCTCTCCCAAGACCAAAAAACCCTTGGAACAAAGGGTAAAAGAAAGTCATTGTTCACTTATGGTCCATTCTTCTTAATTTCTAATATTCTTTTAGATGAATGTCAGTCCAAATGAAAATCGTTATTCTGACGTAATACGTATAGGCTCTGATCTGATACTCGCCAACGCCACTCTGAAGAAGTTCAGAGCAGAACCCCTTGAGTAGCAAGTCATAAAATGGATGTCAGCCTTGACTTTCTCAACAAACTTTACCAATAAGTTGGTCTCAAAAGTTAAAATGAGCTTTTCCCCAGAGGTAAAGACTCATCGTAAACACGGAAAATGACATTTTCTATAACATTCTTTTTTTCCTTGTGATGAACATGAATTTCACATCTGGGAGCAAATGAACTACTGTTGCCTATGGTCTTAGCCTCTCACAGATAACCTGGGGGCAGACTCCTTGCCCTCGGTCCTCCAGGTCGGTAATTTCAACAGGCCTCCCAACTCACCTGGGCAACACTTAAAATCCCTGCTGCCCAAATATCTTGATGGCCCGGGGTGATTATATGACTCGACACTCCAATTAGGCCACTTTGTAGGTTAAAAGGGGCATCATTACGCCAGGAAAACAATCATTCACCATGTCTGCCTCGGGCCAGTCGTGCGGTACGCTCATCCTACCTAAAAGAAAGTGGAGGCATCATCATGGGGCGTCCTTCTGCCCAGCTGGTGGGGACCACTGTACACAGGGTCGCCTTGTGGGGAAAAGGGTGGGGAACGGTTAGTCATGGGTGGGCCAGCTATGACCTCAGGTAACCCCTACTCTGGGGAGAGCAGAGTAATTGTTGAGTCACGGACACTGTGTCTGGGATCTCACTACAAGGGGAGGGACCCCTCATATGCCTTGGCACTCCCCTCTTGGCCAGTTTCCCTCCATAATGACCCAAAACCCACTTTTGCAGCAATATTTATGATCTCTCTCTCTCTCTCTCTCTGATGTCAATCAGATGAAGTATAGACTATATCTAGTTTTTCCTGAAGTTTCTGAGTCCACTGGTGATTTGGGCGAGGAGCTGGCTGGGGAACTCTTAACCAAGAAAATGACAGCTCACCATACGGGCCACACTTCTAAGGCCCTTGGCTAGGAACACCTGATTTCATTTGCATGTCTCCTTTTGGTTCTCAGTATCTTTGATGCTCAGCGTAAAATAATAACTGCTATTCACATCATAACAGATGCTAAGGATCTTAGATCTCATCCATTAAGCACCCATTCTGGCCAAGCATTATACTAGGCACTTATTCGTGACCCTCTCTAATCCTTACAATCCTATAAAGACCATACATTTATCTCTATCCTACAAATGAAGACACTGAGGCTCAGAGAGGTTAACTGTCTTACTCAAGGTCACACAGCTAGGTAGTGCTCGTGTTGACTTCCCCCAGAATCTGCCGGAAGGTGATAAATTCCAAGCCGTACCTTTGCCTTAAAAAATAAGTTTGGGTCTCAAGCAGTCTTGCAAACCACTGCTACTAAGGATTAAGTTTCTGTAGGAGACTGGTAATGTGGGTTAGGTCGTTCTCTCTACCGGAACACTGGGACGCAAAATGGTGAAGTTAGTGTATCCTAAAGACAGCAGCATTTTTATTCTGCCATCACATGAGTGGGCTCTTTCAAGTGTCCCATTTATTTACCAACACATTGCTGAATACTTTATAAATGCAAAAAATAGGAAATAAGACACAGGAAACAATATTTCAGAGCATTTAAATTGGGGTCATAATGAGAATTGCATTTGCTTCATGCTCTACCAGGTTTGCAAGGTGCAGGCACCTTGCTCAGACCCTTTGCTGACACTATGTATCTGAGGGCCAGGCTGGCCTTTGCTTCACACCTGCTGAGCCCAGAAAGCAGCGGTTCCCCGAACACCAGCAGCCGGGAAGAACTGGGGCTGGGAGAAGAACCTGGGTGAGCGTCCTCGGCAGGATTTTCTGGCTTCTCTATTCCCTTCCCCTTCTTCCTCTCTACAAAAGAGGAAGTGTTCAGGGCAAAAGCTTTCTGCCCAACATGCTCCCACAGCTTAGAAATGGACATGGTGGCTGGAGAGATCAGGGAAAATAAATACAGGGCCGAATTGAGTGATCCCTGGTATGAGTCAACATGGATGTTCCGTCCTTCTTTTCTGAGCACAAAGGGTGCTTAAAACTTTAATGAATTGAACCCTATGAGTAAGGGATGTTAATCATTTTAATTACCCAGCAGCTTGAAATCAGATATAACAGTCCAATAATGTATCTTTAAACGAATACAACCCTGCCCTATAAAAAATCCCTTCCAAACCCATTCTAATAATTTCTATTTATCTTTTCTGACGTTAACGGTTATCCAGCCCTGCCGGCCAACAGACAGCCTTCCCCTCACATTTGGTTTAAATGCAATGCCGCCTAGTTCTTCAATATCATTAGCGTCCCCCTGGTGGGCAGAGAGCAAGGTGGTGGCACCGGTCACACTTCACTGCTTTATCTCATATGACAAAGAGAGATGATGTGTTTCCATCCAGGCCAGCCTGGCAGAGGGGAAGGTGGCTGCAGAGAACTCCCCCTGCCGCCGAGAAGCACCAGAGGGCCGCTCCGTGTGACTTGCTAACAGCATGAAGGGGCAGACAAATAGATTTCCCTCTATATTTATAACCAGCATCATTCTTCCTTCCAGGGCGTTCAGTGCAGGTAGCTGTTTTATATGAAATGAACAATCTTTATAGACGTACCAGAGCCATAACAAGCCTGATTTTCAGCGAAGCTGAGGTATATAACTCTTACCGAATTGTCAGGCTACTTGCTCAACAAATCAAGCCTAACTTATGATGTTTGCAGTGTAATTTTTATTCCTGTTTGACTAGCCAACTACCCAGTGGTAATAGGATGTTAGGAAAGGGCAGGGGCGATGTTTGTGCATGCCGTGATTGATAGGACAACTCGGCATTTTTCATTTATATCTCCCGATTCCAAATCAGTTAAGTTTAGGAAAAATGAAACAAAGTGGCAAGAAAAATGTTTGCAGATTGCAGCCCGGCGCTCCCGCAGATCTGAGTTCAGCCCACATCTGCCGGGATTGTCTGGAAACATTAAGATATCTAAATGAAAATCAATACTATATGTGCCAGGCATTTACTACCAGGAACAAGCGTCAAGAGACCTGAGCTAATCAGACTTCCAGCCTGTGCCTCAGCCATAGACTCAACCCCAGGGGTGTCCTAATTGCCCAGACTAATCATAGAAGAGTTAAATTTATAACCAAGAAAGACATCTTGTTTTTCTTACCAGTCATCATTTAGGAGTGGGAAGGTTCACCTGTGAGGTGGGTGCCAGATGTAAGGCGGGAGCCCCCATGCAAGGGAGGACGGCTTCTCACCTGTCAGAGGAGAGAGAAGACGTATTTACCGTCAGCCATAAAACCAGTCAGCCTCATTTAAGCTCTGGATGGGAGAGACTTCCACCAGCTTCCACGCCAACTGCGCATTTCCTCACTGAAAGCTTCCCCACTTAACCCCTGTGTTCCGAAACGTGGAAGGAGACGGCCACTCACCCACAAGCCCCCTGCACACTGGGCTCCCCGCCCCGGTTCCTATTCTAAGGAGTTAGCTCAGAAGAGGAAATAGCACCGGTGATGTTAAGAATATATGTATCTGTTTTTCCTGTAGTTCCACTCTCGGCTTTTGTCCCTTGGAACCTCTAGAGAAGCTAGAATCACTTGGTGACATGTATCTCCCTAATATACTGTACAAACAAGTCACCGGTATTATTCACACTCCAACGAACTACAAAGTCCCGCAACAGCTATTGGACGAGCCTGTACTATACGGCTGAAAACCATAATGTACCAGGGGACTGGATTCCTAATATTTGCATTCTAGATGCCAACTGTGAGCATATTTTGTACTATTTTCAACAAATTACACCACAATATGCAAAATGTTTATGAGGCTCCATCTTCTATTTTTGGCTCTGGTATATTTGCAACTTAATAGCCCCTCAGAGATTTGTTTGTCTCCTCGGGAGACATAAGAAAAGTGGAAAATGCAAAAAAGAGAAAGAGAGAGGGAGAAGAAAAAAGAAGCGAAGATGCTTTGTTCATGCAACAAGTCGAGTTCTGCAAGTTTTTTGTAAAAGACCACAGCCAGCTGTCCCACGGGACCTTCTTCAACAAGAAATTTAATAACGTCATTTGGATTCTTTGTGCCCTGGATTTCAGATGTATTTTTAATGCATGTGTCTTAAAACAAAACAACCATTGTCAAATGCTGTATTCTGTTCTCACCAGTTTAAATGGTTTCCTAGACAGCACAGTTCTGGGAGCCTCGTAAGGGTCGTGATCAATGAAAGCTTGTGCCTTGCATCCTGTAGCTTCCCAAGGACACCCCTCCCTTACCAGGGGAAGGTTTGTCCGTTCTCGTCCCAGCGAAGGTGTCTCTGGTCTTTATGGCGTGAATGATGACAGACTCTTGCCTTCTGTACCATTGATGCTGCTTTGATATTCAAACAACGAGGTTCGATGGCATGTCTTTCTTGTGTCCAGCCCCATGAGAGGGCCATCCCTAATCACCCTATGTCTGCGTAGTGTTAGGCCTGATATGCTGAAGCAGAATCCAAGATGCAGGAGTTGAAAATAAATCTGGGTTGGGGAGGGCAACAGTTTCCAGCTGTTGGATTGAAAACCAAGTCAAAAACTTTTCAATCCAGCTTCTCCATTGAAAAAGCTGTCACACACATACACAAGAATTATTTTCTAATACTCTTTTTCACATACTTAACCTAGGAATTGGGCCTCATGCCTTTGCTCTCTAATAGGACCAACGTTTCCTAACAGACTGAAACTTCAGCCAAGTTCATTTCTTAGCCAAAATGAATAAAGTCAAGGAAGAGATATTTAAATGAACAAATCCATGTTCTTTGCCAGCCTCCACCTGAAAAAAGGGGGAGAAAGTGTATTTCCTCCTAAGTGTACTCATAATAGGCCCTCAAAATGTATTCATAGATTGGATAAGCCAATGATACAAGGATGGATGAATTGGGAAGTCAGTTAAATTGGACACAGACTCAAGGAAGGGCAAAGCGCATTGATTCAAATGGAGAAGCCAAGCAGGAAACGAGTCTGCAGGCCGCTCTCCCAGTACTATGCTGCTCAGTACACCAAGCCCTGGGTCAGAGGCAGCCAGGCCCTAATCTGCCTCGAGGACAAAGATCAGCAGCTTTCTGACTCCTGGGCAGAATAACTCCAAATGCACTTGTCAGCCAGAACGGAGCCTATTAGGAGAGCAGGCTTGTGGGGGTAAAGAATGAGTCACAACGCAGGGAGGCAAAGACTTGGTAACCCCAAGCCCCACCTCCAGGACCCTCCCCTGACTTCTCCTGTGCCCAGGCACTTCATGCACAGGGGCTTCTGTGAAATAACCTAAGTGGTGAAGCCCTGGGGTCTCAGCAAAGGGAAGCTTCTAGAAGCAAAGGAGTAAGGCAGGGCTACTAGGACAGAAAAGTTGATGGGGTTGGAGAGAGCCCAGGCCGACTACAGCAGTAACGCAGCTGATGTCGGGCTTACCAAGTGCCACACGCCATTCTTAGAGTTATGCATGTCAGCTCATTTAATCCCTGTGGGCGGTGGGGAGGTCCCACTTGGACCCCACAGGGGAATTAAGTGATGTGGCCTGCCCCAAAGCTGCTGAGAGACAGAAGCAGGGAGTTAGTGCCGTGACCCCCCCAGAGCTCTGCTGCCGAAAGGGTGTCCGGGGGCCTCAGGGTGCAAGGCCACCCCAAGGAGGTGAGATGACAAGAGAGGGGCCCAAGACGAGGTTCAGACCACATTTGTATTATTTATAGAATGATAATAAGATAATAAATCCATGCCAAACAAAAAGCTTTAAAATGAATGCCAAGCCAGAGCAGCGCTTCATTACGGGAGCTTCCTGGAGAGGGAGGCTCAAATGGAAATGCAATTAAACTGGTTACAAGATAAACATTTGGGGGCATTGGTAATGCGATTCACTTGGGCTTTGTCCCCCAGTCTGACACTGGTGAAAGGACTTGTGTTCAATTACCAACAGCTTTGGCTTCTTCTCTCCAGCCCTGGAAGCCCTGTGCACTGCCATCTCACCGTCAGAAAACCAGGACAGCCACTGCTGAAGCCTGCTGCCCGGTGGCCTGGCCCTCCTTGCAGACAGGCTGTGCCCCCTAAACCACCATCGCCAGCCCCAGCAGAGGGGAAGTTCCTCAGCACCAGGTCCCACAAGACTTAGAGAGCATTTATAAGGTGACCCTTTCCTTGTCTTGTGGCTCCAGAGGGAAAGAGCGAGAGAGCAGGGAGAAAGAGGAAATGTTCGTCCTGTGGACTGAGGAGGACATGGCTTGTTTAATCGTAATAAATCAGAGTGTCCCCAGGAGGTGGAAGCAACAGGGGATGGCATGCTAACTGAGCTGCACATTGACCCAAGGCAGAACTTGCAGAGAAATGATGTCCTCTTCAGCAGACTCCTGGAGAGATGGTCTGCATTTCTTCTGACAAATTAGAAGTACCCTGAATGCAACCATTCCTCAGAAAACAGGCCTGAGTTAGCAGTGCACGAGAGCTGCCATTATCTCGCCGCATAAAAGGACCGTTTAAACAAAGCAGCCTTTAGAACACTGGCCTGCTAGGGGCAGCATTTCTGAAAAATTACCCCCCCGACTGCCACCTAAGCCAGTCTCTACCCAAGGAAGAAGCCTCGTTTACAACCTAGAAGGCCAAGCAGGCTTTAATCAAAGGGAAGATGTCATAGGTCTCTGTGAACTTGCCTGCACCCCTGGGGTCCCCAGCCCCTCGTCTTACCTCCGATTTCCAAGCCATGTTGGGAGCTACCCTGTGGGGACCACCAGCTCCAAGCCGTCCAAGGTTTCCCGCCCTGTTTGGGCAGCCAGAGCCCCAACCATCCCCACTGAATACCAGCGCAATTTCAAAGTAGATCTGGCGACAAGTAGGGCCAAAAGACGAAACAGTCCATTTGCACGAAACGTTCATGTTTGAAAACTTTGCATGCAAAGATTGCAACCTGTCATGATGCTCCCCAGAGACACACTACCTTTTTAAAAAGTATCTCTAATGAGATCTACAAATCTATGTTGAAGACAGCTTACTTTATTGTGTTTGTAAAGATGAAAATGTTTTAAATAGGTTATGGCTCCCGGGACTGATAGCCCCACCACGAGGGTAAGGTCATTTTGAAATGTTAATAAAAGTTTTCATAAAATATGACGGCACTCAAAGAGTAATGTTTGGATGTAAAAATAACTATAAAAGTATAATTTCTACCAGGGCGCACACGCAGTTTTTCTGCGTCATGATATTTGCCCAATTCCTCATTTAACAGGGGTTGCAGCTTCTCCAGCTGTTTTGACGGCCACGCTGGGATTCGATCCTTATTAGTCGGGGCTGTGCTGTAGCGGCCTTTCCCAGGCTTTGCCGGTTATATTAGAAACTTCGCTGTGAAGCAAAGTCTTGCACTTCCCTGACTGTTGGGCCCAGGCTCTCAGCCTGGGGTTGACTCAGCCTACTGCACGCAAGGCTCTCTCACACCCCAGGGAAGATACAAGCTGAGCCAGCAGGGTGAGTGAGAGGAGGCCCTGCAGTGCTGGCCATCATGCTTTGGGGTTCCTGAGCCAGCCTGGGGGAACATGCCAAACTGGAAATATTCAAGTATTTCCTACTCAGTGAGCTCCTTGGTTTTTAAAGCTAACCAGCCCAAAGGAAATGTCTCAAAAGCATTTTCTATGTGAGGAGATAACTCATGAGACCAATTTGCTCTCCCTGTTTGCCACATCCCATTGGCTCAAATCAACCTTGGTGTTTCTACTAGAGCACTTGGGACATGTGGGGTCCCTGGGACTCAGGTGGGGAACAAAACTCCCTGAGGACCCTCAGTGAAAAGGGTAGGGGAAAGCTAAGAAGTGTCAGAACCTGGGATCATAGACTTGAGACAAGGAGTAGATAGCACCAGGGTCCTACCTACATGACACACTGGCTATACCTCCTTCAGCAAGAGATCCCTTTCCCAGTACTATCCAAAAGTTTAGGCAAGAGAATCAACCGCACCCACTGTCATGGACTGCAGAGGACACACACTGACCCTCTCTGGCCCCTCCCAGCCTTCCCCCACTCCCATGGGATGTTCACACAGGACTCAGGGGGTCTGCTGCTTAACTGTCCTTCCAGATCTACTGTTTGCCATGGAAGCTTCAGAGCTTGAGCTCCTAAGAACTTTGTTCAGAAAGCCTGACTCTGACAAGGCAGAACCCTTTGCATTGAGTTTTAGAACCTATTTGGAAACCTTAAAAAGAATTGCCCCCCTTTCCTTTGGGTCTGCCCTGGCAACATTTTCTGGAAGCAGAGTGGTAGTATGCCATGACGTGTGAGCTTGAGGGAGGCCTCAGAGGGGGCTAGGGGAGCAGGTAAGGAAATGACGGATGGAAACAGACCTCGGTTAAATTCTCAGAACTTTACTCCACAATTCTCCCTAATTCTAGATGAGATTCCACTGACAGCATTCACAATGTTATTCAACGCCTCCTCCCCAGAGAGGGCTTCCGGACCGTCCCATACAGAACAGCTCCATCAGTCTCTGTCCTTCCCGTTCCTCTGCTCTGTTTTTCTTCTTAGCACCAGTTTCTCTGAGACATTAAAATAGGGACCTTTTTATTATTTCTCCGCCCACCCCCAGCATCCAAATGGAAACTCCATGAGAAGAAGGACTTTGCCTTGTCCCCTGCTGGTTCTCAGTACCTAGAACAACGCCTGGCCCAGAGCAGTGGTTCAGTAAGTATTCGTGAACAAGTCAGTGAATGAGTGGACTGTGTGAACAGGACACGGTCAACTCCTAGGCCCTTGTGAGGCAATAACACTCCTCAAAGCTGGGGCTCATCACCAAAACACGCCTCCCGCGCTCTGGGTCTGGTGCAAAGACTCCACAGTCAAATTCAGGACCTACTTGCAAATGCAGCAGTGGCCTTTTGACATGGCCCTGTGAAATCAGTCAAAGGTCCCGTTGAGGTAGCTGATGGCTGTGTTCATTTTATAAAATTCCACATTCAAGCCTGATTGAGAAAACAAACAGATCCATCTAAAAGGACACCGCCAGGCAAGGGCCATGAGGCTTCCTCAGCAGCAGTGAGCTCACTGCAAGTGGTGTTCGGTCCGAGGCTGCACGCACGCTACCAAGAATGCTTCAGAAGGGGTTCCGAAGCAAGTGGGAGGTCAGAGATTAGAAGCTAAGATTCCTATGAGTTTTAAATGTTTCTGGGGTAGACAGAATAACAGCACCCACAGACGTCCACACCACAAGTCTGGTGTGCGTGATACGCGACCTTCCGTGACAAAAGGGACTTTTGATTAAGGTATGATTAAGGATACTTCCTTAAGATGGGGAGATTATCCTGCACTGTCCTGGTGGGCCCAAACTAACCATTTAAATTCTTTAAAAAAAAAAAAAAGGAGAACCCTTCTTGGCTTTGATCAGAGAGAAAGACATGAAGACGAAAGAAACGTCAGAGAGACACAACTTTGTTGGCTTTGAAGGCGAAGGCCATGAGCCAGAGCACAAGCTGGAGAAATGCAGGGAAATGAATTCTTTCCTGAGGCCTCCAAAAGGAATGCCTTGATTTCAGTCCAGTGGGACCTGTGTTGGCCTTTTGACCAATAGAACTGCGAGCTAATAAATTTATATTGTGTAAGCCACTGAGTTGGAGGTAGTTTGGTACAGCCGCCGTAGAAAACTAATATATAGCCTTATGATTTCTTGCCCAAATAGAAGAAAAATTGTTGCTCACGAAACTCTCAGTTACAATGCTATTCCCCTTTGACCTCCAGCAGGAAATAAATGAGTTTCAGTGAGGTGGGTCCTAAGCTGAGCAAAGTAACTGAAGATACCAGGAAGAACATGCCAAGGTTAGAAGGGACATTCTGACCCAAGAGAGTTCAATATTTAGACTATTTAAATCCTGGGAAGTGTTTTCTACTACATGTAAATTTAAAGTTCATAACCCAAAGGTAAACCCCTTTCCCTCTCTTTTGGATTGGAGAGTTTTGGGTCACTGCCCTGACTTCATAGCTCACATAGTCTCACGTGTCGTTAAGACCCAGAAGGTGGAGGCGACATATCCAGCGTGGGGACTGGACTGGAGAAATAAGCTAAGAGGGCAAAGCTCATGAGTCCCTCCACAGGGAGCTATTGTAATATTTCTTGTCTCTACTTCAGAGTTAGAGGAAGAAACTATCACAAAAAGCAGCCAATCGCCAGGTCATATTCATATGTGTAATTTGTCTATTTAGAGCCACACCAACCATGTTGGAATGAAAAAGGAATAACCTACCTACCTTGTGACTCGCTCTAATTTAATACCATGTACTCATACTATTTATACCATTCATATGTCCCACACATTGGGAAACCCCAAGCTACTTCGTCAAACCTTCTGCAAGCCTTCTCAGACTGGGACCCACATCAGACTCAGCCTCTCCTATTCATTACCTCCAACTTCTCTCTATACTCACCCTCTCTGCTTCCCAGAAAACCGACCCGAGTGTGCACCAAGTGGGGCAGGTAAACTATGAAATCTTGATCCAGATCCAGCTGTGCGTCAGTCTACCTGGTGGCAATCTCCAAGTCCCCAAAATGCGTAACGGAAATGGATATACTTGGAAGTGGGTAAATCTCTAAATTAGTTCTTCGGGCCTTTGGGTAAGAACTCTCACAGTGTAGAAAGCCGAGGGGATGTCTCTGAAACTGCTCTGCCCCGGCCAAGAGAGTAAATGTGCATATGATGAAAGGGGGTGGCTTGTATCATATCTTATTTAATTCATCAGTCTGAGCCCCACAAAAATCAGACAGATCCTGAAGGGTGGCAATGGACAACCTTGGCAGTGCCCTCAGAGGGTGAGAGAGAAACTCTAAGAAGATTCAGAGACTTATGAAATCAATAGTTTGAAGGGTCCAGTGGTCAAAGGCCCATCAGGGCATTCCATCTAAAATAAGGGACAAATCATTACACCTCATATTCCTAACAAATAAAAAGAAAATGCTCCATCAGTTCCGGCCCCCCTGGAGTCGTAGAGGCACTTATTTCAGCATTTCCCTCCTATCTGTTTGCTGAGAAGCAAGAACCTTCTAACTCTAGATCAGGAAAGGTCTGTAAAGCAGGTCCGAGGTCAAGGCAACCCCTCCTGACCTGGCAGACACCGTCTCTAGAAGTAAGTGGGGTTGGAAGACACTAAGCAGAGTGTATGCAGTAAGGAATTATACAGTGTATGAAAAATAACAACTCAAGAGTACTCCCAGGCCCTAGTAAAGACAGATCACCTGCCCATGTCAGGTCACCATGAAGGCTCAAGTTTCCGTGAAGACAGAGCCATCCATCGTGAGCTGGTTTTCGTCAGACCTACCCAACCACAGGGTCAGGTAGATCAGCAGGCACCGCTGCAGTACAGAAGAATGTCACCCATGGCTGGCGCAAGGGGCACAAGTAAGCCACAGGAGTTGGTACCCCAGACCCCACGTCCACCGTTACACTGGCTCTTCTTCCCTCATCTCCCACCCAGGATAACCTCACAGGTGACCTTATGACCAGCCGATGGGGAGGGGAAAATGCCGAGCTCGGGCGTCAGAGCAGTGTGTGGATATAAGCTTCAAACACGCCTCTGCTGTGCTACCTTCCTGCACAATGAGGACCTTCAAAGACACTAGTGAGGGAAAATTATTCCAATAGCCTGAACGTCATCAGGTGGTGAAGCTGGTAATTCAGTTCATATGAAAAATAAGTGGCCTGACTCTCTCTCTCTCTCTCCATATATATATTGTTTTTAGGGCAGAGGCAAATGGCTTGGCTGGTTAGTCAAGAGGTTTGGGAAAATAATGGGAAGGCATGGGCGGGCACAAAGCATGGCGATCTTTGCATTACATGATAATACCCACCAGGAAGCACGGAAGGAAAGCTGAACAATCAAGTAGAATGAATGACTGAGCCGGATGACGGCAGCCAGCCTCTGCGTGGAGCAGAGACATGGTAGCACCAAGTTTATGCATGAGCCCAACATCATGGGATCCTATTCCTCGAAGACTAATCTAGCCAAATGTCCAACTTGCCAGCAACAGAGACCAATGTTGAGTCCTTTACATGGCGTCGTATCACAAGAAAGCTAACCATCCACTCTGGGGTAACTTGATTACACTGAAGCCCTTTCACCCTGTCAAAGGTAATGATTCAATCTGACTGGAATTAACCCATATATCTGATATGGCTTTGCCTTTCCTGCCCACAGGGGTTTAACTGGCACTGTTATCTAAAGTTTTACGACAAAACCGGATCTCACAGAGTGTTGCATTGCACCGAAGGACACACTGCATAACACAGAATGCGGGACCGTGAGCATGTGACCATTAGGTCTGTTAGTTTTTTCACTTAGCAGCTCACAAAGGGAGCTGCCAGCCTTACAGAGCAATAGAACAGCCCTTGGAAGATTCAGGCCAGGCACAGACTATGAGATGCTACCCTGGATATCTTTCTCAGGGACTCAGTGTACACTCTAAAGCAATGAAAATTATATGATTCTGTGTCCCTGATATGAGGAATGAATGGGGTTGGGAACCAAAGGTGGAGGTAGGCGTGGCCCACTTAGCATCCCCCCTAGTGACCCGCCTGGGGAGTCTGTGCTCACTCTTCCCGTGACCACAGGCCGTGTGGGTATCTAGAGGTCCTGACTCCCAGGCCTGGAACTCTTCCACCAGGGGACTTGGCGAGAGTTCCACTGCACTTCTAGCTACAGTTGTCACCTGTTCATTTGGGGTTCCTATGCCAAGAGTCTAGCAAGGAAGGAAAGGAGACAGGGCTGTTGATATAGAACGGGGGCCGCCAGCTGATTCTCTAAAGAGTCTCTTGTCACCTGTGTCCTATTTTGGAAGCAGGTGGATGAGTGCAGCAGCCATGGCTGGAAAAGGGCATGGTGACCAGAGGGCCATTTCCCTTAGAGATGAAGTCTTACTGTTGCACCAGATGAGTCACTCATACCAACAAAAGTGCCAACCAAGGATAAGAATAATGGGTAGTAGAAGACAGAGATGATGAGTAACAGATGTGGCCAAAGACCGGCTTCAATGGGGGAGACTGTAGTTTGTCCCACTAGCTCTTTCTCCAGTGCCTAACTCTGTCTTGGAAAAGAGACGAACCAGGATCCTCAAAGGGCTGTTCACAAAACTTACTATATGAAACAAGTAGATCTGTGCGGTGCAAGGGGTGGACTGTTGCGTTCTGCGTGGGCCACACATCCCAGCTCCTGAGAGTATTGGTAGGTGACAGCTCTAGGCTGACTCCCTCTTTGGAAACTGTCCTCATCTGAAGAAAACAGTCTTATCCAAGATCCACTCCGCCTCCCCAGGGGACACCTACATTCAACGATCAGGTAATTAGATGGTGTGCAGTTGTATAGACCTGAGCCTCAGTGTGGGACATTTCAGCAGAGCCATTCCAGCCCCAAAGTGCTCCCGCAGGATTTGCTGAGGCCTCTGGTACAACTCCGCGTGGTTCAACGTCTCCCTCCGCCCAGTCTTTCTCTCCTCACTCTTTGCAGGTGTTGTTCCTAAGAGCCTTCCCCCAATTAACATTCTACACACAAATCTCTGAATCTCAGAATCTGTTTCCTGGGAAACCCAACTTAAGATAAAAGATACTCATTTTAAGAGACAGCTCTGTTACCATATATACATATACGTGCCTAAGCTCTTCTCCCTCTCTGTTCCTCTGAGGACAAAGCCAACTGTCCTTCCCCTGGACTGTAAGACACCGTTGAGCCTGGCGCCCACCACTCCGTTTCTGCAGCTGCTCTTGCACACCGTTCCCTTTTGCTCCCCGTGTTCCAGCCTGGTCTTCCTGGAGCCCCTGAGCTATGATACACTTTCTCTTGCCCCAGAGCCTTTGCACATACTGATTCCTCCGCATAGAAAGATCTTCTGTTCTCCTATTCATCCTTCAATCTTCAGACCAGACATCTTCTTTGGAAAAATCCCTTTTATTATTAATATGACCTTATTTATTACTAATCTTTCCTAGTCTTGATCAGATTACTGTGTCATTTGTGCTCATAGCACTGAGTTTTCCCCACATAACACTTACCACTTATCTGTGTTCATTATTTGATTAACATTTACATTACGCACCATTATAGCTCCAGCACCCAACCCATGCCTCATTCACAACCAACAATAAATACCTGTTCAATTAAGATGCTAATTCCACCTTAAACTACATCTAAACCCCATGCATAAATACAGCCATTCTCATTATTGTCTTCCTTTTGCAGCTATTCTCTTTGTCCGCTGACTTCAAAAGTATTCTCAGGGCCTAGTGCACAGTAGGTGTTCAATAAATAAGACCAGAATTCACATTTACATCTTAGGCAGTTAGTACTTGTTTTATCCCTGTTAGACTGTGAGCTCCTTGAGAGAAGGAATTCCCTCTTGTCTGAACTTTAAGCGAGGAGCTTGGCAAATGTTTATTGAATTAAATCCTCAAGAAGTGTGAACGTAAACATCTGGCTACTTTGAAATGTGTAGATGCTTTGGTTTTTATTTCCTCCAGACAGTTTGTATCACACAGGCTCACACACTGTTAACATAGGGTGTTAGAGGTCAGAGGGCACTGATCAGGCTCTATTTACTAATCGTATTCTGTGCCTAGTAGGACTAAGGAAAGCCCAGCTTGAAGGAAACATGCCCCTGCTAGCCACTCTGCCAAGTTAATAAGTGTTTCAAATAGGTCTCAGATGGTACAGACACATTCGTCTGCCCTGTAAGAGCACCCACCAAGCCCCATGCTCGACCGTCTCCGAGGGCCCCCTCCAAAGCAGAAACCAGAGACTTGCTCCAGCCAGATGCTGCCCGTGCAGGATACGGGTCCATTGTTCCTAGATATTCAGATTTTTCAAAAGATTCCAGAACTGGATTTTTATGGAACTCTCCCAATTGTATATTTGTCCTCAATTTTAAAAAGGAAAGAAGCAAAATAAAAAGAAAACAAGAAAAGGAGAAAGACATTGTGGTATCCAAATAAATAGGCCCACATGGGAGCCAAGTTCATGGGCTTTGGGAAGCTTTGGATGGGAAGTCAAAATACACAGCTTCCTTAAACTCACTGGAAGACCAGGCAGGTCCCCAGCAATGTGTGCCTCAGTGTCCCCACGTGTCAAGGGAGTTCGCTGGGCCAGATACTGCAGCTCTCCTATCCCAGGTGTCCTTGTGAATCCTACCTACCAATTCCCTCACCCCAAAACAGAGTATGTTCATTCACAGTGGGAAGCCAGTAACTAGAAAGGTATTTTGCCAGAACTTCCATTTCTTTCAGGGTCTAATCACAAAAGACAGAGGGACAGCAAGCACCATGCTCTCTTTCACATCCCGTTACATTTATTCAGCTTTATTACTGATTTTGGTTCATAGGATTTTCACCCTGGGATCCGCATCTTTGTCTAGTCACCCCAAGTCAGGAAACCCACATGAACTCAGGAGGCCTTGATCATTTCCTCCAGCGTTCGTGGATTTTAAGGTGACAGTCACCATGCTCAGACAAGCTTCCTGAGCAGTGCTTCTCCAAAGAGCATGCTGTCCAAGAGCAAGGCTGCGGCCTGCAGCATTCTGGCGGGGAGCTTGGGGGACATGCTCCCGTGATCACAGAAGCCCCTGGTTCCATCCAGGGCCCATGAACGCTGTGAGGGGGTCTGTCCCTTAGAGGCCCGGCATGCAGAGCTGGGGGAAATACACAGCAGCTTCCAGAGTCATCCGACACCTGTTTGGGATTGAAAGCTGATGTTTTCTGATGAAAAGGACCATCCCCTTCCACAGATCTTAACACCCCCTCTCACCCATCCAGCACACACACACACACACACACACACACACATGCACACACACACACACTAGCCCAGACACCTCCACTTGGTAACGAGCAAAGCCGAGCTCCGGCTTGTGGAAAGCTTGCCTCCAGTTACCATACACAGATTCAGGAAACAGGTTCCAAAGAAGCAAAAAAGGAAAACTCCAGGAAATGTGTGCCTGTTTACCATGAAATACCAACCCAAAGGACACACTTGGTAATCCCACCAATGATGTTCCAGACCTGTGATGGCTAGCAGTCGACAAATACCCGCAGACCTCAATCCATTTTTATTGTATTCAGGCTGCAGTGTTGTATTTCCTGCCTCCCTTTAGCACCACACATACAGTGTACTTGAAAACAAAAATCTATAATATTGATCCCACAATGTCACCACAATTATTCTTTTGAAACAGCCATTGAAAACAAATTACATCTGCACTGCCTTTTCATCCGCCTGCTGCGAGTGAGCGATGCTCACTGTGGCCTCCAGCCCCGTGGTGTTAGCACTGCGTCACCACCGACAGGACAGCCGAGCAAAAACCAGATGTGGGAAGGGGCTGGAGGGGATGAAAACCAGATCAAAGAGCCATTTCAGGAGGGCATAGGGTCTGCCTGCCCTGGCATCCAGGAGGGATCTGGACCCAGGGGTGGCTGCGAGCTCAGTGAATCTGAGAAACTCTAGGCCTGCAGACAGGGCTGCTGTCAGGGACCACAAAGAACTACTGGATCAGCGAACCAAATGCAGTTGTTGGACTGATTAAATTGACAAAGGTTTAACCAAGGCCTCATTTGCAGATACTCAATTTCAAATCTAATGACAACAGTATTATTAGAAGAAATGTGGTCTTCACCTGATGGCACATAATTCTATTGACAGATTTAGCATCCTTAATGGATCAGTGGTATTTAAAGCAGGAGAGATGCCCATAGTCCCAGCTCCCTACACTCCAAATCCCAGCAGACACCAAGATGGCCCTCCCGAGTACGGCCTGTTGTCCTTTTTCCCAGAAGCTACATTCCCGGAGAATCCAGAGATTAGCGGAGACCCCCGGGGTAGCCTGCCATCCTGCCAAAGCTGAGGCCTGATACAAATGTGCCGTTCCAGTCCCCAGGAAGATTGCGATCCCCTCTGCAGTGTACCAACCAGCTGCCCTGGGAACGTCTGCTGTTGGGGGCTTGCCTGTTTGTTTTCGATTGTCATCGTTGGAAAAATCCTCCCTGTGCAGTAATTAAATTCCATGCCACTGAGCAGTGGGCAAAGGGAAATTCTTTTGTTAAGGTTTGACCACACAAGTCACAGTGGTGGCTCTTGCAGCAGGAAGTGATAACTTTGGAGCATTAAAAAACCAATAGCCTTGTTGACATGGACATGGGAACCTAACCCCTGAAGCCTCCTGGTATGACGCATTGATTTTCCTGTCCGTGTACAGTTCTAAAGCCATCCATTCTGCATGGTCAGGACTCAAAGGGCCAGAGAGAGGAAAAAAATCTGTTCTCCCCGCTGTACCTCCAGGCAAAGTTGAGAAATAAATTCTACGTTTTGAGAGATGATTTGTTCAAGCCATGTTTAAGAAAGTATGATTGCATTAAAAAGGAGAAAAAAATATTTTATTTCCCTGACCCCCATAACCTGTAGCCACTGACCCTCATGCAAAATCTTGGCAGCACAGACTTGGCCTTGAAGGGTGTGGTTGTGGAGGACCTCGGGAATTGGGGGATTTATTTATTATTCTCCAAATAATATCACTGACCTGCCCGAAAATTGTTCAAATAAATCTTATATGCCCATCTGTCGTTCTTTGGATTCTCAGCCACTGTTATTTTGCAAGAGTTGCCATTCGTTCTTGTTGCAGGGATCCTTGGGAAATCGCTACCTTTCCACTTCCTTTCTGATCTTCTCTTTTCTACATGAAACAGATCAGGCTGACTCACTCTTCAGGATCTGCCTGAGAGTCATCCCCAGGCGAATACCTCACCCTTGCTCTGACCTACTGTCCTGAAATGCAACAGGGCTGCTGACAGCCAGGCAGCAAGAGTCTCCCCTGCCAGCCTACAAGCATCTCCCCCATTCTCCATGCACCCCGGGTCCTCATTCAAAAATGCCCCCATGTCACCAGTTCCGGTTCTTGGTTGTGACAGGGAGGAACAAGGAGAGGCCAGGCTTTGGAGACATTTGCCGAGACGCCACAGGGGACTCCATGTGCAGCTAGTCTCACATGCTCAGTACTTTGTGGATGTTTAGCTATTTCCGTTCCAAATAAAGAAAGCTCCAGTGCCGGTCAGGAGGTAGAGCTCAGGGAAGTGGAAGCCTAGTGTTTGAGCTGCAGATTTGCAGAGCCGTTCTACAAAGTATTACATACATCATTTCCTGGTGCAGAGGAATATTGAGCTATTTCAGTGAAACCAAAAGCGAAAAGACCAAAATCATGCAATTCTCCGACCTAGACGGAACTACAGACTGAATACAGAAATAGAAAATGCTGAAGTGAATGTTCTTACAAGGTTTGTCTACATAAACACAGAATCCACATATTCCAAGCATATGCAATGTGAACTCAGTATCAGCATGCATGCACACCAGTGAAAGTCATAAAAGCAGTCACACAAAACATTCCTACCAGATGATTCCGTCTTGCTAGACCTTTAGAAGTATTCTTAAATTAGGTTGGTGTGAATGTGTTTGTATATTTATTATTAAAATACTTACTGTTCTGCCTTTTGAAGTAGATGGACAAATGATTTAGGAGTGGAAATAGACTAGAAACAAAATTAATGCAAATAATGTGTTGATTTTTTTTTTTAGCTTGATTAGCCAAGCCAATGGAAAATTCTAGAAAATGTATACAATTATTTTAACTGTCACAGGCTGGCAATTGTAATTGACATGATTTGTATGAGATGCAGTGTAATAACCGAATATATTAAAAAAAAATCTCATGCCTTGATTACCAGGAGAACATTACTAGTGCCACAATATTATTAACAACACAATTATCGTGGCATCCCTAGGATACGCTCTTAGCACTTCAATGCATTAGTGAACCTTTGCTAACGAAGAAAAAATTAAAGTACAGCAAATTTCAAAGCACCAGTTGTACCCAATATCATTAAAAATTTATAAAACTTCCCCTGAACATGACAAGTGTTTGGTTTAAATGAAGATCAGCCACAAGGAGAAAGCAGAAATCTTGTGGCTCTTTGTCTCCTCCCTTCCCCTGTCTCTCTGCCTCTCTCTGTCTCCCAGACCTCCCCCCACAGGCAGCACCTCAATCCAGCTGAAATATGTAACCATTACAGAGTGACAGCTTGACACACACTGACCCATCAGAACATTCATCTCGCAATGTTTTATTTTAGTGAGGAGGCGAACTGCAGAAAAAATAAGCAAGTTGTTTCAGGGCTTGGAAGGAGATCAAACATTTCTGGCATCCCCACTTACCAGACCTTTGATTTACAAGGGACTTGTCAGAGCCCGATTAGACAGCGTGTGCTTAAAAACCGACAGAGGCTCCTCCGCCGCCCCAGCCCACCGCCACGCCCCCCCACCCCCCACGCAGAGCACCCCTTTTGTTCCCCAGAACCAGGGCTTAAGCACAGAACTTTGCACCCGTGCAAGAGGGCCAAGGCAGCATGGGAAAGCCCAGCCGGCGACAGTTAAATCCCTCATGCCGAGGCAGAGAGAGAGAGCGAGAGAAAAGGGGAAAATGGAGAGAGAGGGTGCGAGCTGAGTTTCGTCCACCCGTCTCTTTCTCTTTTCCTTCCAAGTCAAAAGTTATCATCGTTTCCCAGAAAAAAAAACATACCCGGCGATGGATGCCACCAGTGAGCTTTCTCAACCTTATTCAGATGGAAACACTCAGCTTAAAAGAAAAAAATGAGTTGGACCGAAAGTGCAGGTGTTTAAAATATGTTCGCGGTATTACGATTTTTGCTAGTAATTACAACTATGAAAATGGCTGGAAATATATTGTTTCAATTTGTATGGAGAACAATTGCACAGAGAGCAGCATGATCTGTGCCTGGCACTGGAATGTGTAATTCCTTAACCCTATATGGCGGCACAGAGCTTGCTGGAGCAAATCATGGATACATGTGTTTGGAGAGCCTGAGTAGTAAATTTGGGTCTTGTGCGTCCGCAACAATGCAATCTGACATGTGTGATTTATGGAATATTAAGTTAATACAGTATTATGAAATTAGCTTAATGCACTAAAGCTGTAATTTTAAAGTGAAAAACAATGCAACCAGACGTAAACAATATCAACATTAGCATTTCGTGAAAGCTGAAACCAATTCACTCAAAATGTGTCTGGAGAGTCACAGATCTACCTCACCTAGATGAGCCCACGGCTCAGGAAAGTTTCAGAGCCCAGGACAATATTCTCTGCTCAGTAGTCTAAGCTGCTCACTCTTGACTGAAAGCAGGATGTACCAGCCACAGTGGCCAACCAGGGAGCCCATATCACCCCAGGCCTGGGGAAGATGCCAGAAATTATTCTGAAATCTTCATAGACCGGGAGAACTGCAGGCTGGGGTTAAAGGGTTTCACCCTGCAATACCCTTGAACTAAACTCTGCAGAGAGATGACTGGAGTGCCAGATACAATCTCAGAAACTTGGGGCTTCAGAGCCCAGAATGAATGAGAATCTTAGGCCAAGCAAATCTTATCGATGGAAAAGAGCAAATCCAGCATCCTCTAGCTCCTTAGACGGGCAGCCTGCCAGTGCTACAGAGACCTCTGACATGAAAGGGAACCCTAAATTTTTGGGTTACACAAGGTTAGCCACTCCCAAAGCAGTCCAAGACCCATGGAAAGTGAGGGCTGGTGAGTGGTGGACTCCCCCAGAGGCCTCCGTCAATGCCAACTAGCTGAGTGGACAATTCGGGGCCAGGTGACAGTCCTCACTGTCTCTTGACCCTCCCCTATTTACCTTCTCACCTTCCCAGGGCTGAGGGTCCCTGGGGACTGAGCAGCAATGCTTGGGACTGAGGAATAGTGTGACTCCAAGACAGACAGATGTCTGGAGGACAGGCTTCAAGGTGGAGGGAGGAGGAAACCCTTTAGAAAATATTGCCATGGCTTCCTTTGCTTGCAGCTGAGATTACTGGATACATCATGGATGTAACTCAATGAATATATCTGGAAGCCAGAAATGATCTTTTGGGGCACGTCGATTCCCTGACCCAAGCATGCTACCCATTGGTGAGCATTGGGGTTATAACCCAAACACAAATTTCCTCAAAGCCTTGAGGAAAGAGAATTAAAGCTCTGCACCTGGATTAGTTGTGGCATAAAGGAGCTGCTCCTCACAGTTTCTTCAGAGTCCTGAGGTTTGGGATTAAATATGGGTCTCCAGGGCCATTAAATATGGACCACCCGTGTTGGTTCCTGCTATGATGAACATGAAACCTGTTTGGTAAAGGACAGGGTTCCAAAGGACCATAACTAGTCATGTACTAGGGGAGGCTCTCTCGTATTAAATCCCCCACGGGCCTCCTTGGAAGAGACCGGACACCAAATCCCGGGCCTTCTCCACTGTGGTGAGGCCCAGTGTATATACATGCTTGTAAACACTGATATGACAGTAAATGTATAGATGTTAGGGTTCTTATGGCATTTTCTTTTTAAGATCTCTATATATGGCATAATGTGATAATCAGGATTATTTCACTTACCGAACATGTCTTCATATCTCCATAGTAAAATAAAAGCATTCTATTTAAAATAGATGAGGAGTACATGTCAAAGTTCGAGATGAACTAGTTAACCAGAGTCCACACGGGAGAAAATCAACTGGCAAATCGCGCAGAGAGGGTCTGTGCCTCCTCTGTCTTGTAAGGGCATCTGGCTATTTTCTGTTGGTTTGTTGGCTTTCATTTTTAAGTGGCCCTGCATTTATTCCAGAAGCCAGAGAACCAAGAGCTGAAAGCCAATACTAACGTTTTCATTCCATCAAGTGTGTTTCAATTCCCATTTTGCATTTTGCATTAGGAACCCAGACTCAGTCAATACTTCACAGCACCGTGGCTTGCGGTCAGGCACAGGGGCTTCACCTCACCTGACAAATGCTCATGCTTCACAGATGAGGGTAAACGGGGCTTGGAGTCAGAAGCCCACTCACTGCTCTTTCCCACTGCAAAGAACACATTTATTGTCTAGTCACAATATGTTTAAATAGAGAGACCCCCATGCATATTGATCTTAATGTGAGTGACTTCAGGGGAAGCCACCTTCTTTCTCCACAATTATTAATCTCCAGAAGTAACATAACCTATGTGCTCTATCCAAGCAAACTAGGCCCGGATGTTCACTGCACCCATCTGTGTACGTACTCACGGCACTCCGGCACTCCACGGGGCTAGCCGTCTGGCTCTCCGCGGCAGAGAGGAATGACAATGGAAGCGGCTTGATTGATTTGGGAAGGTAAACATGTCACAAATAAAAAAATTGAAAAGAAGTATATATCTGCTCAAAGCTCAAATTTTGTTATTTTTGGTCTCCTCCTTAAACCAGGAAACGTCCATTTTCTTAACCCCTATTTTTTATTTTTGCATTATAAATCAAGTCTTTTAACTGGAACAAAGAGGGGAGTCCTACAAACCCTGACACAAAGGATCGTAGTTAAAGGTTCTCTAAATTCAAAGTGACGCAACTTAAAAAAAAGGAAATTGCTCAAATAAACAGTGAAAACTCTACACAATACACAAAGTGCGTGTATGTATGTGTGTGTGTAAAACAGATGGGCTTCCTGAATTTTTTCTATTCTAATAAAACTTTCTAAATAAAATCAGAATATATGCCTGTGTCTCTAAAAAGCAGTCTTTCAATGAACTTTTTCAAAGCCACTGCTCGCTCTCCTGCTGCAGTCACACAGCGCCAGGACAGCCCTTGCTAATCAGGTGTATGGAAGAAAATGCTTTTGTAAAATCTGTCCTCCAATTGCAATAATAGGAACATACGGGTTTAACTGTTTTAGGAACAGTGACGGCTCAGAGGGGAGAAACAACACAAAGAAAAAAACCCTGAGCTAGGCTAAATGTCCCCAGACCTGGCCTGTCGGCCCTTTCTAGCCAGCAGGCGCATGAACCCCATCCTCGCCCCACTTAGCAAATTATGTATAAACAAATTAACTTCCTGGGCTGGTTCCCTCTGAATTACTCCTTGGTCTCTGAGTGGTTTTCCATCAGGACAAACCTTTTCCTTTCCCTTATGCACCAGCAAACATACTGATACAATTTAAAGGTCATGTTCTTTTCAAACTGACAGAGCCCTCCAAAGTTTTGACGAGAGGCCCTCCAAGCCTCACACCCTACAGGCGGAAAGGAATTAAGTAAAGCATCACTTGGTGGAAACTCAATCATGTGAACTGATTAGAAAATGCATCCGGGGAGAGGCGGCCTCGGCAAGGTAACCGCAGCTCATCTCCAAAGGAGATGTCACACGGCGAGGCAGAGGGCTCCCGACACCGGGGTGGGGGAACCACGTGAGGGTCAATGAAGATATAATTACCTTCCCGCAAGAAGCCTCTTCTTTTCCAAGTCCCCGGTGAAATGCCACTTAATTGGCCTCACCTTTTTATTCACAGACAGTCAAACTCTACCCCAAACCCCAAGACAGAATTAATAGCGTCATGTCTTAGGCTCAGAAGGACATCTACTTGATAACCAAAGAATCGCCAGGAGTATGGATTCTGCATAAATGTGCATTGTGTGTAGGCATTGATATGTTTATTTGCAGTTGTGTTTGTGTTATCAGGGGATAGGCAGCTCATGATTTTTTTTTTCTTTTTTATCCGTCTCTGGAACAAAAAAGGAAGGTTGGAAACGGCACTGGGTCGTTGATTGCGTCAGCAGATAGTGTCCTCTGGGAAGCCAATCGTGGCATTGAACCTTCTTCTGGTATTATTATTATTGTTATTATTATTGGACATTTTTGCTTCGCTACTTTATTCTTCCACCAAAACCTGCTAAGGTTCACGGAGTGCTCGATGGCTGAGAGGTTCCCAGCGCCCTCTGTCCTAAACTGCATGCATGTGGGTGGCGTCATCTGTCATAGAGAAGGGGGACCTGGAGGGCGGCACTGGGTGTCCTGCACACCGCCCACCCCAGCTGCAGCCTTCCCTCCAGGGCTCTTCCCTCCTGGCCGTACTTTCCTGCCTGCACCCACCCCCTCACTCTTCTGAGGGTCACTCCCCTCAAGAGAGGCTCTTTGTGATTCCAGCCTTTATCGTTAGGGAAAAGGCTGTCCCACCTCCAAACACTTATCCACCAAGAACTGAAATAATTAAGCCCAGAAGAAAAAAAAATTGCTTTGTTGTGATTGCACACACATCCTCAAAGTCAGCCCCAAACTCGTTAAGTTTTTACTGGAATGGCTTTCCTTTGGAGTTTCCCTCCCGGTTGAATTGACTGCTTGGCTGGCCCTGTCATGGAAGGAGGTGTCCTGGAATTCAGTCATCAAATGGGTTTTCCTTGTCACTGTGATTCCCTCAGTTTCACATCACTCGTCTTCACAGAGTGAGTGTCCCTTCCACCGCTGGGCCCCAGACACCAGCCGTCCTCTCCTTCCGACCCGGCCTCCCATCTCCTTCCTGCCCATGCCCTGTGGCCGTCACGGCCCTGACCCCTGATACACTGTGGCACGTGTCTGCCACAAGGGACAGAGAGAGGACTCCCCAGAGCAGGTGTTCGGTGAATCCAAGCTCTGGATTAAGTCCTGCCCAGCAGCGAGTCATCATAGGAAGTTTGTTCAGAAAACATAAAAAAGCACTGATATTCTCATGAACACTAGACTTGCTGTTCTTAAAACTTGACTCTCAGGACATTTCCTATCACACCTTGGCACAGACTTATTGGGTCAGGTGGGGACAGGAGATGGTGGCCGATTAAATGGGAATCCAATAATCAGCCCACAGCTACTGATCAACTATTATTACCCAGCACACCAGCTACTGACTAGAGATGCAAAAATAAGATCCTGTCCTGCTTTCAAGGAGCTCTTAGGATGGTCAGGAGACATAAATTGTGTGGTCCTTCTGGCAGCAGTGCAGTTTAGCAGATACTGATAAGAAGCACCAAAGGCCCCATACGCTGATTCAGTCCCTTGCCTGAACGTCCTGCCCGATGGCCACACCAGTAACTGCCCCAGCGGAGGGTGGTGAAATATGCTGGGACCGACACCACGGACACTCAGGCCCATGCCTGTCCCCCGCCTATGAAGGAGGGTACCTCAAAGAGGATGAAGGTGTTTCACACCAGTGGGCTCTTTGCATACTTGCTAAATCAGTTTTCTTCCATTTCTGGAGGGAGCTTCAGAATGTGCACGGCTGCTCACAATTGCCAGAAAGGGAATGAATCCAAGACCTTGAAATAGCTGAGGCTCTTTCCCTCATTTAAAACTTTTGTTCCTGGAAGAAGTTTAAGGATGTTTTATAAATGTTTTAAATACATGGTTCCAAGGCATAGCCTGCTCCCTCCTCTGAGGAGTGGAGCCTTCTGTTCTGTCTGCAGGCGTCAGGCCTGAGCTCGGCCTGTAGATAAAGCAGGGCTGGTTGCAATGTCCTTGCCCACATACCCAGTACCTAGGAAAGGGCTCTCTGTCATTTGGCATTGGGGGCACCAGTCAGGTTGCCCGGAAGGGATCTTACAGACAACAAATCCAGGCCACAGGGGTTCCGTCTTTTAAACCTTTTGCTACCCTTTTACTTATGGTCAACAATTGCCTTTGAGAAACACTTCTCATGGAACTTCTATTTAGCTGTTTCCGTGACAGAGAGACCCTCAGGGCTTCGGGTAAGCCCCAACTAAGCCCCTGAGGGAAAACAGTCTCTGTTGTGTCTATGAGAAACAATGAAATGAACGCCAGGTCTTTTTAGTTCAGCCAGTTCGTCTGACCCGCAGTGGCAGCCGCACTCCTGGAGTGCTTCATGGACACAAGGCCTGCTTCATCCAGGGAGAAGGAAGTCACGGGGCAGACCTGGCCTTGAACGCGGCTTCATGGAGCGGGCTTCCCTGGGGACGCGTCTACACCTTGAGAGCCTCTTGGCCTTGAATCCAAAACCTGGCACGGCGAGGTGCTGTGCGCTCAGTCACCCCAAGAGTCTGGGCATGCTTCTGGGGGTCAGCTGCAGGGAGCCGTCAGAAACCCATCTTTCTGGTGCTTCGGATTAAACCCTGGCCATTTCTCCAAGGACATAGCCTCCCTGAACTGGATGGTATTTTCGTCTCCTGGGCAAAAGCAATAAAGGCTGCTGATCTGGCCTGTGTATCCTGCCTGTGCCGCTAACAAGACACATTCCTCTGTCTTCGTGGCAAGTTGTATACGTTTCTGTCTTATGTCACAATCCCTGACAAGTGCTCCAGCACAAAAACAGTATCTTGGCACCAAGAAAATGACCATCACTTAAAAAGATGAAACTCCCAAGGACACCAAAAGGGGGAGCTTTCATGGGAGACAGGCGGCAGAAGGACCCGCCCCTCCCCTGCCCCAGAGGCCCGCCCTCCAAATCATGTCAGAATTGTTCTGCCCTGATCACACCTCCCCCTGGTTCAAAGCAACCACTCAGCCCAGAGTGGATGTTTAACGATTCCGTACATCTTGCAAGCCGAGGCCATGGCTGACGGGTTGGGAAAGACAGGCCGGGTACAACTTTGCTCCTTTCCCCACATTTTATCATGATTTTAATTCTCTTTTGCGTCTGCATCCTTAGGAAGAATGAAGTCTCAGTTCGGGGTATCTCTTCCATCAGTGTGTAGCCCAAAAAGAGCCTTATGCCTCTGAATACCTTTTAGAGAGCATTTTGATGGGAGGAAAAAACCATGGCTTTGAAGTTCATTACATGACCAACTGCCTTCTTTAAAATATAAATACAGGTTAGTTTAATAAAACGTGGCATCTACAAACGCAATACCTTGAAGAGAAACAATAAGAAAAAGTCACACTCACTGAAAATTATGACTTATTTATACATTGGGGCCCTGCATGCTGGAGACTACCAGTCTAAAAATCTATGACCGTTAGACCATAGTCACCCTCAGGAGAAGCAAAAGCTGATCCTGTAAGGAGACCACAGACCAATCAACAACTCCAGCACTTGAATTTCCCATACCTGGCAGCACCTTACATTTGGGCAGTTCAGCAAAAGACAGTATGCGGTCCACCGAGACCCTCGTACTTCACTAGTACATCCCTCAGTCTCTCTGACGGAGCTCAGCCTCTGAGCCTACGAGGTGAACATTCGTTTTTGTAGAAGAACAACATTCTAAGATAACGTTCAGATTTGATATACTGAGTCTTGGTTGAATTGTGTGTCGACATCGTAAGTTATGCTTAGTATCTCTGCTTTAAAAATTACCAACAAGTGTTAAAGTTCAGATCGAAACATGTTTCGCTCTGGTTGAGCAAGTACCCAAGTTCGATGAAGTTCAAGTCTCCTCTTCGGGGCCTCCTGACACACAGTGGTGTTGTTGAGGGGCAGAGCTGTGTCACCCAGCCACAGCCACGAGGCAGGAGCCCAGGCACGCTTCTGCTCACCCTCCTCATTCCACTGCTCTTTCTAACTCTGGACACAGGGTCCGTTCCAACAGCAAAACCCAGGTGCGCACCTGCATCCCCAGGCCTCTCATCCCCAGGGCCAGATGGAAATCGGGCATGCAGGGCTGGCACAACTTGTACAATCCGAAGCCCAGATCCCCAGGGAAATGTGTCCCTGCCTTCCTTCCCGCATTTCAGGCCTCTTGCCAGCTTACACATACCCATCTGTACTCGGAGAGACAACTGGAACCCCAGACCTGGGTGCAGCAGGGCCCTCCACACTCTGTTCCCTCAGGGCTGCATAGCCCAGTCCCCTGTGACCAGCAGAGCTAACTTCCAACCCAGCACAGTCTCCAAGCCTTTTAGAGAATGAAAATGAGGCTCCCTTAAGTAAGGAGACAGGGGAGAGGACTCCAGCTGTCCCTTTCCTGAGGAGCTCGAGCTGGTGGTCTCGATGGCAGTCCAGGCATTTGGCTGGCTTCCCTCAGGAGGGAGCAGAAGGGAAACATGCCTAAATGATTCTTCCCATGAATGCTAGGAAGGGAAGGAAAGGGCATATTTGGGGGAAGAACATTCCTGAAGTGCTGCAGATATAAGGCTGGGAAAGGGGGCAGGGTAAGGAGACAGGTGTATGTATGTCTGTGTCTTTCAACCAGGCAGTTCAATCTCAGGTTATTTTATTTGACAAATAAAACCGAACTGCATATTTATGGACTAATGATGTGAGATATTGCTCTTTTATTCATATCCACTGCTGTTTAAAGACCAGCTGTAAATATTCCTGGAACTCTTTGCATAGCATAGGTAGGCAGCCCTCAGTGGTGCCCTGGGGCTCTGCTGACTCAAGGTCAAGGTCACAATTTCACATACTTTAGCAAAATCAGCCACTTCTTAAGAACATCTCCTCCCCAAAGCCTCAGAATCATGCATTGTTCCAGCAGTGACTCAGGGTCACACTCTGCTGGGTTCGGGGTTACAGAGCTGACGGGGGTATGCTGTCCCCCAGTCTTGATGGTCAGCAGTCCCCAGGACAGAGTGAGGATGTAGTGTCATCACCCCACACCCGGAGCTGAGACGTCTCCCTGCTCCCTGCCATGGACCGATGGCCACCATCACACATGAGAGCAGTTTGCCAGCTGTTGGTCCAAGGTGGGTCAAGGGTGCACAGGTGCCACTACCACGTTTTCTCTGCCATTTGACTGAACCACACCTGCCACCAAAAGTGGAGCAGGAGAAGGAGGCTGGGCCCCCCAGGGAGAAGGCGGGTCTCCTTGTCTCTTCTCAAAGGGCAATGACAGGACAGGCTAAAGTGAGAGCTCCATCAGCCCCCACATCCTTCCCAGAGGGTGTGGAGCTGGTGGGTGGGGGTGGGCAGAGAAGGCTGGCCCTGGAACAGAGCAGAGGCAGGGCAGGGACCAGGAGGACTCGGTGCTCTCAGATGTCAGGAGTACTGCGTGTGCTACCTCGCATTCCTAAGTAGGCCCAGGTGGTCAGAGCGGGCCATGTGCTCGGGTGGCTCTGGTGGAATAAACGCCCCACGGTGATCCATGCACCACCTCTCTAGGAGCTAGTGCTGAGCTCATCCACAACAAGGGCATTAAGGGTGGGGAGGGGGACATACAGGGGAAATCCCAGCTACACCCCATCTCAGGAGAGTTGTCCAGCAAATGCAAGCGGTTCTAATGAAAACACCATACCATACGGTCCCTGTGTGAGACATCCCCCAGCTCAGAGGTGACCCAGACAGGCCATCATTCAAACAGAACCTCCATCCTGCAGAAATCCCACCACAGGCCAAGGACCTAACCAGGGGACAAGGAGCCTGTCAGAGGGGACGAATGGTTCCATGCAGCATTCATCTGCAAGAAGTTGCCTCCTTCAGCAACGCCTGCTCAGAGACTAATGAATTTTCATGCCCATGGTGAGAAAGACACACCTCACCACTGGCCGTTTAACGTTGGCCCTGGATCCTGCATGGGAGATGCGGCATCTCACCTGAGCAGGGTTTCAGCTGGCAGAGAAGGGAGCACTTCCCAGGGAGGGAGCGGCACAGGCAACACTGCAGAGACAACAGGCAGCTGCCCTCTTCAGTCCCTCCAGAATAAACGCTGGCCTTTAGCTCTAGAAGCAAGGACCTGCACGACTGTGCCTCATCCCCAGTCAGGTTCCCCTGTGCTCCCTAAGCTTCCACTATACCAGCTCCTCCACCCCAGGGCCTTTGCATGTGACCTTTCCAGCCTCAGGAATACTCTTGCTAGGCTTCCCCTTGGTTGGCTTTCCTAGGACTTTCAGATCACAAAGCTGACCATCATATTCACATGGGGTTTTTATTTCATAGCAATTCCTGCTCTCTGAAACTACCCCTAATTTGTTTATTTGTTCATCATCTGCTCCCCCAAAAGTATACATATAACCTCAATGAATGCAGGCATCTTGTCTGTTTTGTCCAGTCTTCAGAGGCAAGGAATATGTCTGCTAACAAGAAACCCTTGCTAGTCTACCCAAAGAACTACTGGTGATGGGGGGAAGGCGCTGTCAGGCCTCTCTGTGGTCTGGGCACCAATCCCTGGAATCTGTGGCTATCCATCCTTTCTATGCATTTGTGAAAAAGCATGAGAAACATAGCTCATGTAGCTGGGAGCCAGCCAGGCAGACACTGATGGGCTCTGTGCAGAGAGCACTAGGCATTGTCCACTTTGGGATGGTCAGCACAACTGAGGCTTCCAGACCTACACAGGGAGGCCACGGTGCTGGGCAGCTGACGGAGAGGAAGAAAAGAACTGTGCATGCACTGCATTGCTGCAGAATGCTCTGTCCAGGTATTGCTGATGGGGTCTTTCAGCCAGGGCTCCAGGCACCAGATCCTTTTGGGAAACAGGCATTAGAAAAAAGCTGTGCTTTTTCTTCCCCAAACAGGCTGCCACACACCTCAGCCAGGACCAAGGCGTTCTGTCTGGCCACTGCATTGACCCCATGGCACGTGGGGAGTACTAGTTCTCAGTGTGATAGGGCTCCAAAGAACTGGCATACACCCCAAATCAGTGCGCACTCTAAGGGACAGATTTCCAGTGGGCATGACAGCTTCCAGAGAGACCTTGGAACCTGGGCCCCTTCAGAGAAGAAAGGTGTTCAGAATGCAGACAAGAACGGGGCCCTGGGGCTGGAGAAGCCACAGCTCTGTGTTTAAGCTCCCGAGGAACCAGACCAGAAGAGGAGCGACCTTGTGCATTAGGAGTGGGTGACGCTGGTTCACCTGTGGAGGAGTTCACAGCTCCCAGGAGTACCTGTTGGGTAAACAGTCTGCAAATACTTGCGCCTCTCAGACACTCTGAGAAAGCTTTAGACACAGATTTTGAGCTCGAGTTGAATCACTTACTAGCTCTTTTGTGAGGCTGGGTAAATAGTATGACCACTCAGTGACCTGCTGTCCTAATTTCAAATTGAGGCTGTCACTACCTATGTCCATGGATTGTTGAGAGAAGTAGACGAGGTCAAACTGTCCCTACCTCAGTCTGTGCTCTGTACTGTTCATGACCCTTCTCCCTAATACTTCACGTACCTACCTCTCTTTCAGTGCCCCATCCGATGGAAAGCCTTGGGTCTCACAGGTGAACCCGACTGGACACATCCTGCCCCAGCTGAAGGTTGGGGATCCCTGGGTCACCCACTCTGCCCCCCTGTCCTGGTCCCTCTTCCCACCTCCACCCACACTCCTCTCTCTGCATTACTACCCGGACAAGATTCTTTGCCCATTTCTTCCTCATTCCAGGGAGTGGATGTTGGGGCCTTGCGAAGTTTGCATCTAAGAAACTTGATATTTGGGGCCACAGAACATCAGAGATTCAGGCCACACAAGGACAGAGAACATTCCATTCACCAGGCTTCGTGCAGTTTCTCCTCTCCTCAAAGGAATAGAGAAGGGATGTTGGCCATAGAAACAACATCCCAGAACCACAATTACCTAAGTCTCATTTGACCAAAGGTAGTAGGGCGAAGTGGGGAAGAGGGCCCTCCACAGAACCCTTTGCATTTGCAAGACAGAAACCCAGGCAAGGCTCGCAGCATCCCCCTGGCCCGTGAAGAGCAGGCTCAGGAGGTGGGGGGTTTCCCTGAGGAAGCAGAAGATGAAGTGTTTGTGTTTTGTTTGAATTGATAATGATGTCAGTTTCAGTTATGGGCTCATTACAACAAACCTGGGACATATTAACAGCTCTTTAATTGAATTTGGAAATAAGAAGAAGAGTTTTGAACAGTCTTGTAAATAGCAGATACCCAGGCCTCCACGGTGACTGCTCTAAACATTAAACAGAGTGAGATGGGACATGGCGTCCCCCCACAGCAACTCCCCCTTGCCCTCCAGTGGGCCCCCAGATGTACTCTGGGAGGCTGACTTTATCATTCCTGAGTCATGGAAAAAGGTTAGCCCAGAAAAAATTCCCAGAAAGGGAAAGCAGCCCCAGTGAAACACACCCTTTATTTTTCACTCCACACCAGCAGCACAGCAGAACTGCAGACTATTCAGCCCCCAGCACAGAACCTCCTAGAAGCCCTGCAGGGCCCCTGGCAGTCCTCACCAGGGCAGTTCTGGCAATGGCCCTGTCAGCCTTCCCCTCCGGAAGGTGAGCTCCTCAGGGCAATGCCTGGCCATATCCTCTTGGAATCCCAGGTGCCCAGCCCAGAACCTGACAAAGGAAATCCAGAAACTCTGTAAAGTGAACAAGTGAAAGGTCAACCCACCTCTTCTGGGCTTCACCTCTTTGCTTCCTCCGCCACCCATTCTCCTCTCAACCCCTATTGCAACTCCTTCCAGAAAATCCTTGCTTTTACTCCATGTCTGTAAAACTATATACAACTACACATCCGTCCGTCCATCATGTACACACATTATACGTATCTGGGGGGAAGGGAGAAAGGTGCCAGACATAGAAAATAAATGTATAACACAGGCAGTTAAATTTGAATTTCAGACGAAATAATTTTTAAAACTGTTGGCTTGAAATTCAGAATTACTAAGCATCATGTATTGTATGTGGCACCCCTGGGCAGAGGGTGGTTTTATTCTTTTGTAGAATCTGATCATAGGATTCACAGTTAGGGTCCCATGGGCATCTCTCCAAGACAGCAGGTATGGGCCTAATGCATTCTTTTTAATGGGTGCGTAATATTCCATGGTGTGGGTTGTTTCTCAATCCCCAGACAATTGCCTTTACATTTGGTTAACTGTCACTGCAGTGTTACTTAGTATATTCCCACCCTCAGCCGAAGGAAGAGAAGACACCATGATGAGCTCTATCCTGCCTCTTTAAATTAGTTGTCATGACAAAGTCAGCCCAGAAGTCTCAGCAGGAGAACGCAGAGAACCACCAGACCTGTGAGAGCCTATGGCTACATCCGGAGCCCCGGGGAGGAGGAATGGCAAAAGGAACGACGAAGTTACCCTTTCCAACAAGGATTGCAACAATGGAGACCCTGAGATGCCTCGGACTTGAAGTTTGCGATATCCTCAAATGTAAAAAGTCAGACCAACTCGTCAAAACCCACAACAGCATGATTATTTTGCACACACACACCCTTCATCGGTCCTATCTTTAACTTCGTCTTTGCTGCTGAAAACACAAAAATAAAAAATACATAGCAGCTCAGCTGACATTACAGCAACAGCACATGCCTCGTTTTACCAACCATTTAACTCCCTCGGAGGACCCCGCTCAGAGACACTGGCACGTTGATGGGAGCTATACAAAGGTCAGTGATTTGGAAGCTCTTTCCGACAATTTGCCAGGATTTTGGCATTTGTAAGCATCCATAGGACAGCTCTCTAGCAAGCTGACCTTGACAGCGAATGGGATAAATAAACCTTCAATTTACCCCCTCCAGCTCTCCGCGAGCTGGGCCAGTCCCCACGGAGCCTTCACCTGTCCATACCGTTCAACTGCCTGCAACTTCCAGCTGACGGACATCCAGAGCTCGGCGGCCCAGTGACAAACACCATCTAACAGATAAGGCTTCTGAAAAGTCAAAGCCAATACTGCTTCCATTGAAAATTTAATGCTGGCTGCATCTTTGCCCATCATTCTTCTGACTGTTGCACGTGTCCCAAGAGGCCCTTGAAGCTAAAGCACTGCTCCGTAACAGGTAATGACGTGGCATTTAATGATACTGTCCAAAGTGATCCCGGTCTTTGGGAAGTAATGTGCACTCATGTACCAGATAAGCACCGCCAAACGTACTGAGCCGCAGTATCTTTCAGGGCCCTGTCACCAGATACAATGTGACACATCCCCGGCCATCCCACCTGCCGCCCCTCCAACCGCCGTCAGACAAAACGCGCGTTTTCAGAGCAGAGCTCCAAAGCGTAGAGGGAATTCAGGCAAAAGGTAGGATGGTAACATATCCGTAATTAAGTATTCACAGCCTCTTTAATACTTCAGCGCTCTTGGATTCGCTACTAAAATCTGTGAATTATACCTCGTTGAAAAATGTCCTTAATCGACTCTGACATGTTTTATTGGAGGCAGAAAAAATGTTTCAGTATGATAGATAAGGTTAAAAATGTTACTACTCTGATCATTTACTCTAGTGCCTGGCAAAAAAAAAAACTCCAAAGCCAAAAACCATTTACATCATTCATCGATGCAACAGAGGGGGAAAAAAAAGAAAAAAACCTTATCTGACAGCCCATTTTAGCTGATGGGACAAAGTGCACATTTTCAATTTTCTGACAAAGTTATGTTGTTTATGTAGATAAGGGGAAAAACAACTGTAACATTTCTGCAGCACGCCGCAGAACTGGAAATGCGACCTCAACTGTAAAGCATCTGCCAGGCCCGCGGAGCACCGCCGGCAAAACGTCACCCTCAGGCTTCAGACAAGACGGTGCGTCTCCCTCCTTAGGAAGACCTGCGCATTTTCAAACAGCCCCAGAGCCCCGCTGGGGTGTGCTGCATGGCAACTCTACAAGGGCAAAAAGTCGTCTTCTCCTCTGCATCTGCCCCAAGAAGTTGCAACCGGAACATGGAAGCCCGCCCATAGAGAGGTCTTTGAAAAGCTGGTTTTTTTTCATGGAAATAATGTGTCTTGTCCCCCCCCCCCTATTCACTGGCACCAGTGACTACAAAGGTGAAATCCAGACTCCTGCACCTCTGCCTACCCCTCCCTGGGTCTCGTGCTATTGAACCTGGGGACCCAGCCTGGGCAATACCCTGCAAATCTTGTCAATGCTCTACCACGTGCTCATCCAGACACTACCTCCTCCCAGACCACACGCACGCGTTCTCCTAGGCAGACTCACCATTCTCCCGGTCCAGTGGCAAAGGTCCCCAGCATTTCATTTAGGCCATGAGAGTCCTAACCTATCTGGGTGAGGGCAAATCTCAGATCCAAGGCTAACCAGCTACATGATCTTGGGCCACTGACTAGTTCTCCCTGCGCCTCGGTGCCCTCCTCTGTCAAGGGGACGAGGTAAAGGTCTGCCAAGCACCATTCCTAATGCCCTGGTAACTGGGCTGTCAATGGCTGGCGGTGTGGAATTTTCACTCCGACTCTGGCCAGTGAGGGCGGACTCAACCTAGGAGATGCACATTCCACTGGCACTTTCTAAAAGTGAGACTCTGTTAGCCCAGCCATAGACAGGCTTGTTTTCCAAATAGACTCCTGCTCTTAGGGATTGACGTTCAATATAACCCTGGCAGACCCTCACCTACTCAGTCCACATCTGAGGAAAAGAATCACAGCAGAAGGTCTCTTGATCAAGTCACCAAGGTCAGATAAAGCCAGGAGTTCCAGGGGAACCTGGTCACAGATCAGGCAGCGTGATTAAACAGGGAAGAGTAGCAACTGTGAGAAGACAGTTACACAAAATTTTAAATTGTGCTTCTTTCTGAATCCAGTGTCCCGGGAGCCAACCAATATTCTCCGTCAAGGAAACCACACTGGCCGAAGCCACATGGCTGGGCAGGGCCTGCGGACAAGTTTGGTTTGACTCGTGTGACATACCTGCTTATTTACATGTTTAATTCGCCGTTGTTACGCAGCTTTTACTGGCGCCTGTGCAAAGCTTAGAAGATAGCGTTCCTGTAGACTTGATGTGAATGGTGCCTCCCAGAATTGAAAGTTTTAACTCCTAGTAAAACCAGCATTTATAAACTAGAAACGTTTAAAAATTTGCAAACTCCACATGAAAATACACAGGATTTTTCCAGGCCTACCTGCTGTTTCTATCAAAAGCAGGAAGAACATTCTACATAACCCGGCCAGTACCCATCAAGATGGTCAAAGTCATGGGAGCCATGAGAAACCATCATAGACCAGGGGATGCTAAGGAGACATTTTGACTAAATCGAATGTGGAATCCTGGACTGGATCCTGGAACAGAAAAAAGGGGTGGTACTGGGAAAACTAGAGAAATCCAAATGAAACTGATGTTTAGTGATAGTACTAGATCGGTGTTGGGGTCTCAGTTTTGACCAGTGCACCCTGGGAAAGCAGATTGTTAATGTTCGTGGTAACTAGGTGAGGGATACGTGGGAACCTCTGTATCATCTTTGTGACTTTTCTGTAAATTTAAAATTCTTCCCCAAAAATGTATTTAAGAAAAAAGCAAGCAAAGCTAAACCAAGATGACTGCCCTGCTTCACTCCTTGGTTTTGGTACCTAGATCCTGGAGCCTTTTGAATGTAGGAGCCCCTACGCAAGGTAAGTGTCCACCACACCGTGCCAAGTGATACCACGTCTGCACTTTCCAGCTGTGACGGGGAGCATCTCTGACCGTCACGATCAAGACTGTCCCGTCTCCTTGGTTTGGGGTCCTATGTGAGGCAGGAAGGAGCATAGGGGACAGCCTCTGTTTTCTGGAGCTAGTTTCCACGCCCACCGCGGACCAGAGGAGAGGAAATTCAGCACCGCATTTGCTCACTAGCAGCGTGGCTGACTCTGAGACACACACTGACCCGTGGCTGCTTGCCAGGCTCTTCTCCACTGACGTTGTCCCTCATGGCCACCCTGCTACAGAGCCCCAGCTCAGCGAGGCTCTCTCCCCCTGCCCCCGCCCAAGCTCAGAGCCACTGGGGCCAGGTGGGAAAGTCGGCTCCAGGCAGCTCTGGAGGACAGAGGGATGTGCCTGAGCCCCAACAAGCTGCTGATTCGCAGATTCTCACCTGGAGGGCTTATGAAACCCCACGCCCCAGAGTTTCTCACTCAGCAAGTTTACGGTGAAGCCCATGAAGTGTCACTTCTTGAAGTTCCCAGGTGCTGCGGCCACTGCAGTTCTGGGGCCACACTTTGAGAACCACTGCCGGAGGCGATGGAAGCCGTAAGGACAACACAGCGAGTTTGTTCTTATTTCTGGGAAGTCCCTCAATAAAGCAAAACAACAAAGCGACGCTGAGGTCTCGGGGTGGGAGTACTTTGGCCCGTGGCCGACAGGCAGTAGAAGGGGATTCGGCATTTGACAAGCCCAGGGTAAGAATCCTGAATGTCTGCACGCTACCTGCGAGACCCTCCCCAGCTGTGAGTTAACCTCTGTGGGATTTGATTTCCTCGTCTTAGGAACATAAATAATAAATCTGCCGCCCTACCTGCTGGTGGCCCCTCAGCTCGCTCCACACCCCACCTCATTCCTCTGGACTCCCGGCACTCATCTCATGCCTCCAGCCTCTAAAGGGTCATTCCTGCCTCTCTCCTCCCCACCTGCTTCTCCTCAGTGTTCCTCGTCTCAGTTGGGGACAACCCATCCCTCCAATCGCTCAAACCAGAAGTATGAGGGTTGCCCCACTAGCCAGCCTGGGCCGTGTGGCCTCAGCTCTCAGCAGCCTCCACATCTCTAACTGTGGAGCCCCTCGTGTTTCTTGCGCCCACAGCCCTCACAGGCTTTCTGTGAAGTGGGTCCCACCCGGTATCTCACCAGAACGCATACAAGTTCCCTCCTGCCACTTTCCCCAAGGGAGAGGTCGCCAGCAGTAATGCCTGCTGACCATTGATCATGCCCAACCAGGAATACTCAGCATTCTGACCTCCCAGGTTCAGCTCTGAGGCCTTCTCAAGCCTTCTCTCCCCTACCAGACCTGACTTCCTTGCTCCAACCCTGCGGCTTAGGTTTCCCCTCCTCATACACATCAGGCACTCTTCTGTCAGAGGTATTGGGGCATGCGCATTACCCCCCACTCTGATGACAGAGACACCACTGACCCATTTACATCTCCCCAGAGCCCTCACCCAGGGCTACACACAGGGTCTCAGCTCTGAGGACCTCTGCTAAACGGCCCTGTGTGCCGTGCCGTGCTCACCGGTAAGACGGGGAGAGTAATACCAGGGCTCACCTGCTGGGGTTGCCATGTAAACTGCCTGGGACACAGAAAGCCTTCCTGAATGTCAGTGACACATTGGGCAGGGGACGGGTCTGGGAAACAATGCCAGAAAAATAGGGCAGAGATGGCGGGCCATGCAGGGCCCTCAGCCCTCAGGAGCCTTCGGAGAAGAAGCCACCTCTCCGGAGCCGTACTTCAAGGAAACCATGCAGGGGGGAGGATTAGATCACCGTGGTCCGGAGGGCTGGCTCAGAGGGGGCCTCTACCCAGACCAAAGCCTAGCTGGCTGCCACGGGACCCCCAACGGGGAGCTGATGAAATAGGGGTCTACTCCCTGGCCCCAGCGATCAGCCCATACTCGGTCACACCCGCCCCGCAGACTCCCCAGCTCCCTCCATAGGCCTTCTCCACTTTCTACCACAAAGCATCTGCTTTGTTTTGTTTCAGAAATAGTGTAATAAAATGAGTGGATCTTTCTGGTTATTCATTTTCTGACTTTTTGGGGTTTTATTTTTTTGTTTGCTTATTTATCTAAATGGAAGATGTTTTCTTTTCCAACCAGCTGCTATATGAAGTGTGAGGAGCAACGAAAACCCAGCTCTGTGTGCGACTGATACCCTGTCAGTTGAGGTTGAAAGAAACATCTTTTCCCCTTGCTGTAAAGAAACGAAAAACCAGGGAAGAATGAAAGAACCAGTTTATTTTATGTTGCGCTTGTTGCTCCACTACTCAGGTAACTGCCCACCCAAGTCTGATTGCCAGGCTAGGCCTCAAAACCCAGTCCTTGCCCTGGGCGGACCAGACCCAGGCGGTCCGAGGTCTTGGCTCCCAGAGCTGCTGCAGGTCTGGCTGCAGAAACCCGTGCAGGTGGGCGTGTGGGTGGTTGGCAAGCTCCAGAATCAGCTGGGACCAACGCGGAGGGAGGGGTTCACGCTCAGGACACCGTCAGGGTCAAGAGGGGGCACAGCTTGCGGGTGGACCTGGGAGCCGAAATTCCTCGGAGTGTGCAGAGTGGCTCAGGTCCTGTCCTGTGACCCCCAACTCAGACCTAGGTTTGGGCTAAGCCTCATGTGCCCAGACAGAGAAGAAACCAGTAACAACTTCCCTTTCATCCTTATGTACCTGCTCTCTCACTTGCCAGGTTAGGTGGGTGCCTTAGAGTATCTTATTTAACGGGACCCCATCACCTACCCCACACGGAGGAGAGGGCTGAGGCTCTGGGACCCCATAAGAGACCCCCAGTGGCCATCCAGAGAAAACTCTTGCCCTCTCTATTTCCTCCCCCGGGCCCCCTACCCCCCCCCCCCCCACACACACACACACCACACATATGCTCCTTTTGGCTCTGTTTCTCTAGGGAACCCTAATACCACTGCTTCCCTGAAAAATCACAGCCAGAACCTTAGTACCAGGCAGCCGCAAACTTTGCAGGAGGGAAGGAGGCAGGGAGAGTCAGGTTCCTCTCAGCAGTGCCTCTCAACCCAGAGGACTTGTGCCCATGGGGCTGCGGGCTTGCATGGAGCTGGGGAAGGGGCACAGGGTGAAGCCGTGGGGTGAGAGGGACATGTCTTCCTAGAGTTCACTTTGTGTGATGTAATGAGGCTCGAGAATTCAAGCAGACATAGGTAATAAATAGAATGCAAGCTTTGCATAAGCTTTTTTTAAAAAAATAAGTCAAAAGATGATAAACTGCACAATTATAATAGGTGCCAGCGACCCTGCCTCCAAGATTCCTTTATCCCTGCAGTTTCTTGGGATGGGCTGAGCCACAATGGGAGGAACCCAAGGTGACAGGGGCATGGTGCACTGGTCAGTCTGTCTGACTGCCTTCGAAGTCCTGAAGTCAAATTCACAGATCAAGAGCCTGAAACCTGGGGCATGGCCTCGACCCGCACCCATTGCTGTGCTCAGTGACTACAACTTCCAACTTCCTTCCAGAGAAGAGGGAAGCCCGGTGGAACAGACCCTGGAAGCCTCTTCTGGACCCCAAAATGGGGCCCTCTGAGTTCACTTTGCTCCCCACTTCAGCCTTCCCCTGTGGGGTCCCCCTGTGGTCTGGGCAGCACACAGAACACCTTGCACCTCACCTGGCCCCAGCTCGGACCTGAAAGCAGAAACCCAGGTTTATGGGTCTGGGCGAGGGGAAAGGCAGCTCGCGTGTTTGAGTCAGGCTGAACTCGAGTGTGGAGCCCTTCAAGCCCTCCTTGAGACCATGTGCTTGGCCGGAGCCAGTGTGGGCTGCATGGCATGGTCTGGAGGCTGAGTTCCACTGGACTTCCCTCAGAGCCGCCTCGCAGGTCTTCGGGATGCGGGCAGGCCCTGAACTCAGAGCAGACGAGTGACAGAGGCTAGTTCACAGACCAGATCTGTTCTCTGGCTGTAGGATGGGCTTGGCCACCGAAACTAAAGAGCTTCCTTTATTTCACTCTGCTTATTACTTCACTTAAGCTGTGTGCACACACGTATGCATGCACACACACACACACAAGCATAGCTCTAGATCACACCTCTGAAACTTCACAGAGCTCTGCAAGCCTTGTTCACTTGAGAATCATTTTCTCTGGACTCTCCAGTTGCCATACAAACCCAGGTGGCCGCTTTCCCATTTGGACCTGGTTTCTCACCCGCACCACCTCTTCTCTCTTTGGGTGACTGCTCCTGTCACGACGAGGAAGGGTTCGTGGGGCCAAGGGAATTGGGCAAGATTGAAGCTAGGGGATCTGATCTAACACCCACAAGGAACCATCTGCCCTCCTTGAGGTCCTCCGTGGGGTTGACTTGAGCTCCCCTGGCGTCTGTTTCCGTGGTTACAAGACCAGAGGCATCAAGGGAACTTGTAGTCTGTGAGTCTAAAGACTGTTGGAATCAACTGCATTCTTTGTGACGAAACACACACTGAATCCTTATGGACTTTCTGTGACTTTCTGGACCCCACACTGTCTGAACCCTGTGCTGTCCATTGGTGCCATTAGCCCATCTTCTATGGTCTCCTCTGTATCCCGGGGGCTGGAAACCTACCAACCGTATTTTCTAGAACCTCTCCGACACTGCCGGGGGGGCCACCTGCCCAGTATTCAGAAGGCAGAGCCGTGTCATCGCCCCTCTGACAATGCAGGTGCGTACGTGGGCCCCACAGACAGAAGCTTTTGCGACGGCCGGCGAAGCACCCAGCTAGGCGCTGGAAGCAGCTGGGGTCATCACGGGTGGTATTCGGCAAAGTTTTAACTCTCTGAAAGCCAGAAGCGCCTCTGAGAGCCACAGCCATTTCCTCAGCCATCTCTCTTTGCCCTTCTGGGTTTGAGGAGCATTACGTTCCTTGGATGAAATCTTCCTACTTGAGATAGTAGTGATTCTTGTCTTCCTCTCTGCTGTATCTAATCAGGGAAAAAATACCAAGCACCACTTGTATATTTAACTCCAACATCTGAAATGTTGATTGCCTTGGGAATACCCAAGGACAGTGGCATAAAACAAGGCGTGGCTATCAATGGAGGCCTCTTGGCCCAGGGAAGGCATGGCATGGATAGCGGCAGATGAAGTCCGCAGTATTTTCAATCGTGTGCTTTCTGAAATGTCCACTGTCCGATTTCTCATCCACTGTCCGAGTCCACCTGTGATATCACAAGCCCTTGAGAGCCGAAACATAGCATTTCTTCTGGTATAAATTAAATACCTGTGTAATAAACTCCAAAGCATTGATTGTCCCATACCATTATGGTATTATATTTTAATGGCAAACACATTTAACCACTGCGGAATCTGAGAACTTTTGCTAAAGAAATCTTTTCAGAAAAAGGTAGCCACAAGAAGGGATTTGAGGTGGTTTTCCCACAGCCTCCCAGAGAGCGCTGGACTCACAGCAGGTCAGGGACATGTGAGACTGGGACGCAGGACCACCTGACCCCCAGCCCTACTGCTGAATGTGCTGTATTCCCACTCCTGTCAGACTTCATTTCATCTCCTCTTAAGTAAGTGACAGACACAGTCCACTTCTGAAAATGTGTCCAGGGGAGAGTTCTCTCTTTACGGTCACTGAGGACAAGCCAGGCTGTTGAGATGCAGAGAAATGAAGACAAAAGGAGAAACAATTTCATTTCACAAAGGGCTATTTGAGCACCTATCGTGTACAGAGCACGCCGCTAAGCGGCTGGAGACACAGGCACAGTAAAGACCAGCCCACGGTGCTCACTCCCGCAGCTGAGAGAGCCAGTGGGCAAGTGCATACACGAGTAAGCCAGATCACTTCAGCTTTCCGCTGGTCATAACTGGCACCCAGGAGACAAAACAGGTGGTGCGATGAAGCAAGACCAGTGGCGGGTGGGCAACGGCCGGGGTGTCTTCCGACACGGGCCAGAAAAGGCTTCCCGGAGGAGTGGAAGTGTAAGGAGCCATCTCAGAGAAGAGCCACAGGGAAGCATCTAGGCGGTGAGGACAGCCTGCGGGGAGGAGCTTGGCATGTTGGGGGACACGGCGAGGGCCGGCATGGCCAGGGATGAGTGAGAAAGGGAGCTCGTGGCGAAACTGAGGCCAGAATCAAAGGCCAAGTAAGAGTGCGTCAACCTGACAGGTATGTGAAAGGAACTGGATTTTCTTCCACGGCATTTGGAAGCCCTCGAAATGTTAAGCAACTGTTGGCATCATCACGACCGGTACCCACTCCCCACATACAAGGCTTCCACCAGCAGGTGAACTCTACACGTCCTCCCCCGTGCCCTCGTGTCACGCCCCATACCCGGGTCTCCTGTCCTTGGGTCCCCTTCGCCGTGACTCGAGATCAAGTCTCCAGGCCCTATGCCGGTCTGGGACCCTGGTCATGACACTCTCCAACCGGCCAGGGCCTCTTGAATCACAGCACACAGAACTCACATAGCTGCATGCACGCTCACTCAAGCCCCAACAGGAAGGGTCATCCTTCTTCATTCTGGACCCCAGCAAATGCCGTCTCCAGTCACGTTAGTGTCTGTTAAGAATCCCACCTTGTGCGCCTGCCACCATGCTCGCAGGCCGCTGGAACCACAGAGAATGCAGTTTGTTATAGTGCACACACGTTTCCACTTATCCAACACCCATCCACTCACTTACTCATCAAACGAACATCGTTTATTGAATATCTACTGTGGGTCAGGCCCTGTGCTGGGTACTCGGATATGACAATGAACAAGACAGTCAGAGTTGTCCTTGCCTTGTAAGTTATCTATTGCTATATAACAAACCGCCACAAACTTAGCAGAGCAAGACAACACCCGTGGATAATAATGAAGTTTCTGTGGGTCAACAGCTCCGTTGGGTCTTTGGCTGCAATCAAGGAGCTGGTCTCACCTGAGTCCCAGAGTCCTCTTCCCAGCTCTCTGGGTGTTCGCAGAACCTAGTTCCTACGGTCGTGGGATTGAGGCCTTCGGCTTCTAGAGGTCACCACGGTTCCCAGCCTCGCGGCCCCCTCCACATCATGGCACTTGCTTCTTCAAACCAACTGGAGAGCATCTCTGCTGCTTCAAGTCTCTGGCTTCTAGACCTGCTTTTAAGGGACTTGCCTGATTAGGCCAGGAGCACCGAGGATGACCTCCCTTTTGATTCTCAAAGTAAACTGATCTGGGACCTTAACTACATCCGCAGAATCCCTTCACTTTCGCCACACACCACATATTCACAGGTCTCACCTGCACTCACGGGAGATTCATCCAGGGCATGCACACCAGGGCGTGGGGGTCTCAGGGGCCACCCACCACGTAGCCTGGATGGAATTTCCATTCCAGACAGGAAAACAACCTCAATATGTGATCAGAAAGGTGCCAGGTGTGGAACAGGGTGGGAGAGCATCTTGGCTCTGTCCCCGGCTGCAGCAGGGCCTGGCTGGGCGCCACATGCCCACCACTGCCTGCCACCCAGAAGGCAGCTCGGCATCCTCTCTGCTTGCACACACTCTCACACACTCTGCGACAACTGTCAGTGGCTTATTCATCATTTCAGATTGCAAGTTTCTGTTTTCTCAGACACCTACTTTAATACCCTGACATTTCTGTTCAGCCTATAACATTCTGTCAATTGTTTACATCTCCATCTCACACTTACTGGCTTTTGTGCTGCATTTCCTGGCCCTTCCCAATATTGGTGCACGATGCCTACCAAGAGGTTCAGAGTCCCTCCCCTCACTGTCCACGCTACCAGGTCACCAGTGAAGTGACCCCCATGCCAGTCATGTCCCAAGGCACTCACAGCTCACACTCCCGGCTCAGGGTAGAAGCTGCCGGCAAGAACGGCAGCCATCCTAAGCAGAAATTCCTTCTCTGCCTTTTCCCAGTTCACTATTAAATGCTTGTTTCCAGAACTGACAGGTGGACAGAGCTGTTCCCACGCTTTCCACTTGCCCTCCCATCTGCTCCACATCTGGCTCATCGGCAGGGCTTGCTGTGCATCCCCTGGCCACCACCCTGCGTCTGGACTGCCACCATCACCATCTCTCCACAGCCATGCAAGCGCTCACCAGCTTGTGTTCCTAGGTCCCCCCCTTTGTCTGGCCCTTTATCCATACCACAACAGGAGTGGCCTTCTGAAAACATAGTGCATCACTGCAGACATCCTGGAATGGACTTCCCACTGTACTACAAACACAATCAGAAGCTCCCTCTGTGGTCTAGGGGCCTGGCAAGACCTGTCACCTGCTTACCTCCTGTGCTCTTCTCAAGCCCTCCCATATTCCAGGTTCAGGCCACACAGGCTTTCTTTCAGGTCCTCAGCTTCTTTTCCATAGCAGGTCATGCATGGCCTGTGCTAGTCTCTTTGCACAGACTGTTTCCTCCCACCCACACGGGAAAATGATGGTTTTTGCAATAAATGGTACTGGGACAAATGGACAAGGTGTTTGGAAAGAATGATGTTTCACTACTAAATATCCCCTATCTACTCTGCAGGCTTTGACTTAAAACATCAACTTACCAAACAGAACTCACCCAACCATACCCACTGAAACAAGCTCCTCTGCTATTCTGTCACACCACCTTAACTGTTTCATATTATATGTTATAATTTTCTGTTATTTTATTAGTCTGTTCACTTTTTCTACGGACTCCATGGTAGACTGCAAATTCTAGCAAGGCAGGGACAATGCTGCTAACGCTCACCATCGTTTCCCTAGTCACTACGTCGCCCGAAACACTGCCCGAGCTCGAAACTCATCTATGGGAGGAAAACCTGAAGGAGTGAATGAATGGATGGATGCTGACTCTGTGGTGTGAAAGATGTGAACCCATTGTGCGATCCAAACAGTAAGAGGACAGGAGGGGGTATCTTGTCCCACTTTATGTTTGAATCTGTTCTAAAGGTACAATAATTAAAATTGGGGCATTTCCAGTGAAGAGTAAAAACAGAAACAAATAAATGGAATAGAATGAAAAGCCAAATAAACAAACTTATCACTCAAATATTAAACAGGTATTTTTTTTTAATAAGTGGAAAAGAAGAAATCATTTTAAAAATTGGCATGGGACAACTAACTAGCTAATGACAAGGAGAAAAAAAAAAAGACCGAACCGTGGCCCTTTAACTCGCTGAAATAAATAAATGTGAAATGACTACAATGTTTAAAGAAAATTAAACCATAATATTATAAAATAAAATTCTGTCAGTTACAATGTCCTCTTGGAATGAAGAATTCCTAAGTATGACACTAGAGAAAATGTTGACATATTCCACCATGTAAAAATGAAAATATCAAACGTAAAAGGAATTATTATGGTAGCAGGACTTCTGGCCATGATGGGAAGAAGAGATAGGCAAACTTTTGCCCTATAAAAGAAGAATAAAGCTGGACAAAATCATCAAAAACAAACATTTCACAACTCTGGAAACTGACCAAAGACAGAAAACCAATTGGAAATGTTTATTCATAAAAACTGTCAGAACTCTGAGTAAGACCAAGAATCTGTGGTTCTTCTGCTTGGGGTTGCCCCTATTCACTCCCCCAGATCAGATGGTACAGTGATTTTTGCCAGGGCAAAGCTAGTGGTGAAAAACATCACCCACTGCCAAAGAGGGGATCTGTTTGGGGGCGGAAGGCATACCTGCACCTGGTGGTGCTGTCAGTGAAAATGGCAAACTCAGAAGAAAATTAATGGGGGAAACCCCACAGCTTTGTTATTATGAAGTTGCTGTCCCACTTGAGGTGAGTATTAGAATAGCCAGAAACTTAATGGGGAGATGGTATAAGAGCTAGATAAGCTACCTATACATCCTTGGCTGGGTAGACGTGTGCAGGAAAACCTCAAGAGGGCCCAGAAGAAACTAAAATTAAACTTTGAGGTAAAATTGAAAACTGCCTGAACATGTGATACACTCCCCAACCTAACCGCAGTGTATGGTACCTTCAAAACCCCAAGATGCTTGAGCATAACATCTTCCCAATCATTGGCCGACCCCTAATCTATGCAGATACATAGGCAACTCTTGAAAAGCCAGGCTAAAAAAAAAACAAAAATAAAAAAATTAATCAGACACAGCTATAGCCTCTGAGCATCTAACTCATGCTTAGAAGACAGATTCTACAGAATAAGTTCAGGCAAGTTATTGAAGGGGAAAAAACTCTCAGGAAAAAAAACACAATCCAGAGTTGCTACAATATGTTATTTTAAATGTCCACATGTAAAGAAATAGAAAAGTATGAACTATACTCAGGGGCAAAAGGAATTGATATAAACTGATGCTGAGTGGGCCCAGATACTGGATTTGGATTTAGCAGACAGGGGCTTCAAAGCAGCTATTACTGTAAATATGTTCAAAGAATTAAGAACACCATGTTTAAAGAATTAAGGAAAATCCCTGTTTTATACCATATATAAATATTAACTCAAAATGGATCAGAAACCTAAAAATAAGAGCTAAAATCATAAAACTCTTAGAAGAAAACATAGGGGTAAATGTTCATGATCTTCGATTTAGGTAGGGCACCAGAAGCATGAGCAATAACCAAAAGAATAGATGAATTGGACTTCATCAAAATTTAAATTTTTGCTCATCAAAGGAGAGTATCAGGAAGATAAAAAAGTAACCTACAAAATGGGAAAAAGATTTGTAGATCATATATCTAATAAGAAGGAAGCACTCCTAATATGTAAAGAACTCTTACAACTCACCAATAAAAAAGCACCCAATTAAATAATGTCCAGTGTACTTGAATAGATCTTTTGCAAAGAACCTATGTTAATACGAAAAGATGCCCAACAGCATTAGTCATTAGGGAAATGCAAATCAAAACCACAATGAAGTAGCATTTCACATTTCACATGGAAAATAACAAAACTGGTGAGAAGGTGGAAAAATTAGAGCTTTCATAAATTGCTAATGGATTGAATGTAATATGACACAGACACTGTGGAAAACAGTTTGGTGATTCCTCAAAAATTCAACATAGAATTACTAGACAACCCAGCACATTTCACTCCTTAGGAATGTATTTCAAAGAACTGAAAACAGGTACACAAGCAGAAACATGAACATGCATACATCGTAGCAATATTCACAATAATAAATAGGTAGAAACAGCCCAAATGTCCATCAATGGAAGAATGTATTTTAAAAATTGTTAAACACACATACAATGAAATGTCATTCAGCCATAAAGAGAAATGAAGCATGGATACACACTACCATGTACATGACACATGAACCTCAAGAACATTATGCTCAGTGAAATGAGTCAAACACAAAGCATTGTATGATTCCATCTGTATGAATTATCTAGAATGGGTAAATTAATGGTGACATGACGCAGATTGGTGTGGTGATTGCCAGGGGCTACGGGAAGGGAAAATGGGAAGCAACCATTTAATAGGTACAAAGCTTCTTTTTGAAATGAAGAAAGTGCTTTAGAACAGCACTGTGAGTGTACTAAATGCCATTGAATCGTACACTTTAAAATAGTTGTATGTATGTGAATTTCACCTCAATAAAAAGAAATTTAAGAATTAAATGAAAATAAAATGACAACATATCAAAACTAGACCCAAAATAAAGAAATATAAACTAAAAAAGGGAACTAAAATGAAAAATGAAAATTCTAGAGTGAAAAATATAATAATGAAAATAAATATTCACTAGACAGGTTCAATGTCATATCTGAGATGGCAGAATAAAGAATCAGTCATTTGAAAATAGGAACATAGAATTTATCCAACATGAAGAACCGAGGTAGACACAAAGGCTTTTAGGACATCATTAAGCATGCCAACACACGTATAGTGGGAGTTTCAGAACCTGAGATGAGAGTAAGACACAGAAAAAAAGAATATTCAAAGACATAATAGCCAAAAAGTTCCCAAGTAACCTACAGATTCAAGAGGCTCAAACCAAACATGGGATAATATATTGTATTCAGCCTATTGAAAGCCAAATACAAACAGAAAATCTTGAAAGCAGCAACAGTAAAATGACTCAGTGCATACGGGGGAATAACAACATGCTTCACAGCTGAGTTTGTATCAAAACAATGGAAGCATAGGGCAATGGAATGGAGTATTCAAAGCAGGGAGAAATTGAAGTTGTTAACCAAGAATTCTATATTCAGCAAAACAATTCTTCAGAAAATGAAGGTAGAATAAATATATTCCTTGATACACAGTAAGAAGGTTTGTTGGTAGCTAACCTACCTTACAAGAAATACTATGGGAATTTCTTCAGGATGGAAGGAAATGAGACCAGATAGTAACTCAAATTCACAGGAAGAAATGTAGAGTGCAGAAATAATAAATATGTGGGTAAATATAACAGGCTGTTTAAATATTTTTTTCTTCTCTTAATTTCTTCCAAAAATATGATTACAAGAAAATTATAAAATTGTGTCATTGGGCTTACAACATATATAGATATAATGCATACGACAAAAATACTACAAAGGGGGAGAAAATGGAGCAATATTGAAGTTAAGTGGCTATATTTTACTCAAATTAGGTCAGTAATAACCTGAAATAGATACTGATAACTCAACATGTGTATTTTAAGGCTATGGGACCGCTACTTAAATCATAGCAAACACTATGAAAAAAAACACGTAATTAAGGAAGCAGGAATAAAAATACATATTTATCATAAAAGAAGGTAGTAAAGGAGGTACAGAATACAAAAAAAGGAGATATAGACATATTGAAAACTAATAGCAAAACAGTAGCTGTAAATCTAACTACACCAATTGTCATATTAATATAAAATGACTAAACTCTAAACAAAAGGCAGAGATCATCTGATTGAATTTTTAAAAAGCAAGATTCAGTTATAGTCTATAAAAAACAAACTTTAGACTCAATAACACAAATAGATTAAAGTAAAAGGATAGAAAGAGGTATAAAATGAAACTAACAAGAGAGCTGGAGTGGCTATGTTAATATCAAGCAAATCACTTTTAAGAAAGAAATTTTTCTAGAGAAAAAACAGACATTTCACAATGATAAAAGGCTTTCTACATCAGGAAGGTATAAAAGTTGTAAATGTATACATCTAATAATGGAGTTCCAAAATGCAAGAAAGAAACCTGACATAGTTAAAAGGAGAAATAGAAAATCAATAATTATGGTTGGAGATTTCAATAATACACTCTAAATAATAGAATAACTAGACAAAAAATATCAGTAAAATTAACAAACCACCTGAAAAAACTCTCAACTATATTGATCCAACATATTTACAGAACAGTCCAACAGCAGAATAATACATTTTTTTCAAGCACATGCAGAACATATCTTGATAGAATAGATGATATCTGGCCATAAAATAAGTCTCAATAGATTAAAATGACCTGAGTCCTTTAAAGGAGATTATCTGGCCATAACAGAATTAAATTAGAAAACAAAACCAAAAAGAAATTTTGAAAATACAGAAACTTAACAACACACTTCTAAATAACAAATGGCTCCAAAAATAATACAAGGGTAATTAGAAAATACTTTGAATAGAATGAGAATTATAACACAATGTATCAAAAATTAATGGAACAACAAGGAAAAGTGATGGAAAGATTACAATGGATCGCTAAGAGCATGAGGAAATTTTTGGAGGTAACAGAGATGCTTATTATTGGATCTTTATTATTTCTCAGATTTTTATACATGTCAAAACATCAAATTGTACCTTTTAAACAGGTACCATGTATTATATGTTAATTAACCTTTATTAAAGCTATGAAAAATGTGTGGAATGCAAGTAATGCAACTCTTAGGTGTAAATTTATAGCATTAAAAGCTTATATTAAAATGAAGAAAGATCTCAAACACTCAAAATTTCTACCCTAAAAAACTAGAAAAGAAGAACAAATTAAACCCAAAGCAAGCAGAAGGAAAAAATAATAAATGTCAGAGAAGAAATCAATGAAAATGAAAACAGAAAAACAATAGAGGAAATCAGTGAAACAAAAAGCTGGCTCTTTGAAAAGATGAAGAAAATTGATAAACCATTATAAGATGGGCCAATAAAAAAAAAAGAATACACACATTACCAAAATAAAAATGAAAGAGATTTCATAGTTATTAAACCTACAAAAGTTAAAAGGATTACAAGGAGAAACTATGAACAACTTTATGCCAACAGAGTTAAACAACTTAGATAAAATGAACAAATTCTTATGATAGACACAAATTACCAAAACTGATGCAAGAAGAAATAGAAAATCTGAATAGAACTAAAATAAATAAATTGAATTAATAACTGTAGTATCTAACAAGGAAAAGGTTGGGCCCAATGACTGTATTAATGAATTCTATCAATATTAAAGAAATAATACCAACCATATACAAACTCTTTCAGAAAATAGAGAAGGAAATATCCATTTCATCCAATAAGGCCAGCATTACCCTTATACCAAAGTCAGAAAAAAAAAAAATCACAAGAAAAGAAAACTAAAGATCAATATTTCTAATGAAGATAGAAAAACTCCTTAGTGAAAACTATAATTAACTCTATTTAATCTTTAATTAACCCAGCCAAATTTTTAAAGGGATTACTATACAACAGTTCTAGTGGCATTTAGCCTAAAAACAGAAGATCAGTTTAATATCTGAAAATCAATTAATACATAATAATAATAATAGAATAAAGGACCCACATGATTTCTCAATTTGATAAAATCCACATCCATTTATGATAATAACTGTCAGCAAACTAAGAATAGAAGGGAACTTCCTCAGCCTGATAAAGAGCATCTATGAAAACCCTACAGCTAATATCATAATGATTTATGAAAAACTGCATGATTTCCCCCTAAGATCAAGAATAAAGCAAAGATGTCTGCTATTACTTCTTCTATTCACCACTGCAGTGGAAGACTTAGCCAAAACAATAAGTGAAGAAAAAGAAATTCAACACATATAGATGGAAAAGAAAAAGGAAATCTCTCTTTCTAGACAACATAAAAAAACTAGAACTAATAAAATAGTCACCAAAATCACAGGATCCAAGACTGGTATACAAAAATCACTTGTATTTCTGTACATTAGCAATAAGCAATCCAACAATAAAATTAAGAATACACTTTAATTCACAATAGTATTGAAACAAATTCTTTGGAACAGACAAAGAGGCATAAGATTTGTGCCCTGAAACTATGAAGCTACTACTGAAAACTTATACACTGAAAGCTACACAGCATTACATGAACAGTATGAATGAACTACAACAGCATCATGCTAGGGTGAAAGCAAACACAAAAGACTTCATATTGTACGATTTATTTTATATGAGCTTCTGTTCTGTGATAAATAACACACCAGCAGTTGTTTGGGAATGAGAGCTGGTAATGGGATTTGACCCCAAACCGTAGGAGGCAGTGATGAAACTGTCCTCAAGCTGGACCGCGATCATCCTTACACAACTCTGTACATTTACCAAAAGTCGTTGGGACACTTCCACTTGTGATAAAGGTGGAATAGATGATTTGATCAGCTATCTGCCGTGACAAGGAGAAAACATTAAGAATTAAAAGCAAAGGAAGGAAACGCAAATCTAATGAAATAATGAAGAATTCTACGCCTTGATCAATGGAAAATGGAAGCACAGGAGGCCTCACATTTAGAGTTCTTTTTTTACCCTGGGAATAAGCATCAGTTCTGGAGAAAGGAATCGAGCAGTGGTTTTTAACAGCCTCACGGAGCCAAGGTAGCACGGAGGAGCCAGCTCTCAGACATGAAACACCGAAAAGTTTGCTTTTGGAATTGACAGTAAGTCAAGAAACATAAATTAAAAAGTAAGGGAAAGGAGGTAAAAAGTTGTAGATATAGAAAATCCGAAAGAATCAACATATTAGTAAAATTAATAAGTGAGTGTAGCAACATAGCCACATTCAAGATTTAAAATTTTCTTTTTATGTGTCAGTCATGACAGAAACAAAATTAATAAATACCCTTTATGACAAACATCGATAGATGTATACATCAGACACCTTGTAATAAATCAAACAAAAAGGGGAAAAGCTCTACATCAAAAATTATGATACATTATTGATAAAAATGTAGATAAGCTAGAGATATTTCATGTTCATGGACTGGATATTCAGTTTTGTAGAACTGTCAGTTTTCCCAAAATTATCTATCTAGTGCAACCCCAATAAACATTTCAACAGTTTTATATTCCTTTTTTAGAAGCTTGATAAGCTGATTGTATTCGTTTTCTATTGCTATGAAACAAGTTACCATAACTAAGAGGCTTTAAAAAGCATGTGCTTAATATATCACATATTCTGTGGATCAGGACTCGAGGAGCAATTTAACTGGGTCTTTGTTTAGCATCTCACAAGGCAATCAAGGTGTTGGTCCGTCTGTGTTCTCATCTGGAGATTGGAGTTCTCTTCAAAGGTCACATGGTTGTTGGCAGAATTTAGTCCCTTGCAGTTGTAGGACTGAGACCTTAGCTCCTAGAGGCTGCCCATAGTTCCATGCCACATGGCCTTCTCCATAGTCAGTTTTTATCAATGCAACTTGCATTTTCAAAGCCAGTGGGAGAGTCTATGCGCATTGTGTGTGCATCTGTATCCTAATCATGAGGGTCATTACCATCACCTTTGCACATTTTATTAACCAAAAACAAACCACAGGTCCTGCTCATAGTCAAGGAGGGAAGATTATACAAGTGTGTAGATATAACAAGCAGGGGCATGGAGCCCAGCTTAGAATTCTGCCTGCGAAAATGCAAATATCTAAGGTAGTCTTGAAGAAGAAAGGGAAAAGAGAACTTGCTCTACCAGATTTAAGATATTATTATAAAGTAACTATTATAAAGACAACAGGGCCCTGGTTCAAGGACAGATAAATTCATCAACAGAACAGGATAAAGACCCAGACATAGACCCATGCATTTAGAATCATTTTCCTTGTGGGGAAAAAAGTGGTACTTCAGAGTCATAAGGAAATGATAATGTGACAACTACATACTTATTAGCAGGGAAAAAATGATCCCTACCTCACACAATACACAAAAATCAATTCCCAGAGAATTTTAGATCTATATATAAAAGACAATTTATGACCTTAAGGTAGATTTTACTACCTTAAAACTAAGAACTTCTGTTCATCCAGTGACACCAACAGAAGAGTAAAAAAAATAACAGACCAGGAGAAGATATCTGTGATACATTAAACTATCAAAGGGCTTGTAACCAAAACAAAAGAGCTATAAGGAAAAGGGAAGTAAGACCAGACAAAACAGCCAAAAGACGTGACCAAGCACTTACAAAACAGGATGTCCAAATGGCCAACAAACATATGAAAAGGCATTCCACCTCATTAGTCATTTAGGAAACACAGGTTAAAACACATGATGTACCCTGTGCACACACCTGAATAACTAACCATGCTATGTTTTGATGAGGATGTGGAACAACAGGAACGTCCATACACTCCAAGTGGGGTGTGAATTTGTGTGCAACCACTTTAGAAAAATGTTTGTCACTGTAAGCCAAAGCTGAACTTACACAAGCTTTAGCACAATGTTAGTTATACATCCAAGAGAAATAAATGTGAATGTATACCAAGAGACATGCAAGAATATTCATGACCACATAATCCATCATATCAAAGACTGGAAAACTCCTAAATATCCACCAACAGAATAATGGAAATTCACGTTGTGGTATAGTCATAGAATGGAAACCTGAAAGCAATGAAAGGTATGAACCACACCTACAACACACAAAGAGCATAGAGTGTGGTCTCATTACATAAAGTTAACAAACAAAGCTATAGTGTTTAGGGATGCATGCTTAGGTGGTAAATCGTAAAGCAAAACAAGGAATTTCATGCCGTAAGAGTTAGCATAGTGTTTTGTTGTTTTGTTTCGTTTTGTTTTTTTCTGGGGAAGAGAGGGTAATGACGGAGACGAAGCTCAGAGAGGATTGCTAGCCTGGATTATAGTCACGCAAGTGTCTGCATGTTTCTTTTTCGCGCACTTTTCTATATGTGTGTTATATTTCACAATAAACAAGTTTTAATAACATTAAATAAATATTTATTGCAAATATATGATAAAAGTTTTATATCCTTATTATATAATCAGCTTTTATAAATCAAATGGGGAAACAATTGTCAAATAGAAAAACAGAAAATTCAAAAGTTATAAATTCAAGTATCCAATTAACACTTTTAAGCTGTCAGTCTCAGAAATCAAATAAATTTAGTTTAATTGTATAATTGAAATGTCCAACAATAGGGGAATTTCCATGCAATAGGCAGCTATTAAGCACTAAAATGATGTTATAAATAATCTTTGAGACCTGGAATCATAGTCATGACATAGTTAGTGCTTGACACAGGTTATAAAACTATCTGACCAATGGGGGAGAAAGCCCCTGATATATTAATGAAAAGTCCATGTTCTAAAACAATATAAAATGTGATCCATTTCTAAAAAGAAATCTTTGGGTGGATATGAATTTGTGTAATACACAATACATATTGTGATATGTCTAAAGTGTAAGGAAGAACAGGATGATATATTTCAAAAGGTTGAGTTCCCATCTCTGAGGGCTAAGAATACAGATGATTTTAATTTTATAATTTTCTTTATGCGTGTGTTCTAAATTCCTCACAGTGAGCATGTATTAGTTATGAATATGGAAGAAAAAGAATGCTTTTTAATGAGCAGCTGGGAATCATGGCCTGTCGGCACAGTGAGGCTGTGAGGTGAGGGTAAGGAAGGCGGCTACCTTCTCCTGCCCCTCCTCACCCACCACCCATGTACCCCTCAAGTCAGCAAGGACAGTTTTTTTTAATAAGTAAAGTAGAACAACGTCTAACCTGTCTGGCAGCAGACAGGTGGTTCTTTGTCCAAATCACAATGATCAGGCAAGCAGTAAACTTGAAAACCCGCTGTGGAGTCCCATCCCTGCGGCTGAAAGCCAGTGGGGAGCGGTGGGTCAGCAAAGGTGTTGGTGAAAAAATCTGGAACAGTGATGGAGTGGAGACATCTCGTTTTAAATAAGTAACATCTCCAGCTTATCTTGCTGTTGCTACTTTGGGGCCACTGATGAAATTTTTTTTTATTTTAATTCTATGTCACTATTAACACTGGGATGTGAACAAAGCTTGCCGTCTGAGCCACCTAGCAGGTGCAAAGACACAGCTAAAGCCCCAGCACACGAGCACACCAACCAGGCATCGATGATGACAGCTCTGCACACCCACCTGACCCTCTCGGCAGGGTTAATAAAGGCCTTTGCTTAATTCCTCCACTCCAAGGCGTTCAGTGGATGGGCACCATTTGGTGATTATTATACCCGTAAGGTGAGTCAAGATTACAGTGTAACTGCATCTAATAATCGCCTCTCAGCAACGTTTTCACCCTCACCTCCTCCGTCTCTTTTCTGATGAGCAATATGAGCTACCCAGCCATGCCCTGGACCCCTTGCAAACAGAAGCCATGAGAAGCAGAGGGGACCTGGCCGAGGGCAGGAGGCAAGGATGCCCTTGCTGGGTGTTCAGATTCATCCCCAGAAAAGGCTAAGCCCTAGAAAGATGATGAGAAAGAGTAAAGGGTTCCCTGGCTCCCCTCCTGACAATACATAATTAAAAATCCAAATAGCAAGCATTCATGAAGTTTAAGAAAGTCCAAAAACCTCAAAAATCAGTATGGACATCATGGGGAATGATGTCCATACTGATTTTGGAAGTTAACAAATTTGGTTTTCCTCTTTGGGCCTCTGCTTTGAGGTACTGTTGGCACTTTGCCCATTGGTGACGCTGAGATGGCTTCGTCTCACACTGCCCTTTGAGAAAACCTCTAGGTTACGCTTTTCTTCAAAATGCAATGACCTGCATCATTCTGGACATTCATCAGAAAGAGGGAGCAGAGTCCTAAACACTGCAGGCAAGGGAATCCAGCCACCAGGGCATAGCACTGGGTCAGCAAGTCACCTGCTATAGGAATCCAGAGACTAGAAACCAAGTGGTTCTGGTTTGTTATTGTTTCCTTTTTTGCTCTAGATTTAGAACTCATTCTTAAAGAATGCAAAATAGCCTCAGGTGGCAGGGTTAGGCTAAAATGGTATGTGCCATTAAACAGGCAGATTGGGACTCGGGGGCAGCCTGGTCATCTGCAGAGAGAGAACATGTGGGACAATCGCCAGCCATTAATGGGTTGGGATGCCCTCCTGTCAACAGCACCCATCTCAGACTGGGTCACAGAGATGCATCCCTGCCGCCTGCTCTGTCAGGTGTGGACACGGGCACAGATCTGATAGTCGTCCTTTTCATTCAATGGCAGTGAAGGGCTCTTGCTGTCCTGACAGTATTATCTCGTGTGCCGAAGGAAGTGAATAATAATTAAAGGGCCCTTTGGACGATATTCTTCTGTCTGAGGAATCATATACTCAAATAATCTAATTCATAAAACCTCCTCACTACCTTACTGCCCAGGTTCCATTTTCTATTACATCTATTTTTGCCACTCAACTAATGACAGATAGAGGGAATTAATATGTGGTTGATTGCATCTCACAAAGGTACTTGGACACACTTAAGATCACTGACACCTTTTTTCTTTCTAGCACCTTATAAAGCAGTGTGTTCTCTGAACATATGTGTAAGACACACACTGATAGTAAAAGCTGTATTCAACACAGCCTAATGAAAAGGATGTCACATCAAAACCAGAGTTAACATCTAACATATATGATAATCATTAAAAAGATGAAAGGAACTGGCATAAGGTCGATGCCACCGAACTGCCTTCATTCACTACCTTTGTCCTGAGGCAAAGCTAAACATCCACGGGAAAGACGGCAGGACCACCGTGCCATGAGGATGTGACTTCCAGACAGGAAGCATGTGCTGTGTCCTCACCTGCCCTAGCTGTTTCTGAAAATGCAAACAAATGCATTCAGTGATGAAAGATACTCGGTATATCTTGGGTGCTCGCTAGAACCAAAGGAAGAACATGCTGGGGACACGCTGTAATAAATTTCCTAAGTCAACCACTCAACCTTCCATCCTGAGCCTGTTAAAAGCATAGGGCTACAGGTGGATGTAAAAATGATCTTGGACTGCCCATTTGGAGGCAGAAGAGTGTGGTGGTTATGTGTTTGGGCTCTGCAGCAGACCTCCTAGAACCCAGCCCGGGCTCTCCCACACTCTTGCCATATGACCTTGGGCAAATTACTCAACCCCTGCAAATCCCACTTACCTCACTGGGACAGAGGACTCAGTATTGGTCCCTGCCTCCTAGGATTTTTGTCCGTGGAGCTACTCCATGCAAATCAGCACACTGTCTGTTAAAAATTAAGTGATCAATAGATATTAACCCTTAACCCTCACTATTAGGGCAAATAATAAATTCTAAGTGAACTCGGACTACATATCCCAAACTCTATTCCATGGAACAATCAGGACGTTCATAGGTGCTCCGTAGGAGAAATAAAAAAATTACCTGGTCAGTTAAGAGAGGCAGACAAAGTCGACCTGGTCTCTACTTCTCTCCAACTTTAACGGATTGAAGGGTTTGTGACTTATCTCATGACTGACAAAGAGTCCATGCACACAATTAAGAAATGAGGAGTTGAATAGGACTGCAGATGAAATGCCCAGCACATTCAAGAAGCTTCTAGGGGTGGACTTTTGTCAAGAGCTTAAACATGAGGCCAAAACAGAACCAGGAAGGTGTCCGGGATGACCCCAAAGCCACCTCCAAATCCTGAAGGAACGGTAGCAAAGTGTAAGGTTCTGCCTAAATGAAGAAACAGACTCAGAAGGGAAGCTTGAGTGCAAGGAAAATATCTCCAAAGGCCGCTCAGGATGGCAAGTGAGGAACGGAATGGGGAAAACTTGGCATTTGTTGTGGTATCTCAAGGGGAGCAAGATTTTGAAGGAAAGAGTAGCCAGCGATGTTGCTTTTTTAAAGCTGTAGATTTCCCAATATGGCTCTAAAATTAAGCCCCACTTCCTAAGTAGAAGCCTCAAGTTAACGCCCAACACTCAGGAAACCTACCACAACACCCCACATAGAGATCTCAGCAACTGGGTCTTTGGTGTAAAAATTTGAGCCTCTTCCACCCTCCTCAGGCTTTAAATATCAGCCAGTTTGCCGTGCGGAAATCCTATAGCACTTGCCAGATTCTAAGGCAGGCAAAAGGAAAAGCCTCTGCCCCACAGACCATCTCCTTTCCTTCTCTGGGAAATAGCTTCTTACCGAAAGTGACCAAACCCAGTTTGACCACCACAAGAGGTTTTGTAGGATCTCTGGCCATTCTGAAATCCACTTTCAAAGCAGGAAATCATGCCAGCCCAAAGGCATCCGCTAAATAGCAGGCATATTCCTAAACTCTTGTGACAATAATAGCTTCATCTTACTAAGCATACAGATAAGATGACTATTTTACAGGGGCCAAGTGACTGGCTTTAAGGTATCAGTCTCTTCATTTAACAAAACTACATTGAGTACTAAATGCAACACATCATGCCAACCCATTAATTGACATCAGACAGCCTCTATTTCTTTCAAAATCATATTGGAAAGCAAAAATAGATGCAATCCTGGTGCATTCTCTATGAGACCCCCCCAATTCACCTAAGTCAGAGTCAACGATGTGCCTGGAGTGAGCTTGCAAGTGAGCCCCTTATACTCCACAAAGATAAGACAAAAATTGTTCAACCCTGAAGTTTTAAATGATGAGAAGGGCAAATACTGATGAGCGGAAAAGGTGACACCTCGGCTTTCAGTGTTTCCCCAGATGAAGCCAATAAGATTCAAAGGAGGCCTTTTCTTTACAAAGAAACACGTCTTCCGTGCAGCCGATTAAGACCTTTCCCAAGCATTTGCTAACCGACTTACAGGCATCATTGCTCCCTTGGGCCTTGGGACCCCTCCACCTTCCTGAACAGAGTAGCTGAATAGGTAAATGGGTTATATCAGGCCAGGAAATCAATGTGTATACTGTGTTCTCAGCCACAGATGAGCATGTCGAAGCCATTTTATTATAGCTCTAGGAGCTGTATTGATCGGGCTGTAACTACTCGGAGGTGGCTGGCAATCCAATGAGGAGGCATCCTTCTGTCCATCCAGCCGCCTCTTTCCCCCTGTAGTGCTTAGAGAGTAAGTGTTTGCAGATTGGATTACTTTAATGTTTGCTTAATCAAAACTGACTGCCCTGGAACTTAAATGCTATTAATTACTAAGAGAATCCAGAACTAATCCTCTAACACCGTGAGGGCAGGCGGGAACAGCAGCTGTGCAGAGAAAGCAGGACTCTTGAGGAAATTCTGCTTGTCGGACATTCTGTTTCCTTCTCCGCTTCCACCACCACCATTCACCCAGCCGTTTTTTCCCCCACAGCCTTCTAGAAAACACTTGCTGCTTTTATCGCTCTTCGTGGTGGTACAAAGGATGTGTGCATTTGAAGTACTGGCTAGACACAGGGCCCCAGCCTCTGATGGCAGGCAGTCTTTATCACTTCTTTCTCCAGGCTGCCCTGGTCAAAGAGCACCCCCTGCACCCTGATACTAATCGAGTTAGTGGTGGAGATGGCGCTTTCCAACAGGGCCATGAGCTGCTCAGAGACAGGGCCCCTGCCTTCTCAGTGCGTGACAAGCCCAGTATCCACCACGGTGCAGGCACATAGTGGGTATCCACAGGGGTTTGCTGAACTGAATTTAGGGAGGAGACAATGGCCCCTGCCAGGGGCTGTATTTTACAAAGCTGTCAGCTGTGTTGATGCCTGTCCAGGAACAGAATCTCTTAGACTTCATCCAATCCTCCGCCCTCCCTGCTCTTAGAAAGATAGGAACGTGTCCTTGGCACCAAGATCCAATGCCCTCTGTGGCTTGAGGCCTGAATTCCACCACAGGAGAATCCAGGAGGGTATGCCCATCTCCAGCTCTATTCCACTGCTTCTCAAAAGGGTGACCATGTACCACAAAACACCATGCAGCTCAATCAGAGGGCTAGTGTGAACCAGGAGGGGTGCTGCTAAAGCCCAAAACGTGTGCTTTCCTCCAGCAAACCAGAGGCTTTGAATAAAAATCCTGTGCACCTATAGTTCAGCCCCCAGCACACCCCTGCAGCCGTTACATTTTTACAGGAGTTACAGACTCAAGTGTCTACAGTGAAACAGCAGGTAAAGGAAGTGACCGAAGCATGTAGGGTGTGTGTTACATAGAGCGGTGAGGTCCACAACAGCCTAGGGACGGCATGCTTCAGGAGGTGACACCTGCCACAGACTTAGGTCACTGAGACTCTGCCTATGAAGCCTTTTCCAGATTTCTGAGGTCAAATCACCAGGACACCGCCCAACGCCTAGTGACTCATATGCATTGTGCACAAATGATTCTCATTTGATGAATAGAGCACTAGGCTTACAACTCAGCCACCGTGTGGTAGATTACACTGGCCAGATCAAGTGTATAAAGAACACGTCTCCAAACGATGATTTCACTCCAAGCTAAGGAGTAGCAAGTGCCCTTTCTTTCATTTCTGAATTACATTTTCGATCATAAACATTGAAAAGTATGTTTGTGGTCACTGCTGTCACCTTGTGAGTAGCGGCAGCATGAGCCCCACAGACACACGGGTCTTTGCAAAAGGAAAGCAAAGGCCATCAGAACACCCCAACCGCTTTGACTTTTAAAGGGCTTGTTCCCCCAGTCCACGAGATTACGGAAAGATGGCACCCTTTGGAGCTCGTAGAGGCGGAGATTGGCGGCACACTGGTTATTAAACATGTGAAATTATTACTCTGGGTGCATTTTGCCACCTATTATGTACGAGCTGTTTCAGCTGTTTCACCGGTAGGTACGATACAGCCATTGCTCCAGAGATACAGGCAGCAGACAGCCTGCCTTCTACGTGGTAGCCACCGAAAACATCTGAGCTATAAGCAAAGGAATTTTTTTAATGTAAATTGTGGGCTAGCAAGCTGATCCTTCTCTCAAATGATAACAACAGTCAAGGCTGTAAGGATGGAGAGAGACTTCAGAGGAAGAAAGGATGGGATGTTCTGACCTCTCGGCAAGGGGAACAGCAGGGAAGGGCAGAGCTGGCCCCGTGGTTCTGGCTTGGAGAGGAGGAGAAGGGAAAAGCCTCTGCTGGAAACACACGACTAGGAAACAGTCAGTTGGAAAGACTATAGACGGTGAGCTCGTTTAATAGCAGGTATTTTGAAATTAACATGAAAATAACGAGTTTGCCTACAAAGAAGAAACAAAGTACCTTTTTTCAGCCAATGACCTGTATCCTCCAAGACCTGTACCCTTGTGCCTCCAGGTGCACTCAACAGTTAGGTGTGACTCTGCTCTGGGTCCATGTGCATGTCAGGCTGAACACGTCAGTCCATCCTGTCACGGATGGCTATCAGTGGGTTCTGTCGGTCTCTCTACCCTACTCACATCAAGGATTACGGACGGCCCTACTTGTGCTGTACCTGCTGAGGCAAGGCTAAACTATGGCAAAGTTACACATGGAATATTCCAGGCCATAAAGATAGTCTGTGATATATTCTCTGCCGTCCCGAACTGCGGGACCCACCGCCACTACCACCGTCAAATGTACATTCTCATCATTGTGAAGGATAAAGGATTTTTAAGCCAAAGTCTTATAGACCCTAAAATGGTAATCTTTGTATGTAGCTATCCCTACCCTGCCATACTCCCCTGGTGCTCACCGTTCTAGTACAGGTTCCAAGGGTGTTTTGCTGTAAGTGTGAGGCAGGGAGTTAATGCCAGGATGGCCCTCTTACCAGCGGCAGATAGGAGGTGGTGGATTAATCCCCCAGCTACGTCCCCCTCAGCTATAACAACCCTGAGGCTTGTTTCACACTCTTCCAGAGTCCCCAGCTAATTCCAGAGCCCCACTGCCAAGAGCAGAAACCTACTCATTAACACACCCTATGTTAGCTGCCTTTCCAAGCCAGGTGAGACCAGGAACTAACCTCCCCTATTACTCAGAGTTCTCCAGAGAAACAGAGCTAATAAGATATGAATGGAGAGAGAGAAAGATGTACTGGCTCACATGGTTATGGAGGCCTGCAAGCTTAAAATCTAGGATGGACTGGCAGGCTGGCGACTCAGGGAAGAGCCAGTATTGCACTTTAAGTTCAAAGGCTGTTTGCTCAAGGGTGGTCAGTCTTCCGTCCTATGCGTACCTTCAGCTGATTGGATGAGGCCCACACACATTATGGAGGCGTGATCGGATTTACTCAAAGCCTACCCATTTAAACATTCATCTTATCTGAAATATACCCTCACAGAAATATCCAGAATAATGTGTATGCAAATGCCTGGGCACTGGGGCCCAGCCAAGTGGACACCAAGTTAATCATTGCCCTTTCCTTCCCCACCCCTACCTACCAGCATGTCCTGGTATCACCATGTGAATAAACAGCTTGCACCCCAATTCTTGTAACAGGGTGCCTTTCAGAGGGAACCCAACTTAAAGACATGATATTTTTAGCAAATTGTGATCCTAAAAATCAATGAAAGCTTGTCAGTTTTCAGTGCTCTTTCAAAAGCCCGGTGTGGCCCATGAAGTCCCCCCGTTTGGGAACCCCTGAATCACAGGTGCTAGAGTTTAATGCCTAGAGAGGCCCGCACAATCTCTGAGGCAATGGAAACACACGTTTCCAAGTCACCAATCGTTATTCTAGAAAGACCACAGCATTCCTAAAAGTGACGCCAATGTTAGGACTCCACTGTCCAAAAAAGCCCTTCTCCTGTCTTGAACGTGCCCCGCCTCCCAGAAAGTCGCAACCTTCTGAGTGCATAAAGACCCTTATCCGAAGGGCATCTCAGTGCCAGAGACAGCAATTCCGTTTTGAAACACCTTTCTTCAATGGTTTGGAATACATTCACAAAAGAAAACACATTTTTTGACATTCCTAAAAATACATGATCACATCCTACGTGGCAAGACGGGACCAAGTGACTCGTAATCACTGCAAACTGCAGTATTGTTGTGTTCGAATGAAAACTGCCAGAGGCCTGTGTTTCAGTTGTCTCAAGCACCCTAGACAGTCGTTTGCCGCATCCCAAGACCCAGATCATCTAAGTTGAAGATGATCCCCTCCTCTTTGTATTTCATGAGCAGAGATCAGGTTAGTAAAAAGTTTAAAAGTTGACTGCCTTCCCCCTGAGATTTATCTAGACCTCCTCCGTGGGGATGAGCTGGGAATGGCTGCCCACCCTCTCATTTCTCCAGAGTGCTCTGTGTCATCTTCCTCTGTGGTCCCTGAAGTCTGCCAATTAAAGACCTCCTGGATGACATTCTGCTGCTGAAGTTATGCACACATAAATCATTGTAATAAGAGAAGATTGTTATGTTAACCTTCCCCATGCAACTCTTTTCCTTTTGTGAGAAATATGGAAAACATTCATTTGTCTGGCGCAAAGGAAGCTATTTCCCAGCAGATGCCTGGGAGACCCGCCTCGACGTTGCCCCTTCCTTGTGGTTATGTAGGCGATGCCTTTGCACCAGCAGGCATTACTCAACGCAGAGCAACAAGGCCATAAACCAGGCAGCATTACATCAGAGACAGGATGCTCTGAAATAAATGGGGGCTGGTTCCAACCAGAGGAACACTTTTCCATGTTTAACCAAGCAAAACTGGAGACACTATTGAACACGGTCTCCAAGGTCAGTTCTGAAGGGGCCCAATCCTGGAGAAGCGAGTCATGTGCCGGCTACAGCTGTGCGAGGAACCCCCAAGGTGGCTGGCTGGAGTTTTGCAGTTAGAAGGAGGGGCTGGCGGGCAGCAGCTGTGAATTCCACGTTGACATGAAAGATGACATCCTCAGGGTGAGTCCCTGAGAGCTGTGTGGTCCCTCACCTCAGTAAAAATCATCACGGGCTGGGCTCAAACTTCCCCAGAATCAACTTTTTAAAAGAGAGAGAATTCATTATCAACAAAGAATAAATGTTAATGATGTATTAATTGCTTATGTCTACATGTTAACTTTAGAAAATGATATCAATTGAAAGATTTGAAAACTAAAAGTTGAGGCATGAACCGGGCTGCTTCTCTCTATACTCCGAGGGAAGCCTGCGGCTGGAGATGCCCTGCCGCCCAAGGCAGCCCTCCTTGAGAAGCTGGCCCACCTTGGGTGTCCCAAGTGGCGGCACCAGCCCTGGGCAAGAGTCCCGTTCCCCCTTCCCTGAAGTCCTCACTTCAGAGCTGCTCCAAGCACGTCCACCTTTGTGGGGCAAGTCCACAGCTTTAAAAATTCCTGGTTTTTATTGCCTCTCAAATCATGTTTCTCTAAAGGAATTACTTTTTTTTTTAACGAAATAAAATAGTGTGTGTAAGGGCTGGTGGGGAAGGGACAGAACACAGTTTCCCTTATCACTATTTCACGGTCAGTATAAAGACCTCTACGGTACCATCCCGAGCAATCCACGTACTCTGTAAAGTGCCCCAAAATAACTCACTGAACCCAATGCTGTTGAACTCCTAGCACGTGGCCATGTTGTTATCTCATTCCCTTATTTTCTGTTATTTTCTTCCTTCAAAATGTAAAGGAGCGATATGCTTTTATCTTACCCCGGGGTGGCCAGCCTGGGGTGAGGGTTTTCCAGGATGTGGGACATTCAGAGCTGAAACCAGGACCGTCCCAGGCAAATGGTGGAGTCGGTCACCTCCATTAAGTAAGCATTTAAGTCTTAGTTGAGCTACCAGAACAGGACAGATGAACCACACTTGCCCACTCTTGTGGCGGCAGGAACAACAGCGTATTCACCAGGTCGGGAGAAATAGGTCCTGCTGGGTTTCCGAGCAGAGGGGAGGCCCGAATGAGTCACCGCTGACAGCCAGTTCCCCTCAGACCGGAAGGAGAGAGTGCAGGCTTTGGGACGGTGCTCCGTGATTCCAGGGCATGAAGCGATGAGGGCTCCAGGGAGGGGGGTTAAGAGCAACAGACGGAGGGGCCGTAGTTCACCTGAGCCTGCAACACGGTGTGACGCGGCCTCCCTAGCGCATATTGCCAAAGCACGGTCCCATGGCAGACCTTTTATTTCTAATTCAAATACGGTGGATTTGAAAGTGGAGGAACACTAACAGTATAGAACCAGTATTCCTCCACTTCATAAGCAAAAATGATCTAAGTTTTGATCATTGCTGCCTCAACAGCCCTAAGAATCATCATGCTTGCATGATTTAAACCCCAGAGGGTCGGGAGCACCTTACCCCAGACCCAGTGAACTTACAGCACGGAAATTGGCCAAAAGATTGGCCACGATACCTGCCCTACTGCTGGGCTTTCGAGAGGAGCCTGGGGTGTTTCCATGGGCATTATGCATGTGAGCGGGACATGGACGGGCTTGGTTAAATCGCTGTTGGGGTCTTTCCTTTGGGCTTTAAGTTGATATTAGCTGGATAGCTGATTTCATCCACTAATACCACGTCCAAATTAGACTTTCCATATCCTGAAGGGATGGGCTGGAAGACGTAGAATAATAGTTATAAGGAGGAAGAGAGACTACTAACACTGACCGTTCTCCGTGTGTCAGGTGCCCTAAGAAACTGCTATTTTTGTGGGTCCAATTTTTATACTACTCACCCTAATACATCACTACCCATAATCCTCACAGCAAGCCCACTGATACTACCTCTACCCACTTTTTACTTGAGAACACAGAGGTGGGAAAAGGACACAGTTCAAGCACACAGTGGAGCTCAGCTCTAATTCCAGAAACTGTGCTCTCCACACACCCTCGACTGTTCCCCTTTAACCCAATTCCCCGATTCTCTTACCATCTCCCGGTCCCTCCCCAACCTGCAAGCCGCCCACAACAACAGTGGATAAGCAGACAGGATCCGCGAGAGGTACCAAATGAATGGTCACAGGCGGGGGACCGCCTGCGGTGAGGACAGTGCGGGCTGACCCCCATGCCGGGCAGTTGTCACAAACTTGCCTTGACTGGTGCCAACACGTAGCCGACTACCCCCTGCACTTGTTTAAGTTTATTTCACAGTTTGCATCTTGCCTGTTCGGTCTTGAAAACAGCTCAACTCTGTAAACACTGTGTTCTGAAGTGCTTCCACGGACACTATTTATCAGTCACTTTGATCTAGTTCATCACACACAAAAACCTCAAATAAGTACCAAGTGTCCTGGCAGAGGGGGGCATGTTGAGGCAATGAAAGTGCACCTAAGCCCCATTTTCCATGGCTCGAGCCGTCGGTGCCACGGGTTCAAAATGCAATTAAAAGAAGACTGTCGATTGAACCGTTGTCAAAATGCCATGTCACCCCCCCCCGAAGGAGAGGCGCGCGTTAGTCGATTTCCCCATCCGTGCCAAAGTTTCGGAGAGACCCTTCACTTTATAAATCAACTCACAGCTTAGAACATCCTGGCAGCCCCTTCGAGGAACCGGTGGGAATGACAGGGAAAGAGCGGATAACCATCATGGCTTGACTGGATACAGGTGTTTGCGTTTACAGACGAACCGCAAACGCCTGGACCTTTGACAGGCGTTGATGCTATCAGTGAATCGTAGCTATTATTGGCTCCGGTCGCCAAGGGCTGGGGGGCCTTTCCCTTAGCAACATATCTGAGGCTGATAACATTTGGCTGAACTTTTCAGATCTTAACCTCCCTTCTGACTTTCTGCAGTCAAACCCGCCTAAACTGATCAGAAGAAGAGACACGCAGTGGGAAGACAAGTAAAATATTATTGACTGGACTGTTTCATGTCTATTAGGAAGAAAGAGCAAAACGGGGAGGGAGAGCCTTACAGCTTGACAGGCTTCAAGATAATCAGGGGAGGAATCAGGGATGCACAGGAACCCTCGGTGAAGTCGGAAAGCGCAGGCTTGCGAGAGGTCATTGTTCTGTGCGGGGAAACAAACAGCGGGCTGAGCAGACAAAGGCAAGATTGCAGTCCTCCATGGGACCCCCCTCTGCCTGGCCCCTGGTTCTACAATAAAACACAGGATGGGAAACAGAATCAGGGAGTCATATGGCATAAGGAAGGGGCGGGCCATCCACAACCTCGCCCTGAAGGTTTTTGCTTCTGGATGTAGCACATGCTGGCCCTCCACACACACTCCAGCACCTTCGTTCAAGGCAGAGGTGGGACCCGCAGGCATAGGAGAGGCTGCCCTTAAAGAATTTGTCTTTGGCAATCGGTATTTTCAATTTGCATGTCACTTCCCTGCTCCGGTCCCCAAGGTTCCTGGACCGACCTCCTTGTCTCCCCAAGTTCATGTGTCCGGCATCCTGTGTGTTTCTGTTGGGAGGATGGTGACTGGAAGGACTCTGCTTGCTGTAAATGACCCTGATGTCAGTCACCAAAGCCACCTAGGAACTGACAGACAGGTCATTTGATAGAAGGCATGCTCCCAGCTGCTCCCAAACCCACCGAGGGGCACAATACTCCGTTTGATAACCACGTACAGAGTCAAATTTGCCAGGCCAAGATCTTGGACACTGATATGAAAAGTCTGAGTGATGATGACATGTCTGCCCTGGCCCTGCGGCCCTCCCCAGCCCCACACCCATTTTTACTCACCCCTTGGTTCTGTCAGTTAGGACCACTAACACTCAGTGCTCAGGGGCCTCGGGGAATCTGCATGACCTTCCACACTGTCCAGTGGGTCCAGTTCACCGTGGAGACTTCACTCTTTGGGGGACAGGGCCGGTTCTCCCCCAGCAGGTTTCCACTGTGTATTTCAGCATCCTTGATCTATACAGATAAGGTTGTTCCTGGCTGGCCTTAAAACACTGTCCTTTGGTAAAGGGAGACATCGAAGGGAAACATCCCTGCCTCTGGAACCCCCTGCCTTTGCTGCTGGGAGTTTCCCATGTTGCAAGAGGGGCCAGGGGAGCGACATTTCGGCAAACCGCCAGGACAGAAAGAGGGACAGTCAGAGGCACTACTGGAAGGAACTAAGAAGCCACCCTCTTCGATCCTTTATCCCACATATGGGGAAACAGAAGCACGGGGGAAGAAAGGAAGAAATACTTGGGTAGACAGAGACAGTGAATGCAGAGGCTTGTCTGCGTCTAACCACATACGCTGCCTCACAGCATGCTGGGGCGGGCACCCATCCATGCCCCAGACACCCTCAGGCAGGTCACAGCCCACAGGAGCATTCTCCAGCCCCCTAAGATCTGGCCAGGCTCCACCAGAGACCCTTGGCTGGGCCTGGACCAGACACCCCGGACCCCGCAGGCACCTACCCGCACCACACTGCCCGTGTGACCCGCAGTTTCTCCTCCCCTCACGCAGCTACTCCCGCTCATTCCTGTCTGCTGCCTGAGCTCATCCCTGTTCTCTCGCCTCTGATCACACACAGCCCCCCAGTTCTTACCAAAGAGCCTTCTAGAACCCTGGGTCTGTGACATCACAATGGTCACGAAGATGACAACAGCAGAGCAGCAACCACGTGGATCATTTCATCCAATCCCTGATGGTCTAGAAACCACAACCCCACCAGGGAAGCAGGACCCTCATGACTCCTCCGCAGGGGACCCCCAGCGAGGCGATGTAACTTGCTCAAGCTCACACGGCCGGGATTCAAGCCCCATGGTTCTTCCTACTCGGCCGCCTTCATCCAGTTGCCCCTAGATCGCGCCATCAGCACGGGGGGCAGCGAGTCCCAGGACTCCCACGCCCCCACGCACACTTCTCTGACCGCAGCCGCCCCCCTCCCATCTCCAGCCGCTCTGACCGTGACTTCCTGGAGAGCTCTGGGGGCGTGACCCCAGCTTTCCCGTCCGGCAGCGGCCCCTGGCTACCCTTGTCCCTGTTCTCAGCATCCAGGTTAGAACCCTGGTCCGTCCTCCTCTACCCCAAACCCACGTGGCTGAGCCAGTGGTAAAAGTCATGCCACCGTGGGGTGCGCGGTCCAGCCCTTTCTGCCCCCACCAGAGCTTCCCTCCTGTGCTTCCACTCCCTCCCTCTTCCAGTCCTCCCAGAGGCTCTCGTGCCCGTCGCCCATGACCCCACAGACAGACTCAGAAACATTCCTGGCTATTCCTTCTTCGGCCAGTCTCACCACCCTGTCCTTCTGTGCAAGGCCAGTCTTCCTGCCCTGCTCGCCTGCCTCCCACCGTCCTCTCCCCTCGTCTCCCCGCCTCAAGGCTCTCCCACCCCAAACAAACCAAAAACCCTTGACCCCTCATTCCCTCCCTTGCTCAAGCCACCCATGACCTTCCTGCAGCTGGAGCTAATGGACGCCTCTCAGTCCTTACGCTGCACTCACCACTGCTGGCCACTCCTGCCATCTTAGAACTGTGGACCCCTGGACCTCTGGTTTTCTCCCCACGTCCCTGACCACTCGGGCTCAGCTCCGCCCACAGCCTTGGCGTTCTCAACCTGCCCCTTGGGGTTGGTGTTCTCCAGGTTTCCGCTGACAATCCAGCCTTCTCCCCTCCACACACTCTCCCCTCCCCAGCTCTAACTGCCACCCCGGCGCCAGCCCAAACTCTCCCCACATACTTCAGACGTGGGGCCAAACGGGCTGGACATCTCCAGTTGCCTTCAGCAAAAGAATGTGTTCATCATAAGAGTCCAGTGTCTGATATCTTTCCATGGTGATTTGATAAGGTGGGTTCAGATTACACTCCGGCTTCCTGGGGTGACTCACCATGGGGGTAAAGCGCACTGACAATACCAATGGGTGCATTTCCAGGTCAAGGTCACTATATTTCTCCTGTCAAATGAATGGGTGGTGCCCCCAGTCCCTGTGAGTGGTGCGAGTCTGTCTCAGCTCTGAGGACCCAGCCTCCGCCAAGGGTGAGACCTGGGGTTTTTGAGGAAGGGTCACAGTCAGCCACCCTCCTATCCCATGATGCGAGTGGCCATGTCATCTGTCATTGCTCTAAGCTGACCTCTGCTTGCACCAATTCTGAGTCAGAGGCACTGATTTAGAGAAAAGTTGAATGTTGATGACCAGAGAGAGCCAGCCTCCAGATCTTCTGAGCTGTGTTTCCAGGGCGCACGTGAGCCGTGGGGTACCTCTACTCCTGGTGTCCACGGCAGGCCCCCATTCACAGGCACCGCACTGGGAATAGAGCAGCCCCATGCAATGTCACAGCCCTGGGGGAGTGGTGAGAAGCGGCCTTGGAAAGGACTGCCCTCCTCAAATAAGTTTGATGTTCCTCGGCTTTCAAAATTCCTCTCCCTGGTGTGCACTGTCACAGGCATGAAGACAATGTACAGCCACCGCTTCACTCGGTCACCTCTCGGGGGCCCCCTCCAGCCCATCAGTGCAGTGGGGGCAGTGGAAGGATGTCTGAACCGAGGAACCTGCATTCAGGTGCCCCTCTGTCACTCACTAGCTGTGTGACTTTGGGAAAGTGGTGTTGATTCAAGGCTTTACTGTGGTTATGAAGGGAGCTCTCATGAGTGAGCTGGGGGACAGAGGGTGCGGCCAGTGGGGTGGCGTCTTCCCGGTCCTTCCCTGGGCCCTCCTCACGAAGCTCCCTCTGCTGGTCACCCACAGCTGTCGACTCCTTTTCATCTTCGGGCTTCCGTTCACCAGTCAGGTCCTGAAAGAAGACTGGCCACCGCCCACTCTAGTGGACTCACCAGCTCCAGATGCTTTCTGAATCATTTTCTGAAGAAAATACGAACAGCACTTATCCTCAAGTGGAATTTATTTATTTATTACTTATCTTCAGGTGGTTTGAAAGCCTCGGTCTAACTCAGTCCCTGACGTAGAACATGGCTGGCTCTTAGCAGGTCCTCAGGAGACACAGACACCCATTTGATGGAGAATGAGGGAATGATGGAACGGGTACCCTCTGCCTAAGCCTGGGGTGGCCTCGGGGCCTTCAAAGCCTCATTTTCAGGTTTCAGTGCATTCAGCTTCTTGTCACTTTCTCCTCCAACCCCTTCAATGATGTAAAAGTTGGGGTTCCCCTTTTGGATGCATTTCCACTTTGAATTCAGGGAGCCCAAGACAATGTCAACTCCTACAATGAGCCCTGAGCCCCCTCAGAGGTGCCAGTCCTGGATCCAGTCCCCTGGGCACCACTGAGCTTCCATCCCCTAATCCCCTATAGCAAATGAGAATTCCTCCACGTTAGATATAACCAGGCCTTACCCCTGAGGAAGTTTCTATCGACGCCTTCTTGGAGCAATGTGCACCTAGCAAACAGAGCTGGGCACTCTGTCCTCCCAGAGGCGACCCTACAGAGCGGGGCCAGGCCCCCACCCCTTCTCAAAGCCCTTCTTTCCTTTGGTCTCATGAGGAAAACAGGTATCTAGCATATGGTTTGGCACAGGGGACAAATCCTACTAGTATCCAGGGTCTTTGCTCCTTGTCTGAACATTCCCCAGGAATTCCATCCAAAATTCTGGCTGGACAAGAGGCCTTGACTGTCTGGTCTCTGTGCCCCCAGCCATCCTTTCTCTCTCCCAGCACGACAGCCCCCTGAGGGCTTATTTGGGGCACCTCCCTCAGAACCTTGAACAGAAGTTGCTCAGGGAGCCGAACAGACCTGTGAGCCACCTTACTTGACTGAAATATCCCGTCCTTCTGCAGCCTGGCCATCTGGGGAAAAGTGGGAAAGGAGGGGGGCCGAGAAAGAGATAGGGAGACAAACCAAATGGAAGGGAGGTGAGGCACCCCCAGCAAAAGAGAAAAGACACGGAAAACAGGAAAATGCAAAACGACTTGAAAGGTGAGGAGGAAGAAGTCATATATAGAGCAAAGAAAGATTAAGGGAGAGAATTCACCAAGATCTTTCCCAAAAAACCGTAGCCTGTGAGTGGGTGGGGGGAAGGGGTCTGAGCTAAAGGTTACACAGCACTGTTCCCCTGGCCTGAAGGGTCTAAAGTCTTAGAACAGCCCTCTACCATTGCTGCACGCTATAAACCATAAGAGGCCCCATTCTTGCTCACATATCTAGCAGTCCAGCACTAAAAAAGCTCCTCAGATGCAGAGATGGTCAGCAGAGCAGTGTCTCCCAGAATTTAACCTGTGGACTCTGGTCCCTGCCCGGAGGTTTGCCAAGCGCCCTCAGAACACCTGCACTTGCCAGGACGGAAAGAAACTACTTTGCTTCCCACCTCCATCCTCATTGCTTTAGAAAAGTGCAGCCCTCCGGCCCCACCCACCTGCCCTCCTGAGAAGCCAATGACCTGAAGTCATAGCAAGAAGCCCCAAGCCTCAGCCACTAGAAGAGCTCTCTTCTGTCCCCACTTGCCTCCCTCAGAAATCTGAGGTAAGCAGTGCCTGGGTGACAGTAGAATGGGGCTCCACGTGTCCCCTCCTATCCCCGTGGACCTCACCAGAGTTCAAGTCCGGACCAATAGCCTAGAGGCCTCTGAAAGGCCCCCACATGGGCCCCTTTGTCACCTTTCCTTCATATACTCTTAGGGCTTTTCATAAACACAGACGCCTTCATCAGTAAGTTTGAATTTATAAACAGTTACTCTTATTCAGGCAAGCAGAGATGAGCAGTTTTATATAAAAGTTACATCTCCATTTAAGAAAGAATATATAATTCCACATTCCACTGTCCCTCGGACTTTATTCCCGTTTATGTAGATCTTAATACAGTTATATAGTCATGGGGCTAACGTCCCCTCTGGATGATAATGAGGTCCTCTCGAACCCTTTAGCTGCTATAAAGTATGCAGAAGTTAAATGCACAGATGGAAAAAAATTTGTCTCAATTTTATACTTCTGCAAAATGGTAATTTTGTACTTAAAATGTACAAGATGGATGTTCAGAAATATAGGCTGATAGTCTAAATTATATTTGGTCATAATTTATGTAGTACAGTCCCAAAGAGATACAAAAAGGCAGAGCATAATTTATCTGCTGGAATCAGTGATAGCTTTGCTAAAACTCCCATTTATTCCATCCCCCATAGTTTTAAGCAGCCTCCATCCTCAGGGCTCCCTCTATTTAAGTTCCCCATACTGCTGTTTGATCCCATATTGTAGTCTATAATTTGCCTATCATCTGAAGCAAATTTAGGTCCCAGAAGTTATGATCCCTACACAGCAACCACTTTATTTGGTAAATGCGAAATATTTATAGCAATATAAAACCCAGATGAAAATAAAATTCCTATAATCATTGGAACATGCACCCTTTATCATTGGGGCTCATAAAGAGCATTCGAGAAGGACAAACATGTTGCTTAATACAATTACCTTTGGACACGTACTAGAATTTGTTGACGCTTAGGAACCAGAGAAACTTTTCCTCCAGCATCCCTCCCATCCTGCCAACAGCAGGAAACACTGGGCATAGGCTCCAGGCAGAGTGGTACCCAAGGAAGGTAGACGGAAGGCCAAAGCCAGGTGAGTCTTCACTGCGCGTCAGATGTGGAAACAGGCTACTTGGTGACGGCTCTGCTCTGGACGGGTTGGCCCCTCACCCACCAAAGACATTGCTGACATTGACCATAACCCCCAAATCGGGGAAGCTCTACACTGATCAGATGATTTGGATGCTTCTTTGAGACTTCTTTGCCTTCTCACACCTCTAACTCCTCTTCCTTATGTTTCCAAAACGTTTACCTGGAGATGTTCAGGCTGGAACTACGATACAACTGAGACATAGTCTATCAACAGTTACCTTGGAAAGAAACTAGCACTTCCAAAAAGTGTGAGGAGAGGCAGAGAAAGAACAAACCCCTACTGGAATGGGCATTCGAAAACCAGAGGGGACGACAGCACAACAATATTAGGACGAACACACCTGTCGAGTGCCTGCGCTCCGCATAACCTATGCCTCACAACAACCCTGCAAGGGGGAGCGAATCACTCCTACATTACAGGTATGCAAATTAAGTGCCAGAGATGTCACGCAGTCAAGTAAGGGGTGTAGGTGAGACTAACACCCAGGACTAACACCACTCAAGCTGGCGGCCTCACCTATTGTATTTTTCCTTAAGCCAACACAGGACGCCAAGTTTCCCAAGGCACTTACTTCTGAAGGATACTGATCCTCTGTCATCAGACCTCTCTCCGCCCACCTAAACCCCTTTCCATCCAGCCCTCAAGGTTGCCTTCAGCTGCGTGAAGATGAAATAGAGTCCCAGCTGCATCTCTCTGATAAAAACTTCAACCGTAGCCTCATATATTTTGTAGATACTAAAGATCTCATGGCTCTTTGAACATGAGTGTTAGTATTAATCATTGTGGTTCTTCAGATTATTTCCTCGTTTTTAACATCGCCCAAGCCCTCCCACCAAAGAGCCACCATTTCTGTGTCCTGCAGCCAGACCCTAAACGATGCACAGGATTTCTTTAGTTAACTTATTTTCTTCTTCCTTGCAATTACCCCCTGCTCCAGTTACCCAAGTCTAAGGGAGTATCCCCTTTTCCAAACATTTGCACCCCAAGCATGCTTAAACAGGAATCACCTGAATATATATTTGAATAAAATTCTGTTCAAATCCAAATACTATTCTATAAGATCTATTTTAAACACTCGCTGCTTTTTCATGCATCACACTGAGGAGAGCAAGAGAGAGGGGGAGAGAGAGAAAGGGAGATAAAATGACGCAAAATAAATGTGTAACCAGAAATTAAAGAGGACATAAGGAGAGCAAAGGAAATACCTTGAGCTGATTCATCCCCTGGTTCTATAATTATTTCGAAAGAACTATAGGCTCATAAAGTACCTGAGGGTGAAGGAATTTTAAGGTACAAGAATTACTCATTCTACAATGGGGGAAACTGAGGCTTAGAACAAGGAGTTATACATCAGTAAGGAGAATATTTGGGTCTTCCCCAGTAGCATGTGAACAACATGCATGTTCTAAAAAGGCGGTAACTATTGTAATCAGGCGCAATTTCAAGAATATCTGATATACAGAACCATCCGTGATGAGTCACCAAGCCCTCCAGCCTGAGAGAGGAAGCCATTAAGGCAACCCTTTGGGAAGAAGATGGATTTCATTCATCTGTGGTCTTCCAATCAGCTCTCCTTCCCAGTGGCACAAGGGACAAGGAGGCATGCTGGGCAGTTGGTTTGCCCTTTCTATGTCCAGGCCATCCTATGAGAGCCTCCATCATAGAAATACAGGTACTGTCCAGGTGCGGGAAGGGCCAGTGACTTTCCCAAGGACACGCATATACACACACATGGTAATAACATATAAATTCTGCCATAGAGGTCATGGCAGAGGGCAGAACTAGTGATACCTGGGAGAGACAACAATCAAGTTGAGTCTTGTGGGATGGGATAGTATTTGTGGACAGAAGCCAATTCGTGGGCAGAGCTCCTAAGACCTCAATAAACATCTGCCAATGATCGCAGTCCAAGGAAGGGAGAGACAGGCAAAGGCCCAGAGGAAAGAGGCTATAAGACTCCACCGAAGGTGCTTCTCCAAGTGTTGAGCAAAGGTTGTTCGTCATCTTCTCAGGAATCATTCCAACCAGCCCAGCCTCCCCACCACCCTGCAACCAGGAGCTCTGGGTGTGCAATATTATAGAGTGCCACAATGAGAAAGGCACCACATAAAATCAAATTCTCTTCTATTTTAAGTTGAGTGGTGTACTGGTTCAGCTTTAAAACCTAATTTCTTAAAAGTTTCAGAGGGGAAAAAAACGCCCCTTTGCAACTGGAATCGAGTCCACATAAATTAACCAGCCAGCTATACGTATCCATCTTTCAGAACTTTCCTTGATTGTTCATTTTAATCAAGAGGCCCACATTCTTTGACTTTTCATCCTTCACTGCCCAGAATGATGCACGGCGGCTACTGATGACACACAAATGTTAATTTTGTTCAAGTTCAAACATCCTCCAAGAGGGCCTATTTTAAAGACGGCTTTGCAAACACCAGCTGAAAATGAGAATGAACGAAATCAAAGCCACCAAGAAATTCAGAGGAGGGAAAGCTTTGGTCTGGCAGAAACGCACAAGTTTTTGTCTCTGAACCTTCAGTCTCTTCGAGGCCAAGAGTAGAATCTAGATTTGATTTCTAGAGCCATCGGAGAATGCAAACATTGTCCCAGCCCCGCCTGAAGTCATTCAGCCTGGTAGTAGAGGTAACCCAAATCTTCCTTGGTAAAGGAGCTTTTTGTAAAATGTGATAAGTACCTCTCAAGTCCTTCTGTCATTTAACAGGTTTCAGGAAGAGCAGGGCACTTCGTGCACACACACATTTACCGCACAGGTTCGTTGCAGACCCCACGCCCACCTCTTCACCGCTCACCCTCCACCCCTCCCTGTCTCCTTCAGCACTGGATGTCACCACTGCCTAGGGAAGGGCACAACAGTGGCCACTGCAAGAGCACTGCAGAAGGAATTGTGTGACTGAATGAGGAGCAGCCATCAAAATTCTTCACCAGAACTTGTCAAAATCCTAACAGTGTGCATGAGAGTCTGATCAAGCGAGATTCAGAGCTGAATGAATTTATTGAGCAACTACTATTTGCCAGGAGGCCCCATGCTGGGTATTTACGCATATGCTGTGTCATTTAATACAGCGACACATGGATAAATTAATACGTATTACAGTTGTAGAGGTTTTCTATTAAAATAGAACGGAGCAAACTTTGCAGCAAGCTGGACCCACCTGCATAGATTTAGCCCTTCCCCCTTTCCTCCCCAGTCGTCATTGTCCATCAGATTACTGTGTTTTATTTTCTTCACATTTTCAGAGCTGAACTTAGCTGAAACATATTATCTGTTTGTCTTCTGCCCTACAGGAAGCTCCATCAGAAAAGAATCTCATCTGTACCAGTCACTAGGGCATCCCCAGACCACACAAAGAATATTTTTGAATGAATGAGTTAATGAATGAAATAATTCTGGTCTGTTTTTCACCAGGACTCCCCAAAGCAAGATCATGCTGTGCAAAGGCCCTGAGCAGAGAGGGCAGGGGTCTGAGGGTCCCTAAGGCTTGGAAAAGCATCTCACAGCAACACGGCCCTAGAGAATAAACCCAGCTGAACACCGTGGCTCAGGCATCGTGGTGGCTTTGCCTCCAGAACACCAGCATCGTATGAACAAGTCATCAGCAGGACAATGACCAGTTTCCTGGGCCTATCGGACTAAACCGCTCACTGCGGCGGCCCATCTTCTGAAAGAACAGGCAAGACACTTCCACTACGACATCAAACAATGACTGGAGCTATTCCCTGAGCGATAACAGCCCATCTTGAAATGCAGGACATGTTTCATTTGGCTTATAATAATTGTGTTCTGTCTTTTAACCCTCAAAGTGTCGTCATTTCCTCTAGGGATGCGAAGATCTGGGGTTAACAACTTTCTCTTTTAAAAATTCATAAAGGTGCGAGCAAACAGCAGCTCATCCAGTGGTTCCACATTGGAAGAAACCAAGGGAAAAAGAGGGAAAAAAAAAAAAAAGCAGCAACAATATTTCCCCCCACAGGACACTTGGCAATTAACTCCGACTATGTCAGCAATTTTTTGAAAAATTTCCTAAACACGGAGAAGGCTCATCCTCACCCTATGAAAGACAAACCCGACGCAGTGACTCTCCCGTGCATTACAATGTGTGTGTCTTACTTCTTAACCAAGCCGCTAATCACGCAAATTATTGCAACTAATTACATCTGAAGGTCTAATTAATTCTTTCAGTACCACATCATTTAGTACGCATTCACAACACAGCACCTGTTTTGAAAATCCTTGCAGTTAATTTGTTTATAAACAAACACTATTTGCATAAAATGTTTAATGAATGGTTTAACAGTTAGTACAATACTCCAGTTTTGTCTTAGTAGATTTGAGGTCATCAAAGGCCACGATAAATTAATTTTAAACTATACAAATTAATTTAAATAGAATGTGTGAATTTCTCATTAATAAAGAAAACATTTCCAACATGTTAATTAATATCTCCATAACAGGCTAATTACTCCCTGCACAACAAGTTCATCTTGCAAGCAAACCTTAAAGATTTGGGGGGCTTGGGGGTGGGGACTATTTTAGAGCTGCAAAAAAAAAAAAAGAAAAGGTGCAATGCAGAAAAAAAACACACAAAGCCCAATTATACTGAGGAATTCACTGTTCAGGGCAGGAAAAACAGAAAAAAAAAGCCATCTCCCTATTTTATGGATGCAACGCATTTCAGTCATCAAGAACGGGACAGTTGAAAAACGTTTCTATCACAGACCCTGCCTGCAGTGAGGGTTAGAAGATGCCTGCCTTTTGGTAGAAACATGCTATTAATGAAAATATTAGTTCTGAAAGTAAAGATCTCTCCTGTGAATTTAGGGCATATTGGCTGTATTTGTGCCCCAGTGGTAAATATGGATTTCATTAAACAAATCCGCATCTTAGCACCAGAATCTGAGGCTCAGCTCTCATAATTTTCCCTGTGGCAAACCATGGAAAGGCACTTCGCGTAGAAACTAAAGAGGAACAACATCATTGCTCGGCGTCAAACACAGCCCTTGCAAAAGCCGTCACTGAAATACGTTCACAGCCCTAAAGTTTGTTTCTGATTTGCAAGCATTTTCACATTTGATAAGCACCTGTTGTAAATTTACATCCACTCAGGAAGTATTCTTATGATAGGAAGCTGAGAATTGTAAAGCATATTTATCTTCTTACCCTTGTGCAGTGTTGCTGCTTAATGCACAAGCTGATGAAACCACCAGCTACACGGGACCCAGAGGGATGCGCCGCGCCACCCGGTTCTCACGGCATCCACCCCCGAGGAGCCATTGGCCCCTTCCTCCTGGGAAGGGTTTTATCAGCACTGATCAACAAGCGCTTGGGCTTTGTTTTAAGTCTATTAACTTGAAGAATATGTGTGTGTGTGTGTGTGTGTGTGTGTGTGCACGCAGGGTGTGGGGGTGGAATGGCAGATAAACAAAGAGAAGCACCAATGTACTTCACAACACCTTCCTGGACCTGCCACCACAGAGCCAGGAAAACAATGGAAAACTAAGTGGGAGTCTCATCCCCAGAGCACCAGGGGCAAACAGGCCCTTGCCCGGCCTCTGACTGGACCCAGACTTCCAGTCTGGTGCCACAGCCTAGCCAGAAACACACTGAGCGCCCTGCCCCTTGGTCCTGACATGTCTTCGCAGGCATGTGAAGAATGACAAGGTCCCAAGCACCCCACTGCCAAGCTGCCCTGGTGAGCCCAGTGGGGTGTGAAACCTCCTTGCTTTGCTCTTCTGCCAGATCAGTGCCAGCCAGAATCTTTGTCCCCGGGGACCTGGAAGGCCTCGACAGTCCCAGGGCACCCAAGAGGCTGAGCATGTCCTATAAACCTCAGGCATGGACGGGTGACAGAGTGGAGTGATAGATTTCAGAAAAGGCAGACACGCTCCACTCTTTCACAATTCTTTTTATTCTTTCCAAGTTTCCCACCAACAGCCCCGCAATAAAAATTCAGTGCTTGAGAGACAAACATTTCTAGAGCGCAGGCTGCCATGAGGAGAAACAGCCACCCCTCCTCTATCTCTCAGGACATGGATGTAAGCTGCTTTACCTCTACACTGCAAACAACGACAAAAAAAAGAAAGTAATGACTTTCTGGCACAGCGCTCGAGACTACAGGCCCATTTGCACGTTGACTTCTCTTTTTGAAAAGGATACTTAGGAAAGCCACGTGAGAGATTACATGCCAACTGGGAGAAGCGAGGCCCAGGGTGCAGGGTGCAGAGGCTCTGGTGGGCGGAGCCGGCCTTGGGGGAGGAGGGGGCTGCCACCGAAATTGCTTCCATCCCAGAATAAGCAGGAATGGGTAACCTACGCCGCAATAAAGAAACGAAAGCCTTGCAGCATAGAGGGAACCCAGGGAGGAACGCCTGCAGCCTGTCGCCAAGGCAGCTGCTGGGCGCTGCGAGGCCGTGATTAAGCCCCACTGGGTCCCTAACTTCTCTCCAAAGTCAGTGGCACTGCCCCACGTAACGCATCCAGAATACACGCTCCTGCCGCCCCTCTCGCACGAAATCATTCCCAGATCTGGAGCCTGGCTTTTTCTTTCTCCATTAAAAAATCACCAGCATTTTGCAAATAAAGGCGATCACCATGTGAAAAATTATCTTTTAAAATGGAGTTTAATTTGCATATAAGGAACGAGAGATTTATGACGAGCAACATCGTCCGGTACTGCATCTGCCTAGCATCAGTCGTAATTTAGATTGTTTGTGACTGATCTTAAATTCTAAAGCTTGGAGAAGATGAAGTATTCTGTTGCTGTATTATTGTCAGGAGTCTAAGACTTACCAGAGATTTATTAGTAATCTTATCACAAACATGTCTCAAGTTTTTGCTTTTAATATGTGCCAAGCTCCTCTGAGGAATTTTCCTCACTGCAATTATATTCCTCAATGCATGCATTCTGAAGCTGAGTGGATTTCCTTCCCAAAATAAAGCGACCTATCATTACCCCACAGCAGCTCTTGTACATTTTTCCTCTGCTACTTAATAATCAATGTATTCATCATTAAAATCTGAGCCCTGAAGCAATGGTTTTTAGCATATTCTAATGACTAGCGACTTGCAAATTACAATGACCTTTCATGTACATTCTGTAAGCACCTTGTTCTAATGTGTACTGTATTTATAGTTTGCCAATACAAACCAGCGAAAGATTGGATAATTACTGTAATCTATTAGCTCGATTGCTTTCCCTGCTCATTTATAGCATGTGCCACGCAGGCCATTTTCAAAAGCTGGCCTATCTTTCATCTCCCGCAAGCTCAGAAAGTAAGGGGCACTTCATCTTCACAATATACACACTTACTAATGTCTGAAGAGCGGCCCATCTCAGCTCAAGGAGGTTTCAAAAATAAAGAATCTTCCTTCCTATTAGTGTCATAATGCTATTTGTGACTGACAAAAAACACCGCTCCGAGAGTGTAAACTTTCGTTGAAGAATGTCAAGGCCGGTTCCATTTTCTGCCCATTACTCTGACCTCCAAATAGCATTTAATAAGATCTGCTTGTTTCTTCGCTCTGAAAGAAAAAGATAAAGGCGCTTCTCTGAAAGAAGAAACAATTTTTTTTTTTTTTTTTTTTTTGCTATAAGTAAATGTTTCGAGGGAAGCATTAAACTTTTTTTTAAGCGCATGGCTGTGACTGAGAGCCGATAAGAGCTACGAGTGGCAGTGTCAGCTGAGGGCGCCTTCTGACCCTCTGTGACGGTCTCTCTCAGGCAGTTATGGATAGATAACATTACAGACACTGGTAATTAAAACAACACTAATTTTGTCTCGGTGGCCACGCTTTGTTGTTAGAAACCATCTATCATGGCCTTCACGCATCACACAATGAGAAGACATTTGTCTACGTACATTGTGCTTGGTCGACGGTTTTGCCCATCTCCCCGTGTACCTGGATGCCTGGGCACTTTTAAAGACATAGTGCTTTCATTTCTACTCTATTGCTCTGATTAATAAAACATTTTGCATGCTTAGTCAAAACACGCCGCAATCTTTTCACCACATATATTCATGGGGGAAAAAATCATGTTAATTTCCTTCCTTTTAGAAAGAAAATAACAACAACAAAGAAATCCTGTTTTGGACTGGAAGAGAAAGAAAAAATCAAAAATGGAAAGGTTTGCCTTCTCTGTGAAACAGAAAACAGCCTAATAGAAAACGTAATATTAAAACACATACACAATACAAAGCGTCTCCTTTAAGCCAACATATATTTTTGACTATATGTGTTGTTGGTTTTTTTTCCCCATGCATCCATTTGCTTGATTTATGGACACTCAGTTTCACTTCACCTTTTATTACAATATCTACAGTTACATTAAGAGTGATAGCGAGTCAAATGTTTTTATATTTTGGTAATAAAAAAAAAGAGAGAGGGAGTTTCTGCTTCCATAGACCTTTGTGGGAAATTAGGAGCAGACAAAATACACACTAACTAGTTTAGTTCTGTTGTAATAAACTAAGAGGAAACTGTAACGGTGCATTTCAAGGGATCTTTAACAAGTGACACAAAGAAGAGAAGCAGAGAGAACCATTTAACTTCAAACTCCACCAAAGAGAACCAAAATGTAAGCTTCCTCCAGCAAGACCGGCTGGCTGCTGTGTGGCAGTCTTCCTTTCTTAGCGGGAAAGTCATCCCCTCGAGACTCTCCAAGCACCCGTAACCGCATTTTTATCAAGTGTCTAAAAGGTGGGAGCTGTTAGAATTCTTTTCTCTATTCAGGGATGATCACAGCCCTCTTCCCCCCTTTAGCTGCCGACGCACTTGTAGTTTCAAATATCAGCTACAGGTACAGCCTCCACCAGCCCCTAATTACTCTCTCTGGGAAGATATCGTAAATGCAGGTACGGATGACACAGACATAGCCTCAGCTTTATGCAGGCAGGGGTCCTACATCAAAGCTATTTGCAAAGTGACACAACTAGTTATTAAAAAGTATGTGTTTATTATATTCCTTAGAATTTGCCTTCTTCAGAAGCCACGTGTATTTTTTAACGTGACCACAGAAGCGTTGAGGTAATTGACCATTCGTGACATGTGCAAGGGAAAGACCCTAAATATTTTTCAAGCCAGTTGAACAAATTCGAGGGCATCTGCCAATAAGAGTAACCTGACCATTTAAATAAGTTCATAGTAGCCCATCTCTCTTACCAGCTGTTGTAAGCACTCTGACTGCTGTCGTTAAGCAAAAAAAAAAGGCCCAGACAACGTGAGCTTATCTGGTTCCATTCGCATTTCTACTCCCAATTCTACTGAAACAAATGGAAAAGAAAAACTTACTGACTTTTGGCAAACTACAAAGGTTAACTCTATTCATCACGGCGGAACGGATGCTAAGTGCTTTCTGTCTGTCCATATATTTTAAAGATTTAGAAGGCACCTGGTGGTGTTCTCGGGATAAAGACAGGAGTGTTTGTCTCTGGCATATGCAGAGTATCTCTTGCAGTTTTCTCTTTATATTGCTGGTACTACTGAAACCCTTTTTGGACTATAGAGTTTTGGAAACACGGTTATTTTCCAACGATATAAAAAGCCAAAGCTTTTCTTCCTTCCAACCTTTCATGAGTCTTTTAAGGTGAGATGATTTGAAAGTGCTCTTAACCGTTTGAAGAGAAAAAGCTCAGTGGTTGCCAAGGTAGGAAGGTAAATCTCACCACCTATATGGTGATAAAAGTGCCTCTCCCGATGCCATCGAGGTCCACCTTGAAGATTTCTAGAGATTGTTGGAAGCAAACAAAAGGTGGACTCAGAGGAAACATAGGGTGAAGGGTACTGGATGACCTGGTTTTTAAATGTTAATTCTGAAAGCAACAATTCCAAAGTTCAGGACCCAGAACGCTGTCGAAAGCGTGGCCCGCCCAGGAAGGGGCGAGGCGGCCCAGAACCCGACAGCGGGAGGCCATCCCAGCCTCCCTAGCACCGTCCCCACCGTGCACCGTCCCCAACACCACATCCTGTCCCTTTCTCTAACTCGTGTGCGTGAATTTACTTTTTTGCCTTAAGAGGTTGTTGTGATGTGTGTTAAAACACACAGTGCAATTTTATCTGCATAATATCACAAAAGAAATGTTATGTTAGTATAAAGTTAAAAAAAAAAAGGAGGAAAAAGAATGCTGTGAAATCACAGCTCAGCTTTCAGCAAAGCGCTGCTCAAAAGCACCACCCAAAGGCGGGAGGGGTGTAAAGGCAGGCAGGGAGTGCTCGTTTTTCGTTAATTTCAGCAATCCCAGTGTAAAAAATGACAGCGCCAAGCACGTTGACTGAGGCTTTTGATTGAAGTGACGGATGGCCTCAGCTGCACCTGTGGAAATTGATGACAATGCTGTCTAAACCATTCATTAGGATTTGGGACTTCATGCCTGTGAATGCTGGATTCATAAATTTGCTAGACCTGTGTTGTAGATAATATGACAAAGCGCTATTTTCCAATGAACATTTCTTTGACCTAATTTTATCAAAATCATACAAAGGCATGAAAGAATATTCGTGCCCAAACTGTTGGAAACAGCTGTAACTGAGGCTCGCTCTCTCTTTCTCTTTCCCCACACCCCACTCCGCCCCTCTTTGTCTTTTGAATAAATTTAAGTGACACATATTTGGAATATATCTGCTGGTTTGTTTTAGAATATTTGTTAGAATGACAAAGCATTTGTTTTTACCTATTAAGAACAATGTTACTCTCTGCCAGATGAAGGAAAATTATTTTAAGGTTTGCAAATTGAACACAAGTGGAAAATAGATTTAAAAAAATAGTAATGATATTGTCATCTTCACTGGCATCTTGAGAGGAACCATTTTGGTACCAACTGGACATGCAATCTGAATGCAAGACCAACTGCCAGCTTCAAAGAGAGATGAAATCCCTTTAGAATAGGGACTCTTTCCGTCAAAAAAGGTGAAAGTGGGGGGGAATGGCAATACACATTTTATATAAGATTCTTGTTGATTTTAATGTATTGAAACACTATCAATACTGAATGAAGCTTTTTCTGCATGTCCAAAGAAAAAGAAAACAAGGCAGCTGAGAAAGGACCAGAGCACCTGGCTTTGCTTAGCTGCACTCGGGAAGGAAAGGCTGAGGCTGGATCCACCCCCTGGAGAGTCCCACTGGAAGCTTAAATTGTAAGGAAAGAGTTACATTTTCAGGAAAGAATACCTGACACTTAACAATCCAAAATCCTCATTTATAGAAAGAGATCTTCCTTCTACAACAAGGACCCTCGGCTTTGTACTTGGGATCCCCACCAGAAAGACAAAATGAATATTTATTAACGTAAGAACAACCTGGCGCAGGTCGGTCCCGTGCGTCCCAGTCTGCCAAAAGGCTTCCAGATCTCTTCCCTGGCATTTAAAAGAAATTTATTTTTATAAATGCTCATGAATTTAGATTTTACTACCAGTAAGGTAATTTCTGATTAGAACATCTTGGGTGTTTTTTTTTTCTCTCTTTTTTCCTAAAGAATCTTTGCAAATACTTGAGGTGCTTACATGAACCCCACACCTGGAGGGAGGGAAACTGCAGGTGTGAACGGCAAGGCTAATAGATCTGATTTTGCCAAGCATTTTCTTACAGTCCCTAGCAGTCGCTTTGAGCTGGAAAACATTATCCAGAGAAATCCAAACAAAGCTCTTTACGGATGCTGTGCCCACGCTGCTACAGATACAAAATTACCAAGTGGATATGTGAAGACCCCTAAATACAGAATAATCCAGGTTGTCTTCTAATCGCCATGCTTCGTTTTCTAATGGGGAAAATGTGTAAAACAAACACCCGGGGATGGAGAGCTCCGAGCAGTAAGAGCAGAATGTTTTTGGGTTTCAGTAAATCATACGACCCTACAGCCTGATTTGGAAAACCAGGAACTCCAAAAACTTCTAGACTATGTGGACCCAGTGTGCGCTTCAAATCAGGGGCAATACGTTTAAAACAGCTCCTAGTTTGTCTCGTATGGCCCTCTCGACGAGACTCTCGGGCCCACAGAACCTCTGGGGTCAAATATCCACTGACCTCGAAGAGAAATACACGGCCGCTTGCCGCACTGCCCAGTCCTGGGTACTGCAGAGAGACAGTGAAGCTCATCCTCACCCTGGGAAACATTACAGGCTGGTCGGTGAGTGTGTGGCCGGGGGAGGGTGGTGTGCAGAGAGAAACATGCATAAATCCTCGACGGCACAAGGCAAGAAACCCAGATGCCCAGACTGACAGGACTCTAGGTTAATTCATGGCTCTTGGGGGATGGGGATACTTGGGCACAGTTAAACAGCAAAACCTTTGGGAGCGGGGTGGCAGGGGGCAGATATGGCAGAGATATGTGCACACACGGGCCTCCGAGGACACAGATGGACTAACCTGTACCTGGCCCCGCTCCCTTGGTTACTTCCCCTCCTACTGCTCTGGCAGGGGTCAGCCGGGCAGGGACAAGGAGAGTCATCCAAGCAGTGGACCACCCAGCCTGCAGTCCTTATCCACGTCCCGTGTCTGGCCTGGGTAGTCGGAGTTTGTGACCCCTGGTGAAGGTATATCCTCCACTTTCTATTCTGATACCTTTTCAGGAAGCCTTTAGTCTCAAACAAGAAAAAGGATTTCCTTTCCCTGAGACCTTTACCTAAGAATCACTCACACCTCCTATGCCTTCTGGTAATTCCCTTTGTCTAATTCCGTTTTCTCAGAAAGCCTGCATTGCCAGCATAGTTATAGAACCCTCACTTCTATCTAAAGCTTCTTGACCAGAGGGTTTTGTTCCCTCGCGCTGTGCACCCCCCCACAAACCAAAGCTTTTGAATATGGATTCCCAATAAATACGACCCCAGCTGGTGCCAGATGCTCCTGTCAGGTAACCACCACCTCAGCAAACACGGCTGAGCTGGGGACTTGCATGTCTTGCCTTGAAGTCCAGCCCCCTTTACCCCGGAGCCAGGTCTCAGCACCAACAGAGGCGGCCATGGGATTCAGGTAGGGGTGGTTCATGGCAAATTCAGAAAACGAAGGACCCATGTCCGATTTCAGGATGGCAAGTTCTCATCAATGACGAAGGCTTCGTCACGCACCCGCCAGCGGGTATATGCCCCGGCACCTCCAGCTCAGGTCGGTGTGAGGTCTTGGACGCCCTTCAGATAACTGTGTTCCAGGGTCCAGTCTGGAGTTGTGATGAGCTGACAACACAGGAAGTGGGGAGAGCAGAGGGGAAGGAAGAGGCCCCAAATCTGCCTCAGCCCCTCCTTCTTGCGAGAAAGGAAATGGCTGAGAAGTGGCAGCGTCAAGGCGGGGACCCGGGCACCCGGGCCCTTTGCACCCTCCTCCCGCCAGGCTGCTGTTCAAACCGCCTCACAGGCCTGCTGTGTCACACCGGCCGTGCCAATTTAACGACGTCCCATCCCTGAAGCACGGAGAAGGCAGGACCAGTTCACTGTTAACACGCCCATCCAGGCATCCAGCCGGCACCGGTCACTGCATCTGTACTGGAGACACGAAGGTGAAAATGGCGCGGGTGCTGTCTCCACAGACTCCAGGTCCGGAAGGAAAGAGTGGCCATAAACGGGTCCTTGAGCTGTATTCCAGCAGGTGGGATGGCCTTAGCGCAGAGCCAGGCGCACGCTCGCCACTCCTCCCCTTGTCTCAAACGAGAATACAGTTAAGGGAGACCCGCACACATACACATACACACACCCGCACACATACACACACCCGCACACATGGGCACGCACGCACACATACACACACACATGCGTGCGAATATAGATACACACCTTACCACCACTGGGAGGGCAAGAAAAAAAATGTGTCATTGGGAACAATAGCATTGTGAGACCCCAGACTTCTGCAAGGGCCAATTTCAGAGGCAACAACCTCTTTAAACGCTCTCCTACCTACAGCAGGTGTGTGGACCTAACCTTCCACCCCCGCTGCTGCCTACTGCGAGGGAGCATGCTGTAAACCCTTGCACGTCCGCCTCTGTGGGCCTTCCAGAAGGCCAAGAGGACCGTGCTCTCAGAAGCGTGGCTGTGTCTGGGCTGAAAGAACATGGTCCCAGTGAATCATATGAAAGATCCCACCTCTGAGCAACGTGGCTGACATTCCCTAGCTCAGCTGTCACTTGTAGCAAAGCCCAGCTGGCCACACTGGTGAGGGCAGGAGGGGCGCAACCAAAGCAGCCCCCGAACCCGCCCGACAGACACTGATACTTCATATGTACGTGCAGTGGCAGGGGGGCCAGACGGATAACCCAGGTGGGACAGCCTGCCGGTGTGAGACCCAGGGAACTGGGGCTGTGGAGGCCTGGGATGGGTCTAGGCCACCTCCAGGGCAAACGGTCAGCTCTGACAAACTGTTCGATGCACACTCACACACAGCACTTCCAGGCATTCAAATGAAGCCCAAAATCCAGATAATTGCCTACAATCTCCAGTTATTAAATGTTAGCAACAAATTCCTATTTCTTTTAAATAATCTGAGAACCGGACAGAACACATTTGTGGGTGGACTGAGTGCCCCAGACACCCTCTGTGACCCTGGCTTAAACCCTTCCTCCAAGGATCCTGGAAGCTCAGATGAACCCTTGAAGTCCTCCCCTTCCCGTGCCAGGTGTCATCCCGTTAAGTAAATGGGCTCAGCAAGCTGAGATCCAGATCAGCGAAGTCTCATGCAGGGCAGGGTTGGGTGACCCCCTTAACCACGGGGCTGTGGGGCTTTGTCTGTGGGACTGGGCCGTTGGCAGGGTTCAAGGCTTTCCTGTGAGCAGGTAATATCAGGGCCTGGTCCTGGGAAGAGCCCCACGCGTGCAGTTGCCAGTGAAGGTCAAGGTCGAAGGATCCACCTCTAGCTCAGCCTGCTGTTTCACAATCTCCCAGGGGAGAAGGGTTTGAAGGGGATTCACTTAAATGCAACAGATTTCTGTTTGCTGTTATTCTGTGAAAGAAGGCAGAATTACCCTCAGCCGTGAGGAAATCACCTTTTCACAGCAACAGGATACTGTGTGAGCTGGGGGTTTAAATGTTAACTTTTGTCAACAGGTGCTTCCATCAGATTGTTCTTTTATATATTATGTATAACATTTACATTTTTATATTTGTATGATTGATGGTATATCATGTAAATATACAAAAATATAAATATATTTAATATATGTGCATTTATTTTATATATTACATGGGTTTTTTTGTCTCTTCTCTTTCCTTGCTAACATCTACAGCTTGGGCCCAGTGCGACAGTTAAAATATCACATTTCTCCAAATGGGCTTTTTTGTACGTTGAAATGTGATAGCTGAGGCTCTGTGGGAATCAATTTGCTACAAAGCTCCCTGATTCCACGCCCTCCGATTTCAACAAGGAAAGCAAAGGGCTCCAGGCATCCCCAAGTCAGGGGCTGTCACCGAAGCATCTACCAATCCCTCACAAAAAGGGGACATTGAACAAATCCTTTTTCCATTCTCTTGTGTGTGTAACCATCTGTGTGCATATCCGTGAGCGTTTGCATCTCGTGTATTTAAAGATTCTATTTAAGAATGCAAAGGTCCATACAGTGTCATTAAAACAAATGAGTATAACCCTTTGGTCATCTAGGTGAAAGCATTTTGTTGGCTTTTTTTCAAATTGCTATTGCTATATATAAATGTAACATATAGCAATAACCGTAGAGAGATACTGTGCCCTTGTGTATGGATAATTAAAATAGGAACATCTCTGGACTAAATTAAAACGTGTAAAAACCAAATCCTTATAGCATCCATGAAATTACAGAGGCTACGAGTGAATCACTCGCCCAGGGACGAAGCATTTCTCCCATTACTTCGAGAACCCCTTCCATGATCACAGTTTTACATTTTCACAAATCTACATGGTTCTTTTTATGTCACTAAATATCTCAGCTCACTTTTACTGCCTTCCTTATATATATGTTAGTTGGTAACAGCATGAAAACAGCCTCCAATCATTTACAAGAAACCGACACTTTCAGTGCTTTCGATGACACAATTACTACAAATTATGAACTAAAAATCTGAACAGGATAGATGGAGATAAATTATATCTTTAGGACATAAAGAAAAACATTCATGTTTTCCAGTTTCAGAAAATCCAGACCCATAGGTCATCATCCATGAATTAAGAAGCCTGGATACCTGAGAACCTGTACACAGATTTTCACCTTAACCCACGACCTGTGCAATCTGTGTGATTCCCCTCGACAGAGAGCTGCTCATATGCCCTTTTCTCCTCTGTACTTTGAGCGTAAGAGGTGTTATTACCCATAACTTTTTTATTTAAAGGAATTGTGCAGCTGGGAAAATGAATGAATTTAATTATCAATGCAGTGTGGAAAAAAATCATTAGAGCAAGGGCCTGGAACACCACATATTAAAAATAAACAAAGGCTATTAAAAAACAGTTCCAAAAAAGAATGTCAGTTTTTCTTCAATTCTTAAAAGGTAAATACCAAAAAGAAAACCATATGTAAACATCCATAGTTACCGAAGAAATTACTCTTTAAGAAAATGTTAAATGACTGACCGGATCATTTAACTTTAAATCTATACTTTATGTGGCAGTATAGGAAGGTCATTTGATGGCTATGCATAGAAAAATGAGAATTCTAATATGTTCTCAAAGTTTCACCTTCATAAGACAAAATTTTCATTATAAAACTTTATTTAATGGTGAGCGCACAGAACTTCTCCCTCAAATGTACAGGATGACGCTTCCCTAACCAGACAGCAAGCTTGCCTTGGCCTTTTGGAAGACAGTAGAACCGTATCTTTTAGCTACATTTTTTTAAAACAACTCTATATTAATATTCCCTCCAAGGCTGGAGAGTCGGATCATGGATTTAGCTCTAGTCCTGGGGACAGATCTTAAGCCAAGCCTCAGAAAGGCCTCTCTGGTTGGCAAAGGCTACAGAGAAGCATGTTTTGCAGGAAAGCGGGGGTGTTGAACTGTTTACGGGAGGTGCAGCATTTCCTGGTTGGGACCCAACTGGACCTGTAGCTATGTGGATTCCCGTGGAGTATTTACACCAGGTCCACTTAAAAATTCATCCGGAGGAGCCCGGGCCAGATGGATGGGAGCTCAGCTGTTTTATACGAATAGAAGCCCCGTGGCAACAGAGCATGGCCCACAGGGCTCCCTCCAGCCGGAGCCCAAACAGAGCAAGGGGCAGATTCGGAGTCAGGTAAGCCGAAGGAAGAGCAGATTCCATCTGGGGGGAAGAGCCGGGTGCCTTCTCCCTTGGCTCAGAGAAGCGCCCTTACTCGTGGCCATGAGGCAGGGACACTGAAGACACCCCACACTGCTGAAGAGCGGGAGGAAGATGCCGATGGTGACCGAGACAGTGATGGGTCCGGTTTACAGCCAGAGGGAGAATGGCCCAGGAGGAGCCGTGTGTCGGAGTCCCCAGGTGGACCAGAGCTTTGGTTTGGATGTAGCCCCCACTTTGCTGACCGCACCTCTCCCCACACTGGGATTCCCAGGGGCCCTCTCCAAGGTTGGACGCTAGGAGAGAGTCCAGCAGAGCTCAGCTGATTCCTCCCAGCTTTCCTCCACTTGGATCCCCGCCAGGATGAGACCCCGGTGGTCCCCTCAGCACCGTGCCCAGCGTCCCTGCCAGTGGCCTCTCTGGGCCTCAGGGGTGCCATCGGTAAAACGAGGGGACTGAACAGACACACACAGGAAGGTGCCAGGTGTTCTGAGTGCCTCTAAATGTTTGAGATCTCAGCCCCTTGAAAGTCAGACAAATGCTATGGACGTTCCCCCAGGAATAAAACACATTGCTTTACAATTTCAAGAGGTACATGGACCGTGCCAGAGCTCAAGCATGGACCCTGGCTAAAAGGTCCCACCCTCACCACCGTGAGTTTTCATATCAAGGAAATTGAGGCCCAGAGAAGGGGGCAGAGCACCCAGAGGTCCCCCCGAAAGTTAGCGTCCATAGTGAGGTGAGAACCGGTGTCTCCCCTCCCAGGTAAGGTCCTTCTTGGGGGCTCTCTGCCCTCTGCGCTCCCTTCCTTCTCCTGCAGTTTTCCGACTCCTCAGGCAAGAGTTTGCTGTCTAGGTTCCACAGGTCACTCCCACCCAGAGCATACTTCCCCGTAGGGGCAGGGACACGGGGACGGAGTGAGGGAGGTGGGATGTGGAGCGAGAAAACACACCATGTGTCCCAAAACGCCGTGGCCGAGGAAGCCCTGGGTGACCACTGCCAGGAAAGCGGAGCAGGTAGGGTCACCTCTCCCTCCATGCAGGGTAGATGCCCTACGCTGTTGTCTCAAAAAGCACATTTGTTATCTTAAAAAAAAAAATGTGGAGGAGGAGGAGGAGAAGGAAAGGATGCTCAGTCTAGATAAATTCGGAATGATTTGAATACATTACTGTAGTTAAGTTTAGTACATAAAGTACCGGGATGGCTCTGCCGCGCATTTCAATGAAGCCCGAAATAATGAGGCTCCGGCGGGCCGTTGCTGCTTCGTCAGAGCGATTCTGCCCTAATAAGTGGGAAAGAGGTGTCCACGCCCCCTTGCCTATGAATTGACCTCAGAGGATTCAACCCCGCCTCTGAGGGGACGGTGAATTCTGCACGGGCAATTGGGATGAGAGTGTGGACACCTGGAGTGAAGGACAAGCCATGTAGGTCATTTCCAAGCCTGACCCAGCAGCCAACGAATCCTTCCAGGTGCAGCCAAAGCCTGTCCCCTAAGCCTTCCAGGTACCTGAGGGGGGCCGGGTAGCAGGAGGGCAGCCTCTGACCCCTTCTCCCCCTCCTCAGACCCAACCTGAGCTCCACCCCAGCCTGTGGCCAGATAAAGTGGAGCCTTCACATTAACTAAGGTCCCAAGAGGCCACCAGTAATTCCTTCCAGGACCTTTCAGAGGAAGGAGTTTAGAAGAGAAGGAAGGACAGAGAAGAGAAGGAAATGAGGGAAAGAAGGAGAAGGAGGGAGGCAGAGAAGGGCCATAAAGAGACAGCCAGGCAGCCTCTTCAGCAGCAGGAGAGATAGGAGGTGTGGCTTTTTCCAGCATTTCTGAGCCCCAGATGGCTAAATCTGTAAGAGTTAAAAGAGAAAACACTGACCCTATGAGCCACATGTTCCAGAAAATATCTGAGGGACCAATATCTCGAACCTGAGGACAGGAGAGGACCACCCCATCTCAGAGAAAGAATGTTTGGAACACAAGTGACCCTCCATGAGGGCTCCTCCCAGACCACATTTCCAGTTCCACAAACAACCCTTCCATCAGGAAGCTGGGGGCAGAAAGAAGCCATGAAGGACTGCCAGAGACAGAGCAAGGCTTCCTGTCCCTTCAGTCCCCAGCCAGGGGTGCTCTGAGCTGCTATCAGACGGGCCCAGCACATGCTATGGGCTTGCAAGTAAGGGCTGAAGGTTACCAGCCCCCCTACAAAAGGAAGCCCACAGACTGTGGGCCAACCACTCTCTGAGAAAACATAAATAGTTAAATCAGTACAATCAGCCTCCTTCTCTTTTCTCTGGATAGAACTTGCTCCTGGACTTCTGTGAATAGTTAACTGCTAAGCTGTTGGGGTGGACATCTGTTGTTTTTGCCTGGCCAGCCGCTTTCCTCCTTTTACTGGAAATAGCATCCCAATTTTCCTTGCGGAATCATCCTCCCCCTGCTCCATCCATGTGGTCTTGGGTGGAGCTGAACCCACCCACAGCTCCAGGGATAGGCAGGTGACCTAGACCAAGACAATGGGGACATCACATCCCACTGACTTCTGTGACTTGTCAGGGATGGAGGTAGGACCTATAATAATCAGGGCCAGCCTGACTCAGTAACAAGTCTCTGTGTAAAAAGAGAATCTCTTCACTGGAGTTCCTGAGTGGATAGATAAACATCTGCCACTGCTGGTCCCCATCTTCCCACCACAAAGAGAGAGCCAAGCTATCTGAAAATGGAGTCAAGGCAGAGGAAATCAAAGCTGAACCCTGCTGACTGTATAACCCCTAGATCCAGCCACACCTGAAGCTATCCTCCCCGAGATTTTCGGTTACACAAGCCGAGGTAATCTGTAGCTTGACAAGCCCCTCTAACCAGTGCTCCTCTAAGAAGAGACTTGGCTAAAGCACTCGTCCGCTGATAGACTGAGGGACACATGAAGGTTCCTATTAGTCACAAGAACAATGGAAGACAGAAGGATCTTCTTTCTTGGGTAACAAAATACCTGCCAGTTTCCCAGGGTCTCCAAAAATAAACACCTGCTGGCCAAGTTGCCCTTTGGGAGACAGTGTGGCTGACGGACTCCTCCCCTGGGAATCTATCAAGCTGTGAAGTATTCACAGTTTTAAAACTACTCATCAAGAGCTGGATTTTTTTCCCCCTCTGCTACCTTAGTTACTGATTATTTCCAGATCCATCAGATACACAAACTCTTGTTTTTAAAATGCAATCAGCACACCCACGCACCCATCTATAGATAGTAAAGAATAAGGTAGCTGAAGCCCCTGGAATACAATGCTATCACGCAGGATGAAATGGATAGCATTACGAATGTACACTCAGCAGGAAAATACTATTTAGCTGTTAATTCAAGCTGAGGATGAATAATCAGTTCATTTTGAATAATGAACTAAGAAAGCGCTGCCGTTTAGAGAACTTGGGGTCCATTCTTGTCTTTGAAAGCCTGGTGTGGCTGTGTCACTCTGCACAGAGGGCCCAGGCCACCGTCTCAGCCGGCCGGGAGACCACCCGGGCAGACTTCCCTGGCTTGGTTTCCCAAATGACCCCATCGTTTGGGGCTCCCATACTGAGGCCTCTGTGGGTAAAGTGGGGGTCCTGTGGCCAGGATCCTCACCGAACTTAAATGTAACTGGCCTGTTGCTATGCTACCGCTTCCACACCTTTAGGCAATAAGCCATTATTGTGTTAATGTAAGGAGTTCTGCCCGGTGCTCAGCCGGAGACTGGGTGGCGGGGCTGGAAGGCTGTAGGGGAGCGGAGCGGAGGGCTGGAGTGGTGGCAGCGCCGAGGGATTGACCTGCCACCTGGAAATAAAGTTGGGTATAACCTTTTCACCCCAAGAACCCTTTGCTGTAAATTTCTTTGGTCACAGTGAATCTATAGCGAACTTGCCTGGAGCTGAAACTCATTTGCAAAACACCTCTCATTTCTCTGACCGCTGTCTCTGCAAAAGGACAGACAGTACACAACTCTGTGATCTCCAGGCACATTTAAAAGCCCCATGTGTTGTTTTCTTCTCCTCTGTGCACTGGGTCCCTTTACTGGGCTGCTCATGGCCAGGAGCTACAAGATCCTTGTAGGAAGGGATTCTTCCCATTTATTCTGACGTGGGGTTAGAAAATGTTCAGGTGATTATGGACAATGTGCCCTTAAGACTTGGGACCAGCTACATGGAGCATATGCCAGAGAAGCCTCAATACAGGAAAACATCTCAGAAAGAGGAATTCCCACAGAAGGTCATCATAGCTGATTTTGACCTGTTTTGAAGAGAGTTGCTCCTTTGGTGGGTGTGAAAGTGATCTGGTATATGGGGCCTACACTTTGACCTCTTTCTCAGACGTGATGAAGATACTCTCCTGATCCACTGGCTGAGTCTCCGGCCTCTTCCGGCACACTCACCTCCCTGGCGGGTGTCAAATCTCTTGAGGCAGGAGCCACAGATCCCACCCGGGACCAAACCTGCCCCAGCAAGGGTATCCGAAAAGTCCATATTTCCAGAATGCTGCTCTGAGCTGACACATGCCCATCCAAAAGCCAGGTGCTCAGCTTGATTCTCATGAAACATTGACCTAATCTTTGCATTGAGGCTGCTATTTCCATTAAAATTGGTCACATAATGAAAAAAAAAAAGTAGTTCATTAATATGCTAAGAAGTGCTAATTTGAACATTGCAGAAAAGCAATTGCAAATTCCATTTTCCAACTTGCAAATGTGATGCAGTGCGAATTAAGGCTGATGGACCCATCTTCAGGCATCCCAACTTCTGAGCTCCCCAAGCCTCAGTTTCACTCATTGGCTTCGAGGCCGAGGGCGTGATCTTCATTTGAGAAGAAAGATGGTGCCTTCAGGAGTTAGCCATTTCTGCACTGGCATTAGCCACACCTACACTGATACAGTGAGCGAGAGTAAGGACACTACAGGAATGTTGCTGAAATAACCCACAACAAAAGAATAGGAGTCACTCCAGATTTTCACCACCAGGTGTCTTTAGTAAGACGGAGCCATAGCAGATACACAGCTTCGAGCCAAGTCTACCCACCCAGCCCCCAGGCTCAGCACCCTCTTCCAGCAGGTGACCTGCGATGCTCTGCTGACCCCAGTTAGCTTCAGAGGTAGCCTGACGTGCCTGCGCTCATCAGGGAAACCTGTGGGAATCAGCCAGCTTGGCAAGGGCTGGCCACTGTTCCTTCCATGATGCCCTGGGGGCAGCTCTGAAGGTGGAAAATAAAGCCCTGGGGACTGTGTCACACTCAGCATTCCCTTCCTGCCATCCTCCCCTGAGTCAGTTTACACAAGAAAATTTGTGTGGGGTCAAAAATACCCCTGAAAGTCCTTTAATACAGCAGAGTATTGAAGACCAATATACCTTCTGCTGGTAAGTGCCCCGTGGCCAGCCTTTCCTCCATCTGTGGCTGGGCGTGCTTTTCTTCCATTGAATACCAGATGAAGTAGTTGGCTGGCCTTTGGGGCCACACTGTAGTTTTTATTCAGTGTGTTTCTGTAACACTGATTACACGTAACATTCCTTACACACAGCAGGATACTCCAGCTCTGAGAGGCACCAGTCAGAAGTCCTAGTACCATTGCCAAGGCTTGCCAGCTACACCGTCAGCTCCCCCATTATCTTCACCCCGACTCCAGGCTGTTTTCCTGGAGGATGAATGCCCCCACCTGGCTTCCACCTTCATGGCAGAGCATCTTACTCCAGACTGCATCCTCAGCCAGGTGTCTCTCCTTCCTTCCTTCATGCCCATGAACCAAAGGGTGAAGTAAAGAGATGAAAGACTCTGGATGACAAGAGTAAAGTCAGTACTTGAGCTAGAAATAAGGTCAATGCATAGACACGCAGAGCCCAGAGGGACACAGAAAATGTGCCTCTGAGCTTCCCATGGGGCCAAAGCAAAGACAGAAACAAAAGCCATTAAAAAAACTTTGTCCATAAAACTAAAAAGGCAGAAGATGTCTTCACCATGGAACCACAACAGGTTAAAATTCAAATTCATGTACTTGGCTGGTCATCTTCCCAAAACATCACTCCATAGAAACCCACAACAATTGGAAAAGGTAATTTTACCAGGTGGTTCTCTGACCCAGAGCCAGAGCCTGATGTGTGCTTAGCTCTCAGAATGTTGTTTGCTGGGGTGTTTCTACTCCTAGATGAAACTCCAAGGAAGAGATCACAGGTCTGTCCTGTATGCACCGTGCCATTGGCCGCCCTGCCATTCTCCATCATGTCTGTGTCTTATGCCAGGACCTACCCTTTATACCAGCCGTTTGCACTCCCCAAACATATCACACTTGGTCCCCTGAAGGTTTCATTCCCAGCTTTCTGCTCAAGTGTCCCCTGCGCTGGGAGCTTTCTGTGACTGGTCCATCTAAAGTTGATAAATTCCTTACTAGTGCCTATTATAATCTGAAATTACCTCTTTCTTATCCTTCCAACTAGAATGGAAACCACCTTTGGGCAAGAACTTTATCCTGCTCAAGCTGAATCTCAAGCATGAAGAATTCTTCCTGACACATCATTAGATATTTAGTAACCATTCATGGTCTAAACGAATTAGTGTAACAAACCCTTATGTAGCACATTCTATGTGCCAAGCACTTCTAAGCACTCTTTGAAAGTAACAACTCCTTTAACTCTCTGAATAGCCTTCTATATACATTGTATCACTACTCCGTTTCACGGATGAGGATTCAGAAAGGCTAACGCATTGACCTAGGATCCCATAGCTAGTGAGTGGTAGAACCAGGTCTTGCTAGAGTCAGAGCCCTTGACCCAACAGCCAGTGTGTGATGAGGGCAGG